>CM053597.1:42754661-42772329 GCA_028646575.1 Pseudocheirus occidentalis | reverse complement strand
TTTTGAACATTTGCTCCATCAACTATACCAAGCATCCTTGCTTCAAAATGCCCTGAATGCTTGAACATGTAAAGCTTAAGAGATTTTTAAAGGGATAATAAATCAGTTACTCCATTAACTTTTTTTTTTTTGCTTTTTGGAGGGCAGTTGGGGTTAAGTGACTTGCCCAAGGTCACACGGCTACTTTTTTGTGTTAAGTGTCTGAGGCCGGATTTGAACTCAGGTACTCCTGACTCCAGGGCCAGTGCTCTATTCAGTGCGCCACCTAGCCGCCCTACTCCATTAACTTTTAAAGTTATCAAAGCAAAGGTGAATGTTTTCCTAAAGTCTTGATAAGGTCAGCAATTTTTGAATTTAATATTCTTTCCCCAAGACTGAGTCCAGTAGGTGAGACCAAATAATTGAATGCCATCTAGTATTCATAATAAAATAAAAAATAGCTTATATTTCTATAGCACTGGACAGTTTCAAAATATTTTGACATACATGAACTTATCTGAGTTTTATGACAACCCCTGGAAAACAACAATTAAGTTTAGTTATAACAATGAACCTGCTGCCCAGGAAGCACCCTCGGGCAGGCACATTGTCATGAACTTCAGATTCTCTCCTCAGTGAGTTCTATTAAGATCTGAGGTAGACTGGGAGTCAAGAGGTCTATCCTTTAATCCTAGTTTGGTTAATAACTAGCTATTGGATCACAGGCAACTCACTAGCTCTCTGAACCTCAGTTTACACCTCTTCAAAGTGAGGAAATTGAACGATAATCTCAAAGGCCCTTTTGAGCTCCAATGTTTCATGACTGTCTATGATTGAACTGGAAGATGTACTGGTAGTGTATGTGGAGGGAGGGAGGAAGGGAGAGACAGAGATGAGACCCCTATATATGTTCTATGGGTATTTTGCCACTTTCTATGGGTATTTTCAGTTGTCAAGAGAACTTGAGGAAGGTCTTCATCATGTTGGTGTGCCCGGCAGGGTGAATTTATGGAAGATGAATGAGGAAAGTCCAGTAGATCTGACAGATATGGGTAGGGTGTAAAGTGCGTGTCTTTGAATATATCTATGAAGCTTTTCCCACTTGTAGACCTATTGATCACTACCTTAGTACCCAATAATATCATCAATATTGGATTGCTCTGTGTTCATTCAGAAATCCTTTTTATTTTGTTTCCATTCACTTTTTGTCCTGGATGGAAAGGTATGCCTTAGGAGAGCACAATGTTTTGCCCCACCTTCTTTAGTGATTGATACCTAGATCCATCTTCATAATCTGAAAGCCTTATTGTTAAATGGGATAAAAGTATCCTTTTAATCCATCACAGGATTTAGAATTGATGACAACCTCACAGATCATGGGGTCCAGTTCCCTCATTTCATAGACTGGGAAATTAAGGGTTGGAAGTTAAATGGATTTCTTAGTCATACAGGTAGCAACAAAGGAGAGATTGGTTTAGCACCCATGTTTTCCAACTCCAAGTCCAAAGCTTCCTGTCACTTCCCATAAAAATCAGGGGCCTGTTTCTTTTCAAAGATTCTCCAGAATTTTATAATTAGAAAGGACCTAGAGATTCTGCTCCACTCCTCCATTTTACAAGAGCATTTTAAATTTTATTGATGAGGATATGGAGGAGGCCTAGAAAGGCTAAATGATATCCAATTAAAATTGGGGCTATAACAGATCTCCTGACTCCTAATCCTAGGCTCTTTAAAAGGAGAGAGAAAACTGTTTACCTAAATTAGGGGTAGCTAGCTGGCAAAGTGTATACAGCATTTAGTTTGGAATCAGGAAGACTCATCTTTACCACTTCAAATGCAGCCTCAGACACTTACTAGCTGTGTGACCCTGGGCAAGTCACTTAACTGTTTGCCTTAGTTTCCTCATCTGTAAAATGAGCTGGGGAAGGAAATGGCAAATTGTTCCAGTATATAAGCACACTTGCAGATGCCAGCTCAAGCTGATTACCATCCACTGCCTGAAGTCCTGTGCAACACCCCTTGGATGGTGCCTGCCAAGTTCTGCACATTGGCCAAAGCCCCCCCTTCCCCCCACCTTTTGAATGATGGACCCCTGGGAGACAGGCCAGCTCTACGTCCATTCTGAGAGTGAAGCAGCCTGGAACTGAGACCTCCGCCCAGTGTCCCCAAATGATTTTGGGTCCTGTTTAAGGGGGAAAATGATGGGGAGCTGGGGTACCTTTGGAAAAGGGCATAGGCTCCCATTTAATAAGAGGCCTCAGACCCAGGCCCGAATTCGAAAGCTAAAGCCTTGCCCAGGGTCCCAAATTTCTCTGAACATTTCCAATGGCCTCCCTTGGGTATATGACCTACCCTAGCCAGCCCCAAGGTGAGGAGGTAAAGGAAGAATCTGGCAGCAGATGCTGCCCAGAGGCCTTACTGCATTTGTAACACCTACAGGCCTGATGAGTGTTTTGTTTTTGGCATCATCACCAAGCTAGTTTTGGGGACTGTGGGCAGGGAGGAACCATCCTATACCATTCAAGCAAAACCTCCCTGCACCTCCAAAATCCAATACTGAGCCACTGTCCTATCCCCAACAGACAGATAAGAGGGGGGACCCAAACTGGATCAGGTCCCCAGGTGTTGGGATGCAATTGTAACTCCGTAACATTGTTGTAAGTTCAGTCTGCATTTGTAATCATGTTTGTAACTGCATTTGTATTTGCAATTTTGTTTGTAAGTGCATTTGTAATTTTGTTTGTAACACTGTTGTAACTTCCGTACTTGTAATTGGCATCCCCAACGAAAACAGCATGGGGGGACATGCAGGGACAGTCAGTTTGTGTCCTTACACCCTATGTTAACCTGTGAGCTGCTATCATTGAAATTAATGAGGACCCAGGGTTGTCTAACTGCATCCTCCAAGCTCCTGACAATGCCTGGATGGCCCGCACCACTGGCCTTGCCTCCTGCATTCCCATCCGTGTCTTAGTAGATTCTAACTCCTCTGAAATGTGTATTTTGGTCAAATTGGTTTGAATCTCTGTTGATTGATCACTCAGGCTGACCTCCCTTGTAACATCATTAACTAGCCCCTCCCTCTTAGGCTATGTGTAGAAGCAGGTACAGTCTGTCATACTCATGGCCCTGCTACACATTAAACAGCCGTAAGCAGCCAGGAATCCATGATTGGATTCTTTCCAAAAAAACAAAAGGAAGGAATGAAATGGCTAGGAAATAGTTAAGCTATGGACTCAAGAAATTAGCCAGGAAACAGTTAAGTAATACTTTGTGAAATAAGAAATGAGTTCAGAGTACCCAAATTAAAACGGTATCCAAAGCAGAACTTTGAGTAAACTCAGAGCCAAATCAATCACTAGAAGCGGCTATGTGACAAAGCCTGCACCCCCATGCCCATATTCACTCTCCCAGCTTCTGTACCTAACAATGTTGAGGTCATCATGCTCTCCTGGTCCCTACTTCACGGTTCCCTGAAGATAAAGAATAGATCCCCATACCTGAATGTCAATTATAGAAAAGTAACTGCTTATACCTGGATACCAGTTAGCTTTGGTTACAGATTGTTTCTGGATACCAATTTAGTTGTAGTTACTGATTACACTTAAATACCAATTTAGTTATTGATTATGTTGTTAGCAACCCAAAATGGTATAAGAGACCCCGGACTTCTGTACTGCCCCGCTGCTCCCTTCAGATTGGTGTGGGACAGCTGCCAGCTGGCTAAATTAATTCCTATTAAAGCTCCTTAAAACTTTTGATTGGACTCTGTGGCCATTCTGTTAATACTGGCTATTTCACCTGGTTATAACAAAGACACTTTCAAATATCTTTGCAAGAAAACCCCAAATGGGATCAGAAGAGTAAGACAGGACTGAACAACAAAATTACCTAAATTAAAATGAGATTCTGGAAGGGAGGCAGGGCCACATGCTAAGATTTTTTTTTTCCTTTCCCTACTTTCATCTTGTGTGACAAAAGGGTTCCAATCATTCCTTTTGGTGAGAAGAGGGCATGTTTTTCACCTTCCTCTTTCCCAGAGGGATTTCAAAGTTTAAAACAAGCCAGTGTTTTTATACATCTCAAAGTCTCCTCCCCTCTTTCTCCAAATCACTTGGGCCTGAAGGTTCTTCATAACTGTCCCCACACTTGTCACAGCCGTAAATACCTTCTCGTTGCGGAGATAAGCAAGCAAGGGTCGCTGGGATGAGTTTTAAGTGGCTGAAGTTTCTAAGAGGAAAATGGGTAGACAGAGTGGTGGACATTCAAGATTGGTTCTGGGGGACTTTACAGATCGCAGAGCAGGTGTGTGGGAGGCTCCCCGCACCAGCCACAGCTCCCACCCCAGGATGTGAGCGCCTAGGACCTGCTTCTCCAAGGCCATCCTCCTGCCCACCCCGAGCCTCAGTCACCCGCTAGTTCCACGTTACAGGAATGGCTTTGTGGGACGCTTTGGAGTTGGCAGGGGCACGAGAGTAGCCTGCTCACAGGCGGTAGCTGCCCACGCCCCCGATCACTGGCACGTCTCTAGAGCAGGGGAGCCCTCGCGGGGAGGTTCACCTCTCCTCAGTCGTCGCCGCCTGGTGGGAGCTTTGCTGAGCGGGTCACTAACCAGAGAGAACGATACCAGACAGATCTTTGCAGATTCCCCAAGGCCGCCGGGAGGCCCTCCCCTCCCTACCCGGGCTGAGCTCCCTCTTCCTCCTCCGGCTCCTTTTTTCCTGCTTGGTCCCAGAGTGTGACCCCCCAGCGCTTGCCCCAGTGCGTGCGCCCTCTGGGTGCCACTCAGGGCCTTTCCCAGCCCAGGCCCCTGGCACCTGCTCTGGTCTTAGGGCGGTGCTTTAGCAGTAGCTAGGCCCCGCCTTCCAGGAGAGGGCTGGGGAGGGAACATCCCCTTCCGCACCCAGCAGTGGCTGCCACCACTGTGCCCCTGGCCTTGGCGGGACACTCCAACTGTCCTGGGCCAAGTATTTCCGTACCTGAGGCTGTGTCTTCTAAATAAGGCTAAGAAGATGGGCCTCCTTATGGACACCTTG
Source organism: Pseudocheirus occidentalis (assembly GCA_028646575.1). Lineage (NCBI taxonomy): Eukaryota > Metazoa > Chordata > Mammalia > Diprotodontia > Pseudocheiridae > Pseudocheirus > Pseudocheirus occidentalis. The sequence continues at coordinate 42,767,314 of CM053597.1, read as the reverse complement.
ATTAAAACTGATACAAGTTTGCTTTGCTTAGGTATCTGGTTATTTATTTAAAACTCTGTTAAACCTTCCACATTCACATCAGTGGGTTTTGATGCAAGGATGCTTGGAACTGCTGAAGTTTAGATGGGAAATAACTTTGGCTCTCTTTTTAAAAGGGAGAAAGAGCTTAATTCCCCCCTACCTTCTGTTGGAAACCCCTGACCAGCTATGCCCATTTCTCAGTACACAATTCTGGTCCTGCTAAGCTGAGGGCATAGGGGCTGATCTTCTGTGGTGACCTGCCTGATCGCTGGCTTTACTTGGCACAAGGTTCATTTCTCCGATGTGGCTTTTTCTCCTCAATAGAGAAGGAAGGCTCTGAAATGGTCAGCATTACCCCAGGTACTTCCCCAGTAGTGGTGAGGTCAGAGAAAGTGAAAAAGGTACCCTGAGTACAATTAACATGAAAAAGGTATGAAACAGGCAGCTTTAATCTCAAACTGAAAGGGAACTCCAGAGAATGAAGGAAGTATTGTAATAAGGTGAGAGGCAAGTACACACGCGTAGTTGAGGCACATGCCATAGACCTGTCCATTAACAGATTTCATTTCACCTCTGTTGAGTTCAGCCTGAGAAACTCCAAGAGGAATTTCTTTTTTGATGGTTTTCTCTCAGTGGAAGACTCTTTTCCTCTTGGCTGGTTGGTTTCTTGATATTTATTATATTAGCCACGTGCATATTCTATAACTCTGAAACTCCTTGGAGGGTTTCATTTTTGTCATTATATTCCAATGTTTAGCACAATGCCTGGAACATTGTAGGCACTTAATAAATGTCTTGATTGGTTGCATAAAGAATGTTCATCATTAATTTAAAATAATAAAAATAAATATAATAAAATCAAAGGGTGTTTCATGAATTCATCTGAAATGTTGTTAATAATAGCCCAGTCCCCATAGAGGACTCTCAGGGAAAAGAGAACAACCTTTTACACCTAGGTGCCAGAATGAGTTTACACCAGGGGAAAAGCTAGGGTTAGGTTTATCCCTGAAAGGTTTTATTTGAAGGCTAGACTCTGAGGTTTAGTCCCCAAATTGAGCTCTAGTTCATACCAGGGTGAATATTCAGTAAATTTGAGATTTTGAATTGAATAATACTTCTGTGACTGAACTGAATAATCCGAGGGGCCTTTAACCCTCTGTGGCTTAATATGAATCAATCTAAGCCCCACTTTCTATAGATGCAGAAACTATTAGACAGAGAAATTAATTCAGTGACTTGCTTACTAGTTTGATGCATTTAGAATCAACACACATGTATCATTGAGTATCTATGTTACCTTTGGTACCATTCTAAGTATTGGAGTGGCATACTGCACAGTAGAAACAGGACTAGATTTGCTATCAAAGGACCTGGGTTTGAACAGAGTCTGCTACTCTGGGGTGTGTATGAGCCTGGGCAATTGATAATCTCTGCATCTCTGTATCAGTTTTCCTTTTCTGTAAAATGAGAGAAATGGTTTCATCAGGCCCTATTTAGGGGTTCTTAAACTTTTGATGTGTTTGTCATGGATCCCTTCATCAGTCTGGTGAAGCTCACAAACTCTTCTTCAGAGTGATGTTTTTAAGTGCATAAGATAAAATACACGGCATTATAAAAGAAACCAATGCTACTAACATTCAGTTATCAGCTTTTTTTTAAAGTTAAGAACCCCTGGCTAAGATGATCTCTAAGGTAGTTTCCTGCTTTAGATTCTCTGCCCTTCTTTATGATAACATAGGACATTCGATTAATAGCCTTAGTTCTGAGAGAGCTGAAGACTGACTTGTCTCTTCAGCTCTATCATCCCGAAGAGGAAGGAAGTCCGGCAAATGCTGTCTGAAAGGAGGTGGTGTGAGAAAACAATGGTAACATGACAGTGGCAGTAGCAGTGTGTTTTGAAGAGAATTAGGACGTACCATGCATCTGCTTTAATATTTCAAAGGCTCTGTGGTGACTTTGATGTTGCCAGGTCCTCCAGTAATTTAGACCAGCTGGTCCCATTGAGTGGTTCTCAGACCCCTTGAGGGTTCATGATAATGGTTCAAGAGTTTCCTGCTAAAGATTCTTTAATGATACAATGAGTAGTAAGTAATTGGAGGATGTTATGAGTAGTTTATTATATTACCTAAGAGGTCCATAGAATGTTTTGTCGTTGTTGTTGATGAAAGGTGTTCAGGGAACAAAAACCCAAACTCAACACACCAGGAACCAGTGATTAAATCATAACTGGTTGGTGTCTTCTTTTCCTAAGTGATTCTTGCCCATCCCTTCTCATAAATGAAATATTCTAGAACTCTCCTTCCAGATCTTTTAACACCTAGTGGGCCCTACTGCCCTCCAAAGGCCAATATCCATCTGTTATTTCTCACCCATAACCAGCCAACCTCCTTTCCAGGTCCCACATCTCCTTCATGGCTTTTCTTCTTTTCTCACGTGCAAGGTATTACTGATAAATGCTGCACATCTGTATCAACACACACACGTATATATGTATGTGTGTGTATGTATATGTATATAGATATATATGTATATATATGTGGATATGGCTATGGATGTGTGTATATACATGTACTGATGTGTGTATACATATACATATATACATACATATGGATATGTCTATACATGCACATAGGTATACATATATTTTTGTATATCTCCAATGCCTCTGGGGTACAAATGTCAAAATGAATGAATTCTTGATGTCCAAACTATAGCATGAAGTTTGACAGGCAGCCCATCAAGGTAGTTTATCCTCACACATGTCTTAGTCACTGCAGATAGACCAGGAACTGGCCCCAGAATTAAATAGGAGAAGAATAGCCTGGATTGTATTTTGGAAACTATGCAGCATTTTCAGCAATCCCAAGTCATTTCCTGACCAAAATAATCATCCATTTAATGCTAGTATTATTCTGGTGATGCTTTATGGCTGAGAATCACGGAATGGCACAATTTTCAAAGAACAATTTATGAAAGAAGAAAATCACAATAGGAAGGAAATATGCAAGGAGACAAAGATTGTCTGAAGAATGGTGACTACTGTAGTTAAGAAGTTATTCAGGAAGAGGCATGTGAAACCCAGAAGTATATATGAATATACATCTCTCTGCCCCAAAGGAAAAGTTAATGGAAGAGGGTTGGAGAAAAACCCATGAAAACCTAAACCTAAAAAGTTCTAAAGTTCAGAAAGATAGTAGAAAGGAAGAGATTAGTTCATTGGAAAGGAGATAGAAGGGATGAAAGTAGGGCCAGACATATTACTAGGAAGATGAGAGCTCATGCCGGGGTGGTATAATGAAGAGATGGTTAGAGGTAGGCTTCTGGGGGGATATCTGTCTGTGCTGGCTAAGGCTTTGATTGCTCATGAAGCAACTAGGAAGCCAGATGAATGTGAGATCTGACAATGGTTGTTAAGGAGAGACCTAAAAGTCCATTATTTATAATGTGTATTTTACTTTGTTCGTGCTACTAGGCACCAAATTATGCACAATGCCCACGTTAAGAAATGACCACTTTTTTTAAACAGATGATCCTAAATTCTTCATTGTTCAGGTTTATGGACCTATGTTTCTACAGTTGTTGGCTTGAACTTTTTAAAAAGGAAGAATTTAAGGTGAAACTACTTTCCAGCTTATTTCTGTTTGAAAGACATAGTTGCAAGGGAATTTCAAGCAGAACATATTAATATGCAGCAATTTTATTGAAAGAACTTTATCAGACTGCTGTGAACAGGTGTGTTCATCGCCTCTTCTAAGTCAACATACAGCAAAGATTAAAAGGACTTACATAGCTAATGAGAGGTAATTATGGTAGAGCTTTGTTGTTGGATAGGGCCTAAAGCCAGGAAGACTCCTGTTCCTGAGTTCAAATATGGCCTCAGACACTTCCTAGTTGTGTGACCCTGGACAAGTCACTTAACCCTGTTTGCCTCAGTTCCTCATCTGTGAAATAATCTGGAGTTGGAAATGGCAGACTTTTCCTTTATTTTTGCAAGAAAACTCCAAATGGGTCAGAAAGAGTTGTACATGACTAAAAAAAAACTATTGGAAATTGTTCAGTTGCGTCCAGCTCTTTGTGTATGCCCATGTGGCCCATGGGGTTTTCTTGACAAAGAGACTGGAATGGCTTGCCATTTCCTTCTCAAGTGGATTAAGGCAAAGAGAGGGTAAGTGACTTACCCAGCATCTCACAGCTACTGAGTGTCTGAGGCTGGATTTGAACTTGGGTCTTTCTGACTCCAGACCCAGCAGTATCCACTGAGTTATCTAGCTGCTTTCAAGGTAGAGCATAGAAGTCAACCTTGGATTCTTGGGGTTACATGTTAGTTATATGACCCCGCATAAGTCCCTTGATGTCTACATTCTCCAGGAAACTTTGTATGACTAGAAAGTTAGAGAGTTACCACAATAGGACAACCACACATACGATAAAATCATAGGTCTAGAGCAGTGGTTCTCCACCTTCCTAATGCCATGACCCTTTAATACTTGTATGTGGGCATATCTGCATGTGGGTGGACCTATCTGGAGACGGATAGAGGAGCAGTGTCTCGATTCCTAAGACCATCGGAAATATGTGTTTTCCAATGGTCTTAGGTGACCCCTGTGAAAGAGTCATTTGACCCCCAAAGGGGTTGCCACGCACAGGTTGAGAACCACTCAAAAAATAGAGAAAAATCAGGCATCTAGATGGCTCAGTAGACCTGTAATCAGGATGACCTGAGTTCACATTTGGCCTCAGAGACTTTCTGCTTGCATGAACCTGAGCAAAGTCACTTTCCCTTAAGTCTGACTCAGTTCCCTCATCTATAAAATGGGAATAATAAAAGCACCTACATCCCAGGGATTTTGTGAAGATAAGTAGAGATGATATTTGTAAAGTAGAGCTAGCTGTTGTTAAATAAAATACATAACTGGATTTCGATATTTACTGAGTTTTCAGTAATAATAGGTTCTGAGTTAAGTAACAAAAATCTTGAGTGCCTCAAATCTCTTTTTAAAAACTTTTCTGAAGCAGTAAAAAACATACAAGGTCAGCACTAGACCAGCAAATGTTGTTTTGGGTTCTGGAGCAGACAGATGAGTAGTTACTCTTTGTCAGACTAATTGAAAATGGCCTTTTAATAAAATCCCTTCTGTTTGAAATATGAAAATCTGCAAGAAGGTCTGGTGTCAAAACTTTATTCCAAGGCATATTTTCTGCCTTGAGTAGTCTGGATTGGAAAGAATGTTGTGGCTTGGAATATCAATATACTCTCACCTATTTGGGATGAAATAGTGAGTGAAAATTACATTATTAAGAAACCAAAGGTTTCTGAATCAATTCCTCAGTTAAGGATTTAGTTCAAATGGTCTCTCGTTTTTGCAGAACCTGGCTTTCATTTTCACAGTATCTTTGATTCTAACAACACCTCTACTAACAGACACTAAATTGGCAGGTAGAATGAAATCAAAACCCCAAATCCAGAGGCCCTCACTGTTCGGGTTCAACCTTTGGAAATCACCCAGTTTTTCCATAATCAAAACTCATTCGTTTAGAGCCTTAACCAAAAATAGCTTGAAGAAGACCCATTAGATAGTCATTCAGGCATTATTAGTTAGGTTTCATACTGGTAGCATAGGAATAATGAGAATTCAATAAACAGCATTGCTTTTTGGTCATTAATTTGTAACTGGAAGGAAGATGAAATTTATAATGCTGCTGTGATTCTCTTAGTCCTGCTTTTTGACATGGTGAGGGTGATGTGCTATTCCTATCATTTCTAGGAAATCAGGTAGATCTAAACTTCACAGCCATTCTGAGAATTTTAATGACTTAAGTACCTTCAACATATATTTATCTATTCAATCCCTATTCTCTATACCCCAGAGAATATAACTTACAAGTCAAGATGCTTTATTACTTTACGGCGAAGCAAATTAAAACAACACATCCCATTTTTTACAAGTCAGGAATGAAAACACCTAATAGATCAAATTGAACCAATGTTTAATTGAGGGAAAGGCTTCATAAGTGAGTTACTTCCTTTTGTAGAAGTGTATTATAATTTTCTCTCTGAAATATTTTGGCCTTGGAAGACTGTTGCTGGTCAATCTGTGCAGATCTGGTGGAATATAAAAGACAATCTGGCACTCTACAGAGCCTGAAAGCAATTTATAATTGGTAGGTTCTGGTGATAATTGCAAGGTAACCTTTTGGAAATCAGAATCATAGTATTAAGTTATGTTATATTTAATAAGGCTTCTTCTAAATGGTTCATCCCATCTTTTGCTTCAAACCTAGGGGGTACTTTTTGGTATTTGGAAGCATGAATGTGGCCCTCAAATTATGATATGAAAATAATACAAGAAGTAATTAAGAGAAATTCAGCTTAATGAGAGGGAGAACCAGTTATTATGGCAACTACTTTGGGTCTTGTAAATGTCAGTGCCCTAGAGTAAAGCCCTATATCTTCACCCTACTTATGGTTCTGCTATTTGGCCTAAAATAGTATTAGCTAGATTTAAGTAGCATTTGAAAATAACATTAACAATAAGCATTAGATTTGTAAATTCCCAGGGCTATCGTTTAAATATAAGAGAAAGTCATTGTCATGCAGTAGTTTTATTACTGATATATAATAAATAAGGTATAAGAGCTTGATTTTTTTAAAGCTAGTGAAAAAATTGCATCGGAAAGCTATTCATCAGCTGTAGGCATAAGCATGTGTGTCTATGAAGTATACCAAATGGTAGTTTTCGCAGTGTTGAAAAACACTACAATGTGGACTTGTACCAAACAGAAAAGGAATGATTTGAATTTGTAATTTAAAAATGGGATTTTCTTCCCCCCCTCTTTTTTTTTACATGGAAAATGGAATCATGGATAGTCTTGTTTAGCCAATTTTATGCATCATTCTCTGCTCCTAAAATCCTGTTCTAATGCCTCTCTGTGCCTTGGAAGTGCCCCTGAGTTCTCAAAGGCTATGCCAAAAGCATGAGCCTTACTAGGTCCTGCTAGAAGGGAAAGACTTTCATTTAAAGAGTTTCCATTTACATGGCTGAGAGATGAGCTATATGTTTGCCTTCTGGGACTATTCTAAACTGCCAAAGGTCATCACCAGGGGTTGAGCACTAGGTGACAATTTCTCTCCTCACCGTGGAAAATTGTGAAAGGCTTTTTATTAAGGTATAGAGCTGTTTGATCTAATAATCTGTTGTAAGTAGAGGGAAGCTCATCCCTGATAATGGCACAGATCATTGAACTCTTGAAGTAGATGGATCTGAGGCAAGGTGGTGCAGTGGGAAGAACACTAGACTTGGAGCCAGGAGACCCATGTTTAACTTTCAGCTCTGGTACTTACTGATTCCCTGCTAAGCAAGTCCCTTCAAAAATCAGTTTCCTTGTCAGTAAAATAGGAATGGGTAATACTAATACTTGGCCAGAGAAGTCTAATGGTTAAAAAGAAAATCTATTTCTCTTTTTTTCAAAGTTCAATGTATACGTAGTGAGTAGATAGCCAGTTCTTAGAGTATGTCAGTGTATCCTACCTGGTATCAATGACCCATACACTGTAGAGGCCTGGCAAGCTTGCTTCTGGGGATGTGTAATGGAGGTACTCTTCCCTCCCTCTGCCACTTCAGAACATGGGCAGGTATCCTTTGACTCTTTGTTCTAGGTTTACTTTGTGATAATGAGTAGCCTTTGAATTGACTGCTGAGTTGGAACTGACTGTAAACATGAAACCTCCAGCTAATATCTCTCATGACTTTTAAGGAAGATGAGCCACTGCAAACTGACCTGTAAGGGGAAGGGCAGCAGCTTCAGCTACCTTGTCTCCCTGCCTGCCTGCCGTGTGTCTATTAATGCATGACATCCCTGTTCTTGGTATATTTTTCCTTTCTTGATTTTAGGTCAAAGGGAGCACCCAAGATGATTGAAAGGATTCATTAAAGTCATCCAAAGTCCCACGACCAACCATGGCCCCAGAGTGGGGAGTAGCAGTAGTTATTTCTTGTGAGAATGTACACTAACCTTTGATGAGTGATTTTCTTGACCCATTGAGGAGCCGAGCCAGCTAATCAAGAGGGTGACTGGTTCATCAGGTATGCTATGTCCAGAAGTTAGCTTTGTGAAGACTCCCCAAAGGAAGAAATGGACTCCCAGGTCCAGAAAGCACTCCTCTTCCAGGTTGGGGGAGTCTTTTGTAGTAGCTACTTTCAATTTGAGTCTAGCCTCCTTCAGATCAAGTGGGAGTGTAGAGGGGAGTGTTGACTTCCTTTTTGGGAGGAATGTTGTGGACTTTAGTGCCTGTTCTTCCTTTTCATCAAATATTCTTTCATAAAAGCTAATAGATATTTGGTTGATATTGGGGCACACTGGATAGGGAGTAACAAGCAGCAGCATTATAACCCTCAACCTTTCAGGATGACCTAAAAAACTCTGGGGGGAAGAGTAGACAGTTCTCCAGCTGGGGACCCAACCTGCCACTGCAAGAGGGGTTCTGGGAGAATCTGCCCTGAGTGATTAGTATGTGTAAAATTATCCCTTTGAGTTTACTGAGGGTCTTGTCATAGGGGAATGTGGGGAGAAGAATAGATTATGCTTTTGGTATCAAGAATCTTTTGTGTCATTTGAGTACTTTGGACCACAGCAAAACAGAGAGGAGGATAGGATGCAGAGTTCTGGTAAATGGAAGGTCTGAGGTGGATAGCTGTCTTAAGTTGGATCAGTCAGTGGTCAGATTCAGAGAAGTTCGTGAAGAGGATGATTATGATAAAAGAATTGTGGGATCATACCTGGAAGAGGCTTTAGAAATCATCTAATGCAACTTCCTATTTATATACCTGAGGAAATTGAAGCCAGGAGAGGTAAGGTGGCCCCAGGTAACAGTATCAAGATTTCAGCTTAACGCTTGAGTGGGTATACAGACAGGGGCCAGAGGCAAAGGAGGTACCCTGTCTTTGTCTTTCTGATTCTCTGGTGTTTCAGTGAGGGACAGCCAACTTAATAAAGCAATCCTTAGATTATAGGGCAGGGGTAGAGAGAGAAAAAGTAAGAATAAGTGCTCTGGGATGAAGGGAATAGGGGTACAAGAATTTGGTTCTTATGGGAGAAAGGCTTAGGAGCAAGGTATTTTTGTTTGTTTTGCAATATTTTGGTTTGTGTGTATGTGAATGTACTGTATTGTGTTTACTATGGACACTAACAGTAGGTCAGGCAAGGCGGAGGAGCAGATAGATAAGGCCTAGAGTCTTGGGAATCTCAGTTTATAGGAATTAAGAACACAGATGAGAAGCCTGGGTAATAGAATCAAGGATTCAAGTGCCAGTATTCAGAAACCCTAATTAATGACAAAAAATTAAGCAACAGGGATGCCAACATGTAACCAAGGGATCTGTATCAACCAGGGGCTTGGGTCATCTGTAGTAACAATCATTTTCCTTCCCCATTTGCCTTCATCTGCAGAACCAAGCCATTTCACACTAAAACTAGTTCTGATCATGGGAACCAGGCACAAAACACCATTCAGTAAGTACTGGAACAGTTCTGATGCATTAATATCTACCTATTTCTCCATATCTTCTGCTACCTGCTTAAAAAAAAGTCACTGGAAACAGGGAAGGTAGAGAAGTTCTTCCCTTTCATTATCTTGAGGTAATCAAAAGACTCTTAATAGGGCAGTTAAAGTAACTGGTTGCTGAGGAATGAGCAAACTTGTAGGGATTTTGAAACTAAGTGTAGACAGCCAGGGACTGGTTTTGATTTCATTTGAAAAGACCAGAGGAGACTCTTCCCGGTCGGGGTTGGGGGTGGTGGCAGCGGACAGTGAAGAGCAGCAGCTGTGGTGGCTTCTGTGTTCGGGATTTCAATTATGGCAGGTCCAGAATCTGACAGTCAGTATCAATTCACTGGTTTTAAGAAATACTTCAATTCATACACCCTTACTGGCAGAAAGAATTATGTACTGGCCACTTATGGAGGAATTGCTTTGCTCATACTGTACTCCAAGGCAAGGTCTAAAAAAAAACCCCAGCTGTGAAAGCAACATAAATGGAATCCAATGTGTGTGTGTGTGTGTGTGTGTGTGTGTGTGTGTGTCTACTTTGTCCATCATCAAGTTCCCTGGCTAAAGGACGTGCTGTCAACTTAGCATGTGATCTATAGTTCTTGAAAAAAGACCAGAGGAGAGGAAAGAAAGCAGTCTAATCAAAGTATGTATAAGATTAGAGTTGTAATAAATGAAATCGGTTAACAGATTAGTGGACAAAGTACCAAGCTGTGTTTAGGGATTTACTTCTTTTAAAAGGTATTTAAAGTCTTATCATGAGATTCAACATTTATTTACTATGTTGTCTATTTAGCCATTTTAATACTTAGTTCTTAACTAGCGCCAATATTCCCTCTATTGATACATGTTACGACGCATTACTCAAGCAACAAATATTTCTTAAGTACTGATTATCTTCCAGGCCTGGTACTAGACACTAGGGAGAAAAAGGCAAACATTAAGCACTCCCTGATCTCCTGGAGCTTACATACCATTGAGTTTGACACCTGAATATGACTAATTATAAACAAAATAAATACAAGGTGTGGGGCGGGTAGGTTGTGCAGTGAATAGAGCACCAGCCCTGGAGTCAGGAGGACCAGAGTTCAAATCTGGCCTCAAACATGTAACGTAAAAACCTAGTCATGTGACCTTGGGAAAGTCACTTAACCCCAGTTTCCCTGACTTCCCCCTCCAAAAAGCAATTAACTAACTAACTAACTAACTAAATACAAGGTGGTTTATTTCGGGGTGGGGCACCTAAGGGTGTAGGCAAGAGGGACCAGGAAAGATTTCATGTAGGAGTTATTGTGAGCAGAATTTTGAAGGAACCCAGGGACTCTTTTAAAAAAAAATTAAATAATATTTTATTTTCCACCAATTATATGTAAAAACATTTTTTTTAAAAGTTTTTAGTTCCAAATTCTTTCCCTTTCTCTTTCCTTTCCCCCACTTTCTTAAACAGTAAGAAATGTGATATAGATTATACATGTATAATTATGTAAAACATTTCCATATTAGGCATTTTGTACAAGAAAACTCAAAAAAAGAAGGTGAAAAATAGTCTGCTTTGGTTTATATTTAGATGCCCTCAGTTCTTTCTCTGGAGATAGAGGGCATTTTTCATCATGAGTCCTTCGGGATTGTCTTGGATCATTGTATTCCTGAATACAGTTAAGTCATTCATAGTTGTTCAGCATACAATATAGCTGTTACAATGTACAGTGTTCTCCTGGTTCTGCTCACTTCATTCTCTAATCAGTTTATGTAAGTCTTTCTAGGTTTTAAAAAAATTATCCTGTTTGTCATTTCTTATAGCACAATAATATTCCATTATAATCTTATACCACAACTTGTTCAGCCATTTCCCAATTGATGGGCATCCCTTCAGTTTCCAATTCTTAGCTACCACAAAAAGAGCAGCTATAAATATTTTTGTGCAAATAGGTACTTCCTCCCTTCCCCCTTTAAAAATCTTTTCGGGATATAGACCTAGTTTTGGTTCTGCTGGACTGAAGGATATGCATAGTTTTATAGCCCTTTGTGCATACTTCCAAATTGCTCTCCAGAAAGGGTGGATCAGTTCACAACTCCACCAACAGTGCATTAGTGTCCCAGTTTTCCCATATCTTCTCCAACATTTATCATTTTCTTTTTCTGTTGTATTACTCAATCTGATGGGTGTGTGAAGTGATACCTCAGTCATTTTAATTTGCATTTGTCTAATCAATAGTGGTTGAGAGCAGTTTTTATATGACTATAGAAAGTGTTGATTTCTCTGTCTGAAACCTCCCTGTTCGTATCCTTTGACCGTTTCTCAAGTGGGGAATGATTTTTATTCTTATACGTTTGATTCCATTCTCTATATATTTGGTAAATGAAGCCTTTGTCAGAGATACTTGCTGTAAAAAATTTCCCCCGGTTTTCTGCTTTCCTCCTAATTTTTTTTTTCATGTGTGGGATGCCAGGGATTCTAAGAAATGGAGGCAAGGTGGGAATTTATTCTAGCCCCAGAGGATGGTTCAAAACACAGAGGTGGATGATTGAATGTTATTCCAGTCAATTAATTCTTGTGTATGTCTTGCCATAAAATTCTGAATAGAGGATCTACTCAACGTTGCATGTCTTCCTTAGGTTATTTTAGTATTTCATAGAAATCAGTGCAGCATTTAAGCTACCTGTTCATTTATTCTGGTATAGCGAGGTGGCACAGTAGAGTATTTGCTCTGAAATAAAAAAGACACATCTTCATGAATTAAAATCCAGCTTCAGACACTTACTAGGTGTGTGACCCTAGGCAAGGCATTTAACCTGTTTGCCTCAGTTCCTCATCTATACAATGAGCTAGAGAAGGAAACGGCAAACTACTCTGGTGTCTTTGCTAAGAAAACTCCAAATGGGGTCATGAAGAGTTAAATGACTGAACAACAGTCCTTCCATTTCTTCTCCTTGCTACAAAACCGGCCAACTTTCTTCTCTAGCCATTCAAGTTTTTGAGGCTATCTTTTCAATAATTCCTCTTCTGCTTCAATCTCTCATATATGTCATTGGCTGTTTCCTTTTATCATATTTCTTTTCATTGTTCTCCAGAGCAAATTTGTTT
>CM053597.1:42716986-42754161 GCA_028646575.1 Pseudocheirus occidentalis | reverse complement strand
TCCCTTCCTTATCAAACACCCGAAGCCCTTCTACATAGTCTTCATATGTGCCCTGGTCCTTATTCTTTGCTACGGTCTGCAGCATTGGCAGAAAGTGTTCAAAGTCCAGCACCTTCACATTCATCTCATCACTCTTGGGATTCCCTAAGACCTTGAGCACCTCAGCATTGGTAGGGTTCTGGCCCAGGGCTCGCATCACGTCCCCACACTGGCTGTATAAGATCTTTCCATCCCCTGTTCCGTCAAACAGCTGGAAGGCCTCCTTGAACTCTGCGGTCTGATCCTCGGTGAAGTCGCACATCTTGCTGGTGCACAGCGCTCGCTGAGACTGCAGCTGCTGCGGTGTGTAATGGCTCCGTCCCTCTCCGCGGCTCCAATCTCGACTATTGGTGTTTAAAAGATAGCCACTGAGGGGCCAGAATTGTAATGAACAATTCTGGCATTTGGGCCAAACAGCATGAAACATTCCCTCCAATGAACCTGGACTCAAGACCTGCCATTGACACAAACAGCCTGTGTGACTCTGGGTAAGTCACTTCTCAGCACTCTCAGTCACACTCTAAAACTAAAAGTTGCAGAGAATGTCCTGACTTGCAATGGTAGAAGAAGTTTCTTCACTAGGTAGTTCACTAGGTCAGTGAAATCATAGGTCCCTTATTTTCCTTGTAAAAATAATATCATAAATGATAAAAATTCACTTGAATGGGAAAGGAGGCCATGGTTCCATGTGACAGAGACCCCAGAACACCACCCCATGAGAAGTAGAGACCCTTAGACAGTGGTTCCCCAAAGCCTGGTGTATGTGCGTATATTTGTGGGTGGAGAAAGTAGGACAATCAAGTTATGTCAATACAACAAGCATTTTTAAAGTTAAGTGCTGGGTTTACAAAGAAGAGCAAAAACAAAAAATTAAAAAATAAGCCCTTCTTTTACCCTCCTAAAGTTAATTTTCTAACGAGGGTGACAGCATGCAAATAACTGTGTATCTACAAGATGTGCACAGGGTAGACGGGAGGCATCTTTCTCTTCAACAGGAAGGCATTGGCAGCTAGAGGGACAGGGAAGGGCCCACAGCAGAAGATGGGATTGAGTTTTCTTTTTAGAAGGAAGACAGGAAGGATTGAGTGGAGGAAGAACTCTCTTGGGGTGCAGTTCCTGGGGGCAGGAGGAACTTATTTTTAAAACTTATTTTTCTTGCTAAATAAGTACCGAGATTAATTGTTTCTGTGTTGCTGGAGTACAGGTACTATGAAAATGTACATTAACAAATTGTAAAATGCACAATCTTTAAAAATTATTATTTACCTTTTCCCCGCTAAGCTTTGGTATCCTTGGTCAGAGCCCTGCTTGTCTTATTATACTTATGGCTTTGCTAAAAGTCCTGTACAATTTTCCAGTGTCATTCAATTCATTCTCCTCCTATTTAATTTTGATCTTAGTCCAATGTACATATGGAGCTATTTTAATAGTTCCTTTAAAAATCATTAAGATATACATATTTTTTACTGTAAATCTGTCAGAGAAAAATCTTGGGCAAAGGGAGAAACTCTAAGTCTGAGTTCATTTTATAGATGTGTGAGCAGAGAGGGGATTTAGGTATGCAACCAAGTCAAGTCAAGAAGCATTTATTAAGCCAGGCTCTGTGCTAAGTACTGGAGTTACAAATATAAGCAAAAAGACAGTACCTGCCCTCAAGGAGCTTATGTTCTAATAGCGGAAGACAACACATAAAAGGAAACTAGAAAGCTGGAAGGGTGAGGGAATGGTTTGGAAGAGGCTACAGAGTCAGGAATGGGGCTCAGAGAGGAAGGAATTGATCTTTTTTATTTGATCACAATGGACCCCAGAAAGGGAAGAAGAAAAAGATCACTCAACTGACCGTAATTCTCTGGGCAGCATGACCCATTTACGGGACAGGATTGTTCCAGCTAAGGGAATAGTACTCAACTTTGTTAATATCCTTGTTGATTGATAAAGGGAAGTAGAAGGATCCAGTGTGAGTCAATTCTCCCAGTATACATGCTGATGGATGCTGCAGATAAGGTGTGTTGTAAAATAAAGGTGAGTTGTGGTTACAGTCAGATAGATGCACCCCTACCACCTGGTGGCAGTGTACCTGATTTGCCACAAAAGTATCTAAGAAGGGGAAAAAATCCTCTGCTGAAATTATAAATTAGGAAATGTAACAGTAAATGGCCACATTGTTACTTTATTTTCACAAGTATACTTATACCTTCTAAGTAACAAGTACCATTTAAAACAGTTGACCTGGCTTTTGAGATGAGCAAATATTCGTTTCTACAAATAAAGAAATGCTATTACCCAATAGTTGAATCAGTCATCACATCACAGCATAAAAGACGTTAGATTTAGAATGAAGAGTCCTATGGGTTCGATAACGAGACCTGCTGCTTATCAGTTGTGTGACACAGGCATGTCATTCCAGGATGCCTCTACGACTCAGTTTTCTCATTTGTAAAATATTAGACTAAATGGTGTCTAAGATTCTCATTTAGCCTCCAATCGTTATTTCCTAATTAGAAACAATTTTAAATTTCCTCCAAGTCTTTTAAGTGCTGCTCAGTGTGGGGCAAGGGAAGCATTACTGCAAGTGAAATGTGTTGACTGGGGTTTCTGACACTAAGTCACAGGCAGATGGGATGGCTGCTTGTGTTCCCTTACCTGCTGGAGGCAGAGAAGAGGAGCAATGAGAACATGGCTGTGACCATTCCAGGTTACTAGGAAGTTTCAGGATTAACTGGAATGTTCCGATTCATCTGTTTGGAAAGACTTGCCCTTACATAGGGCTTTCCTAACTGCATCTGACAGACTGCTTAGGTCAGCTTGATGCTTTGAGGAATGACAAAGCCTCTGGTTGCTTTTGCTTGACCAGATGTAATTCAGTTCTGAGGACTCTGGTTGCTTTGAGGAGGATGAAGCGATCCCTTTATTAGTCACTGAGTTAGAAGAGTCAAAGACTCAGTGGACCTTTAAAAAGGGAGTAACTCCATCCCTTTACTCTCCTTCCTTTGACTCTGTATGGCAAGTATGTGCTCCCCTTCATCCTATCAGATGTCCAAATTTTCACATATCACAGCTAAAGTGTATACCCTACCTAGGCAGACCTGAGTGTGGGTTTGGGGTTTACTCTTTTGTTTTTGTTCTTTCCTGAGTATAGGTGACAAAAAAGCAGTCCTGAGATGGACATGTCCACTTGGTAGGCAATCTCATGAGTTCAGGAGGTTGAAGATTCTGAGTCTTTTGGTTGGAGGGGACTGATAGCAGAGGAGTTTATTCATTGGGAAAGATGACCACCAACAGGAAGATAAACTCTAAGCCTTGAGATCACCTGTGAGAAGACCAGACTTAGAAGGAATTGTTTGGACAGCAGAGCTGAGATAAAAAATATTAGTCCCACAAACTGCTTCATGTTCTCATATTTGAGTCTTAATCCCCTGGCATAACAGTAATTTTGCTTGTATTTGTTTAAATTTCTGCGAGGGTGCAGTAGTGAGACCTTTCATGTTTAGCATTTCTTTTGTGTGGGGAGAATAAATACCTGCTCCTCCCACACCATTAACATTGTATATTGAGTGCATTTCTATTCTATCCTTTGGGGAAA
This sequence comes from Pseudocheirus occidentalis, assembly GCA_028646575.1. NCBI lineage: Eukaryota > Metazoa > Chordata > Mammalia > Diprotodontia > Pseudocheiridae > Pseudocheirus > Pseudocheirus occidentalis. Next base: position 42,750,539 of record CM053597.1, on the reverse strand, counting down.
CCCTAGATATGAGTCAAACTTAAAGTTTAAGGAATTTTCTCCAATGCAGCAGGGAGATATGATAAACCAAAGAGTGTGAGAAAGATTTTGGTCTTTCTTTTAGGTAGGTATGCTCCCCCAGGACTGAACTTGGGCACTTAGTGGGTTTAGTGAGAAGGGCACTTTAGTAAAGAGGGAGAGGCTGTAGCCCTGCAGGCCTTTGGGTTCATAAGTGGTTCTGCTTGTGAGGCAGGAATGTATTCTTAGTACCAGCATTATTGACTATCTCTGACCTTAGTTTTATCTAGGGGAAGTTGCCCTCATAGGATATAATCACTCTACCAGAATAGTTATTGAGACCCTAGCTAACTAGATATAGGTCATTGCAGATTAAGGCAAAGAGTAACACTGAAGTAGGGACCAGTGGCGATTTGAGACCCTCCATTTGGTATCTTCTCAACAATAAGAAGTAGGCACTGTGATTTCATTTTTCTTCAAATAAAATTTTATAGATGTTTTTGTTTTAATGTGACCAAAATTGTCCCTAATAATCCTTCCCCTTCCCTTCCTAGAGAACCATCCCATATAACAAATATTTTTTTAAAAGCAGAATCAAGAAAAAGAAGAGAATAAATTAGAAGACTCATCAATACGTTAAAAAAGTCTGAAAAATATATGTAGCATACCGCAAATCAAAACTCTGTCAATGGGTGGGCTGGGAGTGAGTTAGTGTGAATGATCAGTGCAGGGAGCTCTCAGTGGGGAAACTCTCTACCAATTCAGATTGTCAGTAACTGTGCAACTAAGAGTTTCAGAATCATAGAATTTGAGCAGTTGCCATGGCCTAATGAAGTCCAGTATAATATCTGATGATGTCATGCAGACTCTGCCAGACCTCCAAGGAGGGAAGTACTCAGTGCCTCTTGAGAATGCCTACTGTGTGACTGGATAACTTTGGGTGTTAAGCAGTTTTTCCTCAGCTCAAACTTAAATTGGCCTCTTTGTAACTTATACCTCTTGCTCTGTCCAATAGGGTCAAACAAGGACATATACCACTTACTCACTAGAGTGCCATGGATTGGAGTCAGGAATACCTGAGTTTCAATTTAGTTTTTGCCTCAGAAACACTTCCCAGCTTTGTGACCTTGGGCAAGTCACTTGATCTCTTTTAATCTCCGTTTCCTTATCTGTAATATGGAGATGTTAATAGCAACGACCTCACAGGCTTACAGTAAGGATTAGATGAGATGACTTGTGTAAAAAGTGATAATTTGTTTGCATCTCTTAAAGCTTTATATAGATGCTCTCTCTCTTCATCTTCATCAGCACCTTCATTGCTAGCAGTCATACACTGGGGAGGAGAAGGAAAGGAGGCAGAATACTGAATGACTAACTGTTATCCCCTAAGATAGACCTGGGGACACAACTTACAAGGTGCAATGTGAGATGGTTTCTCTATGAATGAGACCTAAGGCCATTGGGGCTGCTATATAAAAAGAAACTTCAGAAATGGAATCCCTTTGGTCTGGAAGTGTTTTGAACAGTGAACAACAGACTGTTAAAGACGTCTGAGTTTGGAGGACTTAGGATTTCTGCTGAGAAGGGCTAGAGGTGACAGTGACAGATAAAAAGTGGTACTATAGCCCTAGAAAGAGGCAGCAACATGGAAGAGTAACCTCCCAGTTCCCCTTGTTGGAGGCCTTAGGGCAGAACTATACATGACTGAGACTGTTCAGGCTTCTATGGGGATGGTTCCTCACTGGTGGCCATTGTTACTTTCCATGGAGCCCTGGGCAAACATTTTACTGGTTTCCCTTAACCTCTAAACATTTGTGAGCATGGATGCCAATTTGCTGATGTCACCCTCGCAATAGTGGTGTGAAAATGGAGTTTCCAGATTATCTGGGTAAAAGTAGTGAACCAGAGCAGTACCTCTAAAAGTATACAGCCCCATGCCATTTGGAAGGAGCCTTTGACAGAAGGATTACTATCAGTTTATAAAGGAGAATAGGATAGGAGAGGGAGGAGAAGTAAGTGCTGGTCTGGACTTCACTGTAGTAGAAGTTGCTAGTGATATAACAATAAATTTCACTATCAGAGGTCTGCCTTATGTCACTGGAACACACATCTTCAACCCGTTGAAGCTTATTTTTATTTAGTTTCTTATTGGCACATTCCCATCTGTTTCTGGGTACAAGCTATGCATTAATACTGACATTGATAGAATTCTTAGAATTGAGATGTCAGTGGTTAATATTTCCACAACATGGAACACTTGCTTCTGTCTTTTTTTTGTTTTGTTTTTAAAAGCAGCTGTGTGATCAAGGTTATTCTCAGATGTTTTTGTACCTCATTAGAACATTAGTTCAGAGGTACCCTCACTCTAAGAAGTCCCCCCCACATTAAGTGCATACAAACCTGTTCCTTTGCCCCTTATCATTCCGAACCTATCTTTGTGTTCTAACCTGGTGAACTTTGGTAGCTCCTTGCTGATCGATAATCCGTGTGCTAAGATTTCATTTTAATAAATGGGGGATGGGAAGTGGGACAGAAAAAAACCAAGAAAGAAGACAGAGTCTGAGATGGATTAGATGTATATTAATAATGGCATGCTAATATTACTCACACCATTCATTATCTTAATAGAGGACAACAACAGATTTTTCACACCAGGAGAATCCAGCATTTTAAAATAAATCATTTAGGTATCACAAGGCATCATTTAAAGCCCTCAGAGCTCAAATGATTACTTTCTTCCCAGTTCAGGGTGGAAAAGCCATAGAAGTCTTAATTTACCAAACTTTTTCCCTCCACTTGCCTGTCTTCTCTTTAAGAAAAGAGAACAGTCTGACTTACCAGCACAAAAAGCCAACATTTCTGTCAGCATCCTGAGAACATTGAGTAAGTGTAAAGAGAAAGCAGTGATGTCAGGTTGCACTTCTAACCTGCCTAGACATCTGAGAGTAGCACTGAATTTCAAAAATATTTTTTTCTGTTACAAACTGTCATCATAATTAACAGTTGATAAGGAATAAATAATTTAACACATCATATATCAGGCATATTTTGGCTTTTGTCAGATAGTAGGAAACATGCATGAAAATATTTCCTCAACATGAATGCTCAGATGGAAAACCTGACTTCGGGTGGAGAGATAAAGGAAGACCAGCAATGGTAAGACACATTTTCCTTCCAAGAGAAAAAGATGTATTTCAAAGGCGCAATCCTAAGAGATACCTCAGCCTTCAGCTGGTTGCAGAGCTAACGTGATTCATTTGCCTAAATCCTAGGTTTCCAGATTAGAAATCCCTTAAAATGAACCTGTATATTTCCCTTCAATTTCAAGTTTTTTTTTCTTTTGAAATCTGCATGGTTAAAAATGTGTAGCTTGCCAGAGGAGACAACTTACTACATTGAATGTCACCTTTTTAAGGATGCTTAAGAAAGTTATTTTTGAAAGAAAAATGGCTTTCATGTACAATTCAAGTATTCTGAGTTTTTTAAGCTATAGAATATTATATACCAGAAATGAACATAAATTGGAGTGCAAATGTACACTTCCCCCTCCAAAGTATTTATTCAGAAGCAGCGTGGGGAGTGCATTGGAGAGGTGGCCTTGAAAGTCAAGAAAACCTGGATTCAAGGATTGGTTTAAACATGTACTGGCTGTGGCACCATGAGGCAAATTGTCTAATCTCAGTGCCTTAGATAATGCTTTAATCTTACAAAGGAATTACTAGTTTCCTTTTAGGGAAAAAAGCTTTTTGCATTGGGTCTGCTTCAGGGAGAAGAGTTTCTGCATTGAGATCTCCCTGCCCAGATGGATCACAAGTTCATAGAACAGAAAAAAATGTTCCTTAGAATATCATCATAACATAACCTTGTTTCTTAGTAATAATATTTAATTTTTCTCCCTGATTGCATGTAAAAAGATTTTTAATATTTTATTTGAACATTTAAAAAATGATTCCCAAATTTCCGTTTCCAAATTCTATCCTTCACCCCTTCCCTGAGATAGTAAACAATCTAATACAGATTGCCATATCAGACATTTTGTACAAGAAGACTCAAATAATTAAGAAAGAAAGTGAAAAACAGTATGTTTCATTCTGTATGTAGATAACATTAGTTCTTTCTCTGGAAGCAGATAGCATTTTTTTATCACGAGTCCCTTGGAACTGTCTTAGATCGTTGTATTGCAGAATTATTCACAGTGCGTCATACAATATTACCTTGTACAATGTTCTCTTGGTTCTGCTCATGTCACTTTGTATCAGTTCATGTAAGTCTTCCAAGTTTTTAAAAAAATATCCTGTTTGTCATTATAGTACAATAATATTCCATTATAATCATATACCACAACTTGTTAAGCCATTCCCCAATTGGTTGGCATCCCCTCATTTTCCAATTCTTAGCCACAACAAAGAGTTGCTATAAATATTTTTGTATAAATAGTCTCTCTCTCTCTCTCTCTCTCTCCCTCTCTCTCCCTCTCTCTCCCTCTCCCTCTCTCTCTACCTCCCTCCCTCTCTCTCTCTTTCTTCTCTCTCTCTCACTCTCATAATGATCTAGAATCAAAGGATATGCAACAATTTTATAGCCCTTAGATTATAGTTCTAAATTGCTTTCCAGAATGTTTGTATCAGTTCATAACTTTATCAATAGTGCATTAGTGTTCCAATTTTCCCAATCCTCTCCAACATTTATTATTTTCCATTTTTTGTCATGCTAGTTAATCTTATAGGAATGAGGTGGAATTTCAGAGTTGTTTTGATTTGCATTTCTCTAATCAATAGTGATTTAAAGAACTTTTTCATATATAACATTACATTTTAAAGACATAATGAAAACCTAGGTGGAACTGAATGATAGTGCTAAAATCAATTAATTTCATATGGAGGGAGATAAGCTTAATTAAAATGGGGTTAGGTTAATGGATCTGAGGTTTGTAAATTTGACTGTTATTAATAACTTTGATTAGTATGAAACAGTATTTGTTAAGCAGCTGCTGTGTACTAGGAATTTATTAGGTGCTGGGGAGTAGAAAGACAGACGTGAAACAGTCCCTGTCTTCAAGGAACTTGGATTTTTATCACTTTTATACACCTTTGGAATGTCTTACTTTCTAGACTTTGCTAGGAGCATGTCTACCATGAAGGAATCTCCACTGGTCCCCCAAGGATTGGCATATTGTGCCAACTACCTTCTCCACTAAAGGTTTCTTTGACTTTGGACCCAGTCATTTGTTCAGATTGTTGACTCCTGGAGGAGTCCTCTAATGAGTGGGAGGAAGGTAGGTTCCCTTTTTCTTTCGTTCTTTGATTCTTTAAACCTTTATCACAACACACTAGGAAAAATTAAAGTTTAGCTTTAGGCTTATGACTAGGATTATCCAAAAAGGGGAAATTAATTAATTAATTAATTTTCAGTTATTGTATGCAAAAGAAATGTAAACCAGAACATTTACAATTGCACACAAGCAAACTTTAAAAAAGGAATCAGTAAGTTAACATAACTACTATTAACAATCTGCTGGAAGGCTGATGCTTAATGCTCATTGGAACATAAAACAGTTTATGAGATAGCTGCTTAGGCATATATATCTCACCTCAGCTTTGCACTGTCCAAATCACTTCTGGTACCTGTCTTCTGGCAAAATATTCAGGCTTCGGTCAATCTTGTCAGTAGCCATGCTCTCAGATTCAGAAAGTGCCTTTGCCACCAAACAGCTTTACTCATTTAACCTGAAACTGGACTGCCAAACTCTGGGTGGGGAGGAGAGGGTCATGTCCACTCCTGAATACATCCACCTCCCAGCTGATGATGTTCAGTCTTCTATTCAGAAAGGGAAGACAAAGTTGAAAAGGTAGTTAGAAGCCCAGTCACAAACTTACCTGGTTGAGTCCATGCTCCATGTGAGATCTATAGCAGGGCAAAAAAAGCCCATACTCTGATCTCCCTTGTGATAAGTCTAGAAATGAGGAAATCCTATACAAACCACATGGGAGACTTGAAACAAGAGTAGCAAAGTAAGAAGTAATTTTTTTTCTTTTAATGAATAATAGCTCTCTGAACCAATGGCAGTCAAGGGGTAGGCAAGCAGGGGGAATGACCAAAGGTTTGCCACACCATGTCCAAATACCAAGTCCTTTTAGAGCTCACCACAGGGTCAGAAGTAGGTCCCAAAGCTCCCAGTTGGGTCACCAGGAAGAACAACTCCAAGCATACTTTAGGAGATGATTTTTCCTGATGCCAGATAGTACAATAGATACAGCACTGGGTCTGGCATCAGAAAGACCTGCCTGGCCTCAGACACTTAAGTAACTATATAAACCTAGGCAAGTCATTTAACCTTGGTTTGCCTTAGTTTCCTTATTGGTAAAATGGGAACAACAGCATCTACCTCACATGGTTGTTGTGAGGATCAAATGAAAAATATTTGTTTTTTTTTAAAAAGCATTCAGCACAAGATATGGCACACAGCAGGTGATTTATAACTGCTTAATCCATTCTATTCTATTCCAAAGAGCATCAATGGTTATCTAGTTTCAGAAACCCTAGAGAGAAAAACTGACATAAGAGGCTTTTGCTTAATAGAGCTCACCTTAGGGAAAATTGTGACATAGGTAAAGATAATTCATAACATCTCCTCCAATTTCCACTTTTCACAATTTCCTTCAAGTTTATTACTCTCCAACACATTCCCAGGCTACCTTAGGGTCCTCTCCTATGGAACTGTATGAGGACTTGCCTGTCTGGCAAAGTTAAGCTCCTGGCATTATCCTCCTTTCTTCTTCTCTCAAAACTTATTTTATTCAGGGGTGGATCAAGAGTCATTTCTCTGAGAACTGCATCCTCTGTCCCTGCTTCTGAAAGATAAATTTCAAATGGCTGTAGTTCATTTAGAACCCTTTTATTTTTCCTTGTCTGGGATTGTAAATTGGTGCCAGTGCCTAGAGAGAATGAACTCTAACTATTCACTTGAGGGATGAGCTTTTATGATTACTAAGTAACTTAGAAAACTCACTTTGAATTGCATTGGTAATTCCGATGCTCTCTAAGATGGGTTAGCAATGGGCAGAATCTAAGCTGTGTAAATGGAGGGAGGCAGAATGGCATTTTGTTGTTTTTCAGTTGTGTTCAAGTCTTTCTGACTCCATTTGTGGTTTTCTTATCGGTTTGGCATTTCCTTCTCCAGCACATTTTATACATGTGGAAACTGAGGGAAATGGGGCCAAATGACTCTTTCTCTATCTACTGCCTCACCTAGACAATTTGGTCTAGAGCCAATGGTCCACCCAGCAGCTAGGTGGTGTGCTACATGAGGTCCTGGGCCAGAAATCAGGAAGAGCTGAATTCAAATCCAACCTCTGATCGTTACTAGCTGTGTAACCACGGACACCTCAATTAATCAGTACCTTTCTTGGTTCCCTCACCTGTAACATGAGGAAAGTAGCACCTATTTCTCAGGTGGATAAAATAAGATAATATTTGTAAAGTGTTTTGCTTTGCAAACCTAAAATGCTGTGTTAATGCTAACTACTATCATTACTGTGTCTCTTATATAATTTACTACTTTTGTGATCTTGGGTGAGTTCATTCAACTTTTTGGGTAACAGTTTCTTCATCAATCAAATAAGGACTCTGGATTCATTTCCTTCTTTCTCTAAGTCACAAAATCTTAATTAACAAATAAGCCCATTACCTATAATTAAAAAAAATGTGGTTTAAAACATTGATATCGTTTGTTTTTATATTACCTACATTTTCCATTATATCCTTCCCTCTACCATCTCCCAGAAAGCTATTGCATATAATAAAAGGAGGAAAAAAATTAAACAAAACTAATGCATTGACAAAGTGTAAAATTCTAAGCAACATTTCATAATCATAATGCTCTTGCAAAGAAGCAGGGGAAGGTACTTTTTCACATCTCTTCTTTGGGGCTAAGTCTGGTCATTATAATTTTGTACCATTTAGTTTTGGTTGATTTATTGTTGTTCTTGCCATTTTTGATACCCTTGTGTGTATTACTTTCCTGGTTCTGTTTACTTCACTTTTCATCAGTTCATTTACATCTGTCCAGGCTTCTCTGTATTTGTTATATCCATCATTTCTTGCAGCATAGGAATAATATTTTTATTATATTAAGGAACAATTTCTTTAACCACTCTCCAATTTATGAACATCTACTTTATTTCCAATTCTTTGTTTCCACAAAAAAGTACTGCTATAAACATTTTGGTGCTTATGAGGTTTCTTTCTTTGTGTAACTGACTTCCATGGTGTATGTACCTCATGGCATCATCCGTGTCTGAGGATTTGGATATATTAGTCACTTTCCACATAAATCCAAATTGATTTCCAGAACAGTTATATCTATCCACAGCTCCACCCACAATACATTAGTTTGCTTCTCTTTCCACTGCCCCTCTGACATTAACTATTTCCATTTTTTGTGACCCTTACCAATCTGCTGAACATATTATAAAACCTCAAAGTTGTTTGGATTTGTATTTCTCTTATCATCAGTGAATCAGAGCATTTTTATGTAGTTCTTAATAGTTTGTAGTTCTTTTGAGAACTGTTTGTTTATATCTTTTGGCCACTTATATATTATAAAATGGCTTTTCTTCATGTATTTCTATTAGTTGTCTATGTATCTTTCATATCAGATATGTGTGAGACCTATTTGATAAGAAGTTTTGTTTTTTAAATGGGGCATGTTTTCTACTAGGAACTATGCTTGGCACTTCCAAAAGTAAATTAGATCAGATGGCAATTAAATGGAGAGAGAATCAGATTTCTCAAGTCTAACAATATGCTATTTAGTAACATGTTTTGAGAAAAACCCTCTGTTTTAAAGGAAGGTGCTAATAAGGAATACAAATACTGAATTTGAAACTCTAACTGTAACTAATATACGTATATACACTTATACATATATATTTACACACATATATTTAACTTTTAAGATTATCGATCTTTATTATTTGACAGCTGTCCTCATTTCATTGGTCTATATTAGTTGGTTTTTTTATGTTTCATAAAGTTCATGTATTAGTTGTTTTCCAAAACTCCTGGCTTTCCTTTCTCTAATCTATCTCTCAAGTAGCCTACAAATTGATATTCCTAAAATGCAGGTACGACCATGACCATTCTCTGCTTAAGAAATTTCTGTGTTGCCTTCTTGCCTATAGGATAAAATACAAACTGCCCTGTTTAACTTTCAAAGCCTTTTGAAATCTGGTTCCAGCTTTCTTTTTTAAATTAATTTTTACTAACCATTTAAAATAACATTCATTTCTAAGTATATTAGTTATCACTTACTTATACAGCAAGCATATATCCTATGAAACAAAGGATTTTAAAAGAGGACCGGCAGAAAGAGATGGGGAAATTCCATTTAAAATAAATGGAGAAAATATAATACTTGGGAGTCTACCTGGAGAGACAAAATCAGGGACTATATGTACACAATTTCAAAACGTTCTTTATATAAATATAGATCTAAATAGTCAGAGAAATATTAATGCCTTATGTGTAGGCTGAGCCAATATAATAAAAATGATAATTCTGTCTATGTTAATTTACTTATTCAATGCCATAGCAATCAAAGTACCAAAGAATCATTTTATAGAGCTAGAAAAATAATAAAATTCATCTGGAAGAACAAAAGGTCAAGAGTATCAAGGGGACCAATGGAAAAAATGTGAAGGAAGGCAGCCTAACAGTACTAGATTTCAAACTATATTACAAAGTGGTAAGCATGAAAATAATATGGCTCTGGCTACGAAATAGAGTATTGGATCAGTGGAACAGATTAGGCACACAATACACTGGAGTAAATGACCACAGTAATCTGCTGTTTAATAAACCCAAAGATCCAAGCTTTTGAGGTAAGAATACACAATTTGATAAAAAATAATTCCTGGGACAATTAGAAAGCAATTTGGAAGAAACTAGGCACAAATCATAATCTCACATTGTACACCAAGATATCAAAGTGGATAAATGATTGAGACATAAAGGGTGATATTAGAGGTAAATTAGGGGAGCATGGAAAAATTTACTGCTCAGATCTATGGAAAAGGGAAGAGTTTATGACCAAACAAGAGACAGAGAGGATCACAGGAAGTAAAATGGATGATTTTGATGACATGAAATTAAAGTTTTTGCACAAATAAAACTAATGCAGCCAAAATAAGAAGGAAATAGGGAAATATTTTTATAGCAAATTTCTTTGATGAAGGTCAATATGTAGGGAACTGAACCAAATTTATAAGAATATGAATGTAAATGTAAATAAATAAAAAATAAAAATAAAAATCATCCTACAGTTGGCAAATGATCAAAGGATATGAAACATGCAGTTTTCAGAAAAAGAAATCAAAGCTATCAATAGTCACATAGTCATTTCCCATGATTATTGCAAACTCTTTTCTCTTTCTAGCCAAATGGTCCTCCTTACTCTTCCCAATATACAACATTCCACTTATCACTTTGTTACCATTACACAAACTGTTCCTGATATCTAGGGTATATTCTATTGAATCTACCTTGGAGTTTCTTTCAAAACTCAACCCAAATGTTGTCTTCTACAGGAAGCCTGGCTTGATTACCTCCCCCCCCCCCATTGCCAGCATTTTCCCTTCAGGAATTACTCTGCATATATTTTGTATTTAATTTTCTAGGTACAAGATTCCCCTCCTCCCCCAACAGAACCTGAAGATAGTGAGCCCTTTGAAGGCAGGACCCATCTCACTTTTGAGCACTTAGCACAATGCTGAGCACTTAATGAGTGCTTAATAAGGGTTTGCTGATAGAATGAATTGTTCAAGGGGAAAAAAGTTGATTCTCAAAAATCATTAATTGAAAATTTAAGCACAGTATTCAGTTAGCTTTGAGTTTTAAGAGGAAGAGTTTACAAGGAAACCAGCCAGTATTAGATTTCATAAATCCAATGGATGCGGAAAAATTAGCAACCTTCTAGGGAGGTTCTAGGATCAGTTTTCCATCAGTCCAATCACTTTTGCTTTCTTCTGTGACATTTGCAGAACTCAGCAATGAGAACTGCTGTGTGAATAATGAGCCCCAAACTTGGCATGGTTTAGGATTATTTTATCAAGGAAAGATTAAATTATGCTCTGTGTCCTCTACTTATTAAAGCGGGAAAGGCACTAATATGTTTTGGAAGGATTTTCAACAACAAAGGTCGAAACAAAGGCTTTCTGATACATTTGTAGTTGATCAGAAATGTTAGTGAAATCAGAGAAGCAAACCTCCTAGTTTAGTGAGATGTTATTATGCTTTAATTTGATTGATTTGATATACTATAATGACCATGGCAATTTTGAATGAATACACAAAGTAGTCTAAATCAGGACCTTGCAACAATTTGTTGATCTGCTTCAGTGCCATTCCAATAGAGGAGAGAAGGGGATGATACCCTAGAGTAAGCAAGGGCCTTAGGAAATTTCCGTCCCCCTTCCTTAGTCAGAAACTCACTTGGGCTAAAAATGTTCCCTTAAGCCTAATGGTTAGTAATACCCTAAAATGTATTATTTCATAGATTTCAAAGACTTTTAGACCTTAAAGAACATGTAGCCCTATTACCTTCTTTTATTGGTGAGGAAATGAAGCCTCATTTCATCAATCAACAACCTTTTATTTAGTACTTACTAAGTGCTAGGCATAGTGTGAAGTTTTGAGGATACAAAGGTAAAAACATGGTCCCTGCTCACAGTGAGTTGACATTCTAACTTATTGGTCATTGAGTCATGTCTGACCCTTTGTGATCCCATGGATCTACCATACCAAGTCCTTCTCTCCTTTATTGTCTCCTGAAGTCTGTCCAAACTCATGTTCGTTGCTTCCATGACACTGTTTACCCATCTCATCCTTTCTTGTTCCCTTCAATCTTTCTCAGTGTCAGGGTCTTTTCCAAAGACACCTGTCTTCTCATGAGATCAAAGCATTTAAGCTTCAGTATTTATCCTTCCATGTTCTAATGGAAGAGGTGATACTCAAATAACTATGTACAAACCAGAAGTATGCATAATAAATAGAAAGTAATTTCAAAGGGAAGGAACTGAGGTAGTGTAGAAAGGGTGGGACTGCGAAGGTACTCCTACAAAACAGTGGGATTTGAGTAGAATCTCCTAGGAAGTCAGGAAGAACATTATAGAGAATATCTTGAATATTTAGGGTTTCCGTTGTGAAAATTAAATATTTTACTGCAACTTAAAGGCAACCTGAATGAGTACATAGAGAACCAGCCTTGGAGTCAGGATAACCTGGATTCAGGTTGTCTGGGGACACCTGTGTATTGGCTGTGTGACCTAGAATAAGTCATTGAACATCTTAGAACAATTTATGATCTGTACTTGTAGAGGGACTTGTTTCACTGGGAGCTCTCTACACCAATGGAAAAACATATCGGGTCCTATATAGAGATGGCATATGGTGCATTATTGATAACAGCTGGCATGTATGTATGTACTTTAAGGTCTGTAAACTAATTTACATCCAATACCACATATGAGGCATGTGCCAATTCTGTGAGGTTGATATTCTTATATTTTATAGATGAAGAAATGAAAGCTCAGAGACTGCCAATGGCTTGTCCATGATGACACAACTCATAAGTGTTTGAGGCAGGATTTGAACCCAGGTGTTCCTGCCTCTCAGTCCAGCTTTCCACCCAGGTTACCATACTGCCAACATATAGCTCTCCCACCAAGTGGTCATAGCAGGCTGTGCTTTTTGATTTCTCATTTTTAGAATAGTGTTTGCTTTGGTTTTCTCTCACCCCATGCTTTCAGCTTATTAGAATTGTGCCTACTTCTAGCAGCTCCCTACTTTTACATTTCCTTCTTCTCATTTTCTAAGGACTGAGAATTCAGAAGTAGAATTAGGCCAGGGTCATAATTGAAGGGCACAGTGGACTCTAGCCCTCAGGTGATCTATGGCCTCAGACACCAGGCCCACAGGAAGGGCAACCCTTGGAGGACAGTGGCCTCTGTGAGGAGGATGTAGGAGCTATTGACCCTTCAGGCCACTTTCCTTCTCATTTATTGATTTGACCTTTATGAGGTCAAAGAAAACTATGCTCACGTAACATGAAAGCAGTTCCTTGATTCAAATCTAGAGCCCACAAGTCTCAAGAGAGCCCTCCATTTCTATCAGATCAGAGAGGACACCTCCTCGTACACCAAGTTTCCTAGAATCATACCCAAAAGAGCAAGAATAGACTCAACAAAGATCCAAGAAGATCTCCTATGAATAAAGCTCAAGGGCATGGCCTTTTTGACGTAGTATGTGGCTGCTCAGTTACCTTTTCAGTTGCCTCATTTGAAAGTTATTCTGGTTAACTAAGGCATCTAGATGAGTGAGATAGTATTGTATGAAACAAATTATTTCTTATGAAAATGAAAGGAAGGGTGATTCTAGAACTGAAGTATCTTGGGAAGCATGGAAACTTTATAAACTAGAAGTAAAGAGACTTTGGTTCAGAAGATCATGGAGCTAGAAGGTATCTTAAAGGTCACCTGGTCCTACCCCTTCATTTTATAGATGATGAATATGAGGTCCGGCAATTAAAGTAACTTTCCAAAATTCACAGGTTTAATAAGTGACTTGGCCAATAAGGGGCTTCTGATTCCAAATCTAGTGCACATTCCTTTTGGCATGGGCCTCCAGGCTTGGTTCTGCCCACAAATTAGCTATGCGACCTTGGAAAAGTCTTTTAATGTTTCTTGGTCTCCATTTTCTTCTCTATTTTATGAGGGGACTGGGTCAGATTATCTCTGAGGTCCTTTTCAATTCTAAACAAGCCTATTGTTATTACTTACCTTCCCAAGTGACTGCAGAGTTGAATGAAAGAATAAAAAAAGTGACTGTGGTGAGGCATTGCTTAGAGTCAAAATGTGATGAATTTGTTTGTGATGATTCTCTGACTTTCCATTTTTTTTGGCTGCCATTTCTTGATCATTCCTTCAACGTCATACCAACCTGTCTTCTGTCTAATTTCAATGGTAGGATCTTTGGACAGGAGCCATGTTCAATTAGGTGTTCCAGACAGTACCTCGAAGGCTGGCTATTCTCTACAAAATAGAAAGAAAATAGGAAAACAACACAAGGCAGGACAGATTCAACAAATATGGACCAGGTACATATTGTCATTTAGCTTGGAAATGAGTAAACATGAATTGTGTTGTTCTGGACTATTTCTACAAATATAGAAAATGGTGTCAAATTCCTCTAAGTATTCAGTAACATCTCTAGAAGCATTAATAGCTATCTCTCTTTAGCCAGGCTTCTCCAGTGCTCAAAGGACCCATGACGACATCCATGTGGGTCCTCCCTTCACTGAGGACAATCATAGCCTATTCTACCCCTTAGTTTTTCTAAATTGCGGGGGTCAAAAATTCATCGCCATGTAAAACATCTTCTGGTGATGAGCCTTTGAACATAAAGAACAATCACAAATAAGAATGCAATTGATTCATAAATATTAAGATATATTTATTCTTATTCTTTGTTCATAAATCCAACCAATGTTAAGAATCATTGTTAATAATTATTTATCATTTTTGTTATCATTCTTTATCATGTTATTTATCTTTCTTTAAAAAGCTCATGAATAGACTAACCTTTGAAACTGATTCTCCTCCCTGCAGTCTTATGGCTGCCAGCCAGTACAGCATCATTGACATCATCATCACTAGCGTTTATACAACACTTTAAAGTTCTCAAAGCAATTTGCATATGCAATATCTTATCTCATTTGTCCATTTGCTACATCAGTGATGCATCCTGTTTACACTGAGCCCCTTTGCATGATGAGAACATAGATGAGACAGCTAACTAGAAACAGCTATGACTGATGAAGTATCTATGCGTAGAGTCTCTGACATCAAAGTTGTGGTTCTTCTCCTCCTCCTCCTCCTCCTCCTCTTCCTCCCGCTCCTCCTCTCTCTGCTTTCCTGATTCCAAATCCTTTCTTTCCCCGGTATTTATTGATAATACTTCTAACAAATGAGCCTAGAAATAAAAATCAGCCTGATGGTATTATTGAACTACATCATTTAATACAGGATGATTATGCTAAAATTATAGCTTGGAAGTTCTGATCAATCCTTTTTTTGAATATGGCTGTTTACCTTTCTAAAAAAATACATGAAAAGACCCAAAGGGCTCAGTGTAGTTTATCCTAGAAAAAGCAGGAGAAAATCACCCCCTTTTGCTATATGCTGTTGCTATGAAATGTTTCACAGTCTGGATATTCTTCCTAATTTGTTAAAAGGGAAATACACAATATAACCAAAGTAAGATTCATTGCTCCCCTTAAATTTTAAAAGAGAAGCAAAATTTGATCGGAAAATTCATAGGAAAAGTTTCCCCTTTCAAAAAAACAACAACAAAAGTGCAATTGTCTCCATCTGCCCTTTATATAAAGGCAAGGGTATCTCTGAGAAGCAGCTTTTGTGCTGCCAGGCAAGAGGGTGATAAAACTGGGTATCAACAGCTTATCACAGATAATGTACATGACACCTAAAAATGGATGATGAGAGACATATAAATGACTGAATGGAAATGTGTGCAGAATACTGACTTGAGAAATCTTAGAACTCAGTGGATCTCAGCCAGATTAACATTTGTTTCAAATGAAATGAAAGTATGGCACCATTTAAGTAGGAGGAGGAATCAGGTAATTCAGTAAATGAACTAACCGGATGTCCAGGGGAAGCTAAAAGGCTTCTGTGAACAATGTTATCAATTCATCAACCAATGAACATTTGTTGAACACTTACCATATGCCAAGCACATAGTAGGCACTGTGCTAAGTATTATGAAAAGAGTTGGCAACATTTCTAAGAAATCTGAGATCTGAAAATATTAGAACTGTTTATACTTCTTCTGTTCAGACTCCCAGAGAAAGAGCCTATTAAGTCAAAATAAATTGTACCAAGTACCTTAAAGTGGAGCCTGTCTGTTTTAATTTTACTGATATACCTGGCTGACGCTTAGTGTAATACTGATCTTAAGATCCATTAGGAATGCATCTGATAGAAAATGCAATGTTTTAGCTATTATTTATTGTTGGAATGCTGTGCAATCATTTTTCTTATGATTTTTATTATGGCAAAGGGATATTTTGGTCTACCATCTCAGTCCCTAATTAAGCATCGCAAATGACATTTTCTCTAAGCGTTGGGTTTAAAAGATTGTAAATGCATGTGTCTTAAATCCCTACCTAATTGTAGTGTACTATTCTTGGGGCAAAGAAATCCACTTTGCAATTGTATTCATTTATCACAATTCACTGCATTTTCTATTCTGCCCAAATTTAATTCTTTAAACTAACTGGGTTGTTTTTTTAACCACTTCCCTTCTAAAAATGTAGTACAGTGTGCCATTTAGATGCTTCCTAACATCTTAGTTAGGTTTATGTATCATGGAGACATTTGTGGTCCTTTGGGGCTTACCCACATGGGTATAAATCCCCCTAGAAGTGTCATATTTAGTGAATAGGCAGCAACAGAGATGGGTCTGAAGCAACGAACGTAGTTTCACTCAAAATGCATCAAAGGGAAACAGAGAGGCTTCCTCCAAACAGGTGACCATAGCTCAATAAGCAAGATCAATGGGGTGAAAATAGTCTGCTTATGAAAGTCAGTGAAGAAGAAATGGAGAGAGCAGAAATCCCTTGCTTTCCTTGTGTGTTCTTGCTTCAGATCACCCTGCCAATTCTAGGTGTGCCGCACATTGTCTCTGAACCCCTGACATCTTTCTTTCTTCTCCAAACTCCTGCAGTTTGATGTTGCCCTGTTCGGAGCACCTCAATCTTAAGACTGTCTGCAAATACGTTAAGAAACTCATGCCTATCACAAACTATCAGCCATCCTCCTGCCAATCCCTAACCACTCACCTATTCCTCAACACTCCTCTGAAATCGTTTTGTCTGTCTTGGCAACCTCCCATAGAGCCCCTTAAAGATTATTCCCACTTTAACTGCCCTCCCACCCACCTTACTGCTCCTGCCCCACTAGTATCTGACTGTGTCTAGTCTATATGTACACATTCAATCATACTTGGGCCCATTGATCCTTCCGAGCAAAAAGGGACCTTGGAGTTCATTAAGGTCAGCCCTATAATTTTATAGATGCAGAAACTGAGGCACAAAGAAATTAAGGACCTAGTCTGGGTTGCACCCTAATATGTGTTTAATAGAATGTCAAAGTGAGATTTGAACCTGAGTCTTTCCGGCCGCACTGTCAAGTCCACTACATTGTGAATACTTCTGGGAGATTTCAAAGAGTCATTAGACAATGGTGAAATGTGACTGTGGGTAAGGAAAGTCTCTGAGGATCAGGGAAAGGGCAGTTACTGATTAAGGTTCTTATTCATGGCTGGGGCAGTATCATGTGAGCAGGGATATGTTTAGGTGTCTGAGTGTTTCTTTTTTAATAAATTAATTTATTTATTTTCTTGTTTACATCATTCATTTCCATGAAATTTTGAGTTACAGATTTTCTCTCCATCTTTCCCCTATGCAACACCTCACAACAGCCGTCCCACCGTATAACCCCTTCCCCAGTCTGCTCTCTCCTGTATCCTCCCCCATTGGCCCTCTGACTTTCCGGTAGGGCAGGATGGATCTCCCTACCCCAGTGCCTGTATATCTTATCTCCCAGTTGCATGTAGTTTAATAATACTAATACTAATACTACTAGTAATAATAATGATAATGGTAATATATATACACATATATATTTTTAACATTTGATTATAGAACTTAAATGTTTCTGGAATCTTTCCCTTCCTCCCTCGTCACCCACCCCCACTGGAAGGACAAGCAATTAAATACAGGCTGTATATGTGTAATTATGCAGAACATCTCCATAGTGGGCAGACTGTGAGAGACTGATGATATGTCCCTCCTTCCTATCCCGCCCCCCTTCCCCTTGTTCTATTCTCTACCCAGTCCCTGTCCCTTTACAGAAGTGTGTACTTCCAGCAACCCTCCCCTAGACAAACCCCTCCCCTCCATCATCCCTCCTCTCATGCCCATCCCCCCTACTCTCCTGTGTGGCAAGATACCCAGTTTAGAGTTTATGTTATTCCTTTCCTAAGCCAAATTCAATGAGAGTAAGGTTGACCCTTTCCCTTTTGCCTTCATGTTTTCCCCCTACATTGTAACAATTATCCCTTGCCTCTTCTATATGATGTCTGAGTGTTTTGTACTGAAGGCAAACAAGTAATAGAGTATCTGGGATCTGTGTGGTGTCAGAGCAGACAATGGGGAAATTAGAAATAAAGCCAGTTCTCTAGATGTATCAGTCTAGGAGTTTTGTGGTTGGTTGGAAGAAAGAATTCGATTCCAATATGGCCCATTCTTATCCTTGCTCATTTTTTCTTCCGGCAAGCTTTCTTTGCCTTCACAATCTCTATTACCAATGGGTTAGATTTCTTGTAACATTTCAGATGGCAGTGGGTAGAGCTTACTTACTTCAAAGCTGGGAAATATCTATATTCTAATATTACCTCTGATACCTACTGACTCTGTGACCCTGAGCAAATCAATCTCTAGCCAACGTTGTAAGGTTACAAGTCTCAGGGACAGTCACAAGCTATGTTGGTAGAGGGAATTTCCTCACCTGGGAGTTCCTTATACCAATGAAATCATAGGTACCATTCTTATCCCTTCTCCCACTTCAGAGTGAATGAAAGGTTTTTTTTTTCACAATTTTCCCCTTTCTGGCAGGCTAACATTTGATTATCTATTAAATTAATCATTTGATGCTGTGCCTTCCCATAATATTCTCTGACTAATGACAAATTTAGTCTGTAGCAAAGGTAACATTCTCATTCATCTTCAAACTGTCTTTAAGCTAGCAGTCAGAAAAGTTCTTTACCATTCCATTATCTCTCCATGCAATCCCATCCAAATCTGGGGTGTGGGGGGATGTTGAGATATGATAGGAAGGAGCCTCTCCGAAAAGTTTACCACCTCATTTGATTTCTAAATGGGGGCATTGTCTTTATCATTCTCTGAAGGTTTTCCTTGGACATATTGCATTCCAATCTTTCCATTTTTTTCTTTTGGTGAGGCAGAAATAGATAAATGGGAGTATTACAGGCTCAAGTATTCATCAGAGTTTTTAGAGATAAGGTTTCTCTATATCGAATATGAAAAGGCGTTTTGATGCTCTTTTCCAAATTATTCTCTCCTGCTCTTTTCTTTACACATCCCCGTTCTTCACAGCAATCCCTGCTTTTCGTCCTTTTGTAAAAACTCTGCCTTTTCAACAGTGCTGACCCCAGTGGAAATGATCAGGGAGGATTTCATAGAAATATTGCTCCCACAACAGAGGTTGAGCTCTCAGCCTCCGAACACATTGAACAAAAAGAGTATTTGTCCTCTTTAAGCCTCACGCCACTTAGAATGTTTACTGCTCTTCTTTTATCAGGATCTCCTGCCCTGGAGGGTCTTGACAGATGAATCAGGAATAAAATATCTTTTTTTTTTTACTTCAGCATAGAAAACATGGTTATTGGGAGCCCATTCAGTGTTGGAGTGTATTGATTATAATCTTGGGTGCAGAATAGCAAACAAGGAGAGAGAGGGCTGGAGAGTTCTGCTTGTTTGCTGGAGCACACACTGACACATGCTATCTTGGCCAAAGCTTTTCACCCACTCTTTCAGTGCCTGGCTTCCTCATTTGCCAAATGGAAAGAAGGAAATTCTAGGAAAGCTTTTAGCCCCCCAAAGTACTTGGAGCTCTATGGAGACTGTGCTAACAGACAAAATAACAACAATAATAAATGACAACCACAAACAGCAACAACTAACATATATAGCACTTTGAGATTTGCAAAGCACTTTGCATAATTTATCTCATCTGGTCCTCAAAACCATCCCTACAGGGTAGGTGATACTATTATTCCCACTTTGCAGATGAGGAAACTGAAGCACAGAGAGATTAATCAATTTGCCTAGGGTTGTACAGCAGGTACTTTTCCAACAGTTACACTCCTTGGACATGACTCCACTTTCATCATGATCCCAGGAAATGTTTTTATGGGTAAACTCATCCTTCTGAGATCATCAGCTTCTGGTGCGTCTCACCCTTCTGAGCATCAGCTTTGGTACTCATACCTGTTCGGTTCCCTCTGATTGGAGGACTGAGGGGCAGTGCCAAAATTCCTCCAAGTTTTGGTTTAAAGACAAATCAGCCAACTCTTAATTTCCCACCACCTGTGCTCCTTGGGTTGAATTCCACCATGCATCCTCATGATTATTCTTCCCCCTTTTCTCTTTCCTGGTATTTTGTGTGTGTGTTGTCTTTTCCTGTTAGATTATAAGTTTCCTGAGGGCAGAGACTTTCTTTTTCTGGTTTGTGTCTCTACTGCTTAATACAGTAGTTGGCACATAGTAGGAACTTAATAAATGTTTATTGACTAACTAGTGAGTGTATTGGATGAAATTTGAACCCAGGTATTCTTGACTTCAAGTTCCATATTCTATCCACTGTGCCATCTAGCTGTCTAATTAACCAAAAACATTATTCATTCAGCACTTATATGGGCCCACATTCAAGGTCAATGAGCTTGAAAACATCAGTCTTTCTTCTTCTTCATCATCATCATCAGTTTCAACAAAAAGCATTTATTAAGTGCCTACTCTGTGCTAAGTGCCAGAAATTAAAAAAAAGTGAAAATGATCCCTGCCTTCAAGGAGCTCACATTCTAATGGAAAAGAACATTTAAGCAATGAAGTACACACAACATAGATATTGTAAATGGGAGGTGGGAAGCTAAGGCGGGGTCATAGCACACAGAGGGCTAGACTTGGCATCAGGAAGAGTAATCTTCCAGAGGTCAAATCTGGCCTCAGACACTTATTAGCTGTGTGACCCTGGGCAAGTCACTTAACCTGTGTGTCTCAGTTTCCTCATTGGCAAAATGTGTTGGAGAAGGAAATGGCAACCCCCTCTAGTGCCTTTGCCAAGAAAACCCCAAAATAGGGTCACAAAGAGCCAAACATGACTGTAATGATTGAATGACAACAAAATGGGAGGTAAATTATGAGTTCTATCTTAAGCTATATTAATTCAATTCGACGGGCTTTTAAAAGATTAAGTGCCCACTACGTGCTGGTCACTTCCCTAATGCTAAGAACAGAAAGACAGAGTGAAAGTCTCTGCCCTCAAGGATACCAGCAAAGATACTGGAGCAGTTTGCCATTTCCTTCTTCAGCTCATTTTGTAGAGGAGGAAACTGAAACAAAAAAGGATGAAGTGACTTACCCAGGGTCGCACAGCTAATAAGTGTCTGAGGTCAGATTTGAACTAAGGAAGATGAATCTTCCTGATTCCAAGCCCAGTGCTCTATCCACTATGGCGTCACTTAGCTGCCCTGCTAAGTACATACAAAATAAATTATGGGAGGAGGAGACCTTAGCCCCTGTGTGTGTGTGCCTTCATGCAGAAGGCAGCACTTGACCCAAGTCCTGAAGGAGAGAGGCACTCTTGCCATCTCCTGCTATCATCGTGGTTTTCCTTCTTCTTGAGGTTCTGAGCATAACAATCCCCAGCACAAAATCCCTAAGAGGCTCCCTACTGCTCCCTACTGCCACAAAATACCACCTCTTCCACATGGACTTGAAGGCTTCTCTCAGTCTGGCTCCCATCTTCTTTATGGGTCATTTGATGCATCCCTCTCTTCCATTTCTTGGTATAGGCTGCTCACGCCTTGAAGGAATCTCATCTTCCCTTCTGGACACAAATGCTGCCTCTGCTGCTAGCTTTGTGATTGTGAGCAAGGCATGCCTCAGCTTTCTCATCTGTCAAATGAGAGCAATGGTAGTAGGTCTAGCACCCACCTCACATAGTCACTATGCTGCACAAATACAATAACATGCCAAGTTATTTTGCCAACTTTAAATTCAATAATGTACGCAAGATGATCAGCAAACTTCAAAGTGCTATCTATGTGAATGCCTTGTTAGTATTATTTTGCTTCATTTCCTTTAGGACTTAGCTTGGATGCAGTCTCCTAAGTGAAGCCTGCCTTGATTTCCTTAGTTGTTAGTTCTCTTCTCCCCCCTCAAATTGACTTATCTGTGTATGTGGATTCCCTAGTGGAATGGGATCTCTTTCAGGGCAGGGAATGAAAAAAAAGATTTTTTTTCTTTAAATTTACAGTACCCTGCATGATGCTTTGTACGGGGGAGGTATTTAATAATTGTTTGTTGTATTTTATTCTCTTTGTACTTACATTATGTCCTTGTTGTCTCCTCGTTAGATATCTAAACTCCTTGCAAGTAGGGATTGTTTTCCATTTATTTGCAACCTTTAACAAAATTCCAAGCACCTGGTAAGCACTTAATCTATAGTTTTTGATTGATAAGGAAGGAAGGAATCAAGCATTTAAAGCACCTACTTTGTGCCCAGCACTGTTCTAAGCGCTTTATGAGTATTATCTCACTTGATTCTTACAGCAGCCCTGGAAGGTAAGTGCTGTTGTGATTCCTGTTTCACAAATGAAGGAACAGAGGCAGGGGTTAAGTGAGCAGCAGAGGGGCACGTAGCTGGTGTCTGAGGTGGGTTTGAACTGCAGTCTTTCTGACTTCAAGTTCTGTACTCTATCCAGAGCTGCCTTTAGGCAGGAGATACAAAGTAAAGGAAACAATGACTTTCTCTCTTACCCTTTAGACGTTCACCCCAGGGGTGCAGATCACAGTCTGTCCTGTGCCCTGTCCATGTCCTTCCCCAAATGTGCCAAAGAAGGGTCACCTGATGTGCTGGAAGCTTTCTGTGATTTTCCCTGACATCACAATACAAAATATATACATGGTCAATGTGAAATATAAACAAAGCAAAGAATGCTAATGACTGGGGCTGAGAAGGTGATAGGCTAAATATACAGAATGAGATAAACATTTTAGACATGACCTACGTGTTTTGCCTGACTATGAATAGGTGCTGCAAGGTTGTTGTTGTTGTTTGGTATTTTTTCCAGGGAGGGAGAAAAAAATGCTTGGTAGTTGAAACATAATTTAATTCTTTGAAAAAGAATTATTCTTCAGTATTCAGTATTTCTTCAGTATAGAGATGAAGATCTCTAGCCAAGTCTGCAGTGTTAGGTATGCTAAATATACCTGCAATTGACTCCTTTAAAATTAGCTATTCTTTCTGCACTGGAAAATATGTTAATGATATAGATTAAATTTAAAAATGTGTCCAACAAAATAACCTATTTTTTCCAGGTCATCCTGATTTCAAGTTTATTGCTCTATGTGTGATATCAGTGGTTCTCAATCCTTTGGTCTCAGAACCCTTTTACAATCTCAAAATTTATTGAGGACCCTGCAAGAATATTTGATTATGTGGATTACATCTATTAATATTTCCCCTATTAGAAATTAAAACCTTATAGGATTATTTTGAAAATAGTTTTGACTTCTTGACTCCCTGAAAAGATCTTGGGGATGCCTAGGGAAGTTCCAGGTCCCATTTTGAGAACCATCACACTATGTTTTGGTTCTTCTGTTTCTCTTGATGTTATATGGAGAGCAGAGGAGCAGGTAGGCTCTTTTCTTCTCTACTCATACATTTTGGTGATTACATACAGAACTAGAGAAAGTCAGGGCTCTACAACACAAGAATCTGGTGGATACAATGGAGAGGAATTAGTCCACGTCTATACTAATATACTTAAGCTTACCATAATGGAGGGAAAATCCTGAAAAACAAACAGTCCTGACTCTTGATAATAGCTCAGGCTCCCTGCTGTCTCTTTGTCACTAAGAGATAAAATAGATAGCTGTCTCTGTTCCCCCAAGATGTGTTTCAGTTTGGTTCAATAATTTATTTTAAAATAAGTTTATTAGGCTGTATATCAACATATATGGTTTCTCTCATATGCTTCCCTTCCCCACCCCCATGAAGCTGAAAGGGAGGGCTCGTTACTTCACTCTCTGGGTCGCCAGAGAAATCTTTGTTCTGTATACTGGGTATTGAAGGCATTTATTTTTTAAAAAGAAAGAAAGAAAAAGCATTGAATCTCAATGGATTAATGCAGTAAATAAATAATTATATTTAAATGAATTTAAGAATAGTGAGACATAAAAAGTACCATTATAATATTTTCTACTTTGCTTAATTTGACACTGAGCTGAGTGCCTTCCCTTATAACACAGTCCACATTCAGTACTCCAGAAGGTTGGTAGTTAAGAAGCAAGCTGTTAAATATTAAAGCTGTATCTATGTCCTTGCATATTTTGAGGGTTGACTACATTCTAAATATACACTATTAAGATACTGTTCTGGGGAGGCTTCTGATATCTGACATTGTACCATGTCCCTGTGATTTCTTTAACAAATAGAGATGGAGGACAGGAAAGAAAGCACTGTCATTTTAATAGAGTGATGTCCCAATAATCCTACGAATAAAACATAGAAATAAAACCATTTGTGAAATTATTGTGAATTTGGAAATACTATGATATATGTGGCTATGCTTAAGACATTCAAGCTTTCCACAAATAATTGATAGGAAAAGACTTACACTAATTCATTGTATCACAAAACAATTCAAATCACGAGATTCCGAGGGTTATCCAATGAATATTCATTTTAGACAGCTCAAATATGAAGCAGTATGATATTATTAAATGAAATAATTTTTGTAAAGTGCTTAGCACATAGTAGGTACTCTATAAATGCTAGCTATCATTATTATTGGGGCAGCCAGGTGGGACAGTGGATAGAATGCCAGGAAGTCAGGAAGACTCATTTCCCTGAGTTCAAATCTGACCTCAGACATTTACTAGCTGTGTGGCCCTGGGCAAATTACTTAACTTTGGTTTGCCTCAGTTTCCTCACCTGTAAAATGAACTGGTAAAGAAAATGGTAAACCACTCCAGTATCTTTTCCAAGAAAACCCCACATGAAGAGTTGGACATGCCTGTATAATAACAAATTGTTATTATTATAGACATAAAGATTTTTGAATACTGTAGAAGGAAATGCGTTAACATGGTTTTAGGAGAAGTAGGTGGAGATAGTTACTAGCTAATAGACCAATACTGGAAGTAGTTGTGATTTCATTGTCTTAGGGAACACCCACTGTGAGCTGTTGTTGGTTCTTCTTTCTCCAAGAGGGCCAATGGAATCATGAGGACGATGTATGGTCTTTCTTGGGAATTGGATATGAGTGGGCAGAGCAGCACAAAGTCACTAGCCTCACTCTTTCCTCCAGAGTCATTGAAGTCCAGTGGCAAGATAGAGGTCAAGATGACTGGCTATGGCCCAGGATGCAGTGGGTGACCTCGGCCTTCCTATATTAAGGTCTTTTCAGGTCTGAGTTTGTCTGAGGAAGTGCCCATTCAGTGGCTAAGGGTTGGGTAAGAATTGAGACAAAAGATGGTCCAATTTCCTATCATAAAGATCTCATTCAGCAAGGGGAAGAAAACAATTCGTTCTTTTCTGGATCAGTTTGAGTACTCTATCCACTGATGCAGATCCAAGCTCATCTATGATTTCATAAATAAATCCTAGGCAGTCACTTTCACTAAGTTTTCTAGGGTCACCCAGCTAATAAGTGTCATTGAGGGAGATTTGAACTCAAGTCTTCCTGAGCCAAAGCCCAGAACTCTCCCCATTATGTCATGTTGCCTCTGACTAGATGATAATACTTTACTTTGGCACACCCCTTTCACATATTATATTATTATGTCAAGGGTCCAATCATACTGCACTATTTGTTTCTTATACATAGTCCTCTGTCTCTAATCTCAGTGACTATATATAATCTGTCCCCAGATGCCTCCCTCATCAATTCCAACTCCTAAGAATTCCTGCTTTCTGTCAAAATGGAGTTCAAATTCCACTTAATGCAGGAATTCTTTCCTAGACCCCTCCCCTCCCCCAGATGCTAGGGCCCTCCCCTGTAAGGCTGCTTTTTTATTTGCATATATCTTATTGCCAGTACAGTCAGTTCTGCTACATTTGTTTTGAAAAATATGAATTTATTCCAGTGTTATTGATACATTGGGGAATGATTTCATCATAACCCCAATTTTGTTTTGGCTTATGCCAAATTTTCTCCATGAGGAACAGTGAAAATACAGAAAACTGCATCACTTTAAAATAACCTAAAAGTTGCAATCCTTCCAACACCCACTTCCACAAGTAAACCAGGTCATTTGCAAGGTACAGAGCTATATTTATTGTATATCTTCTGGTCAGTAGGGAGCTGTGGGTGGAGGAGGACTTATTTATATCCATACACTCCCCCTCTTTCCCTCACCCCAACTTCTACCATGGCCAGTTCTGCCCCAGAGTACCCTAGTTGTGGCCCACAGCCCACCCACCTTCTTGCATTTAGCCTTCAGCCTTGCCGGCCCAGAGTTGGTGAGTACTGGGGCAGTCGAGGGTCATGGACACCACCACTATTTATTGTAATATTTATGTTTCTTAACGATTGAATATGTTTAAGCTGTGCAACTGTTTTATTAGATCCTTATTTTTTATGTGTCATTGATGACGTTTTTGAGTGTCATGTTTCAACTCCATTTTCCCCATAAACCCTATGGGTTTTATCGTATGAGTTTACACAATATGGTGATTTAGGGAGGTATGTGTCGTATTATAGCAGAACTGACTGTGCTATGATTATTTCCCCCAGTAGAATGTAAGCTTCATAAGAGAAAGTGCAGGTTCATTTTGCCTTTGTATCTATCATCTGCCCTGAGCATGACCAGTCAATTTCAGATCCTTCAAGTATTAAAGAATATTCTTAGGGATTGTTTTTATGATCTTGTTATTATGTTTGTTAATAAACTTTTTTTCTATTGAGAAGCAACAAGAAGACCTTGTTTCAAAGCCCACTCCTGACACTTATTAGCTGTTCAAACACGAACAAATTCACTTAACTTTTCAGAGCATCAGCCTTCTAATCTAAATGGGGTTGAAACAGATGGCCTCTACATTCCTTTCCAACCTTAGATCTATGATCTTATATTTGTACTATTAAAGCCCTGTTGTAACACATTGCTCAAGTATCTGCAAACATGGGTCAATAAGTTAGTAGTAAGACAAAAGGAATGAATTGTTGAATATTGAAATAATATTCACTGGTACCTTTCAGGAAATTTTGGTCACGTCCATAGAGAGAATTAGGTGAGCTGTTAGGCTGATCATCATTAATTGGACATGTGAATAGTTAGCCCTTTGACATCATTAAGAGAACCAAAGATAACTGGACTCATGATCTATTTGTTTCATTTATATTAATATCTAGACTAGGTCAATTGCTTGTTAATCCATAGATAAGTAGCTCAGAACTTCATTCAGGTAAAACTAGCTTCCTGTGCACAGATAATTCAGATACAAATTTCCTCTATAATGTGGCCACTGGAGATTTGTAAAATTTAAATATTATTACTATTTAGTATTAGTGAGAGCTTATCAAAACATAAATAAATGCCGCTTCTTCTTCCTTTTCTTCTTTCCTTTTTCTCCCTTCTTCTTCTCCCTCCTTCCTTCCTTCCTTCCTTCCTTCCTCCCTTCCCTCCTTCCTTCCTTCTTTCTTTCCTTCCTTCCTTCTCTTCTTTCTCTTCCTCCCCTCCAAAAACCATCCTTTCTCTGTCTTCTGTATCTGCATACATGTTGGGCAATCGATAACATAAATCTGGGAAAGATGCACCCATGTTAGCAAGGGTCTCTTTCAAAGATGGGACATCAGAACAGAATGCTTTCTCTTACTTGTCCAAGGCTTCCTGTTTGGGGAAGTCTTTTTGGTCTTTGGGTTTTATGACTGCTTCCTATTAGTTCTTTGAACCCAGAACCCTTTCCTGCTTACTAGACCCATAGGGAGTGAAAAGACCTAGGTTTGAGTGATAGCTCAGACACTTAATACATGTATGACCTCATCTATAGAATTAGGGGTTGAAAAAAGTGATTTCTAAGGCTCCTTGGTAATTTAAATCTATAATCAGTACAATTTAATTCAATACCTATTGAATGCATGTACATGTAAGGTACTAAGGAAACAAAAATAAACTGTTCTCTACTCTCAGTAGGTTACAGTCATCAGTGACACACACACACACACAACTTAATCTGAATTATAAAACTACTGCCCAAATGACGTTTCATAGAATGGCAGGAGATATTCAAAGAGACAGGGCATCAAAAGCTGTAGATTTAGAACAGGGAGGGACCTTCGAGGTAATCTACTGCAATGCCTTTCATTTCATTTTGTTTTTTTAATTTTACACTTATTTTTATTCTGAAGACTCTCATTCAGATGAGGAAACTGAGGTTCAGAGTGGGTAAGAAATTTTCCCAGGGTCATATGGAGTATAAATGGCAGAGTCAGGGTTTTAAAGTAGATCCTCTCCAGTGTGTCTCTCACTGACCCTCACTACAGTTTTCAAGGATCGAGTACATAGCATGAGAAAGATAGAAAATAAAGCTGGCCTTGATGGAGGAGGAAGATTTCTATAGGCAGAGATGTATGCCTTGAAAGCATGGGGAAAGACACATCCAAATGCATGGAAGTGGAAAAGGGCAAAATGACATCAGGGAAAGGGAAGTAGTTAATTTTAATAAGAACACTGAGTATTGTGAAATAAAGTCCAAAAGTTGAGTCAGGAGCCAAATTGGGAACTGCCTTGAATGATAGACTAAGAAGCTTGTGTTTTATTCAGTAGACAAAGGGGAGCTTTTGAAACTTGTTGAGTAAGGATAATGTGATTGAAACTGTAGGAAGATTATTTTCCAAATGAACCATTTGGAGAGGGGAGCAGTTGGTAACCTATTCCAACAGGTTAGGCAAGAGGTTATGGGGGACTAAACCAGGGTCATAGTAATGTGAATGGAGCAGAGAATGACTTATCAGAAGTTGAATCAATAGAACTTGGTGACTGATTGGGTATGATGGATGAGGGAGAAGAGAGTCCACAATGACTTCCAGATTTTGAGCCAGGCTGCCTGGGAGAATGATAGTGCCATTAATAAAAACAGGTCAATTAGAGCAGCAGGTTTTTGAGAGAAAATGATGAGTAATGTTTTGGAGATACTCACTTTGAGTTGTCAGTGGGACATCCAGATGGAAATGTCTAGCAGGCAGTTGGAAATGTCTTTTACATATCAGGTGGAAATGGTGGATTTCAAGCTGGAAGGGGCCTTAGAAGTCATCAAATCTGGCTGGAGATGTAGATTTAGGAGTTCTTCACATAGTGGCAATAAAGTTAGGGGAGTAAATGAACTTGTGAGGGGGAATAGTATGTAATGAAGAAGGGAAGAGCATAGATGGATAGACACATTTAAGGGGTACATGGAAAAGCAGGAGCTGATAAAGGATATAAAGACCTCATCAGAAAGCTAGGAGAGAAAGATGTCCTTGAATTCACAGGTGAATAAAATAACAATGAAAAGGCAGCGATCAGTAGTATAAGATGCTACAAAAGGGTAAAGGATGATAAGAACCGAGATGCAACCATTAAATTTGGCAGTTGGAGGTCACTGATGACAACAGAAAAAGCCATTTTAGCAAAGTGATAGGAAAGAAAGTAAAAGGTTGAAGAGTGAGTAGTAAAGAAGTAGGGGCAATGAAGATAGATTATTCCTTCTAGAAGTTCTAACAGCTACAGATGGAGATATCCAGCATGCTATCTTTAGAGGAGAAGCAGAATCAAGGCTTTTGTTCTTTAAAGATTGGGGGAGAACTGATCATATTTCTAGACAAGGAAAATAATCGATGGAGAGGGATAGACTAAAGATGGCAGAACAAAATGGTTGATGGGACAAGGTCCCAGAGATAACCCTGAACTTGAGACTCAGAATCAAAGAGAGAAGGGTTAGAAGTCAATGGAGAAGGCCATCTTCATCTGAGACAAATAAGGAAGGAAAAGATGGGGGAAAATACAGAGAGTTCTTGAGATGTGGTTGAAGGGAATTTAGATTGGTTATTTTGAATTTTCTTAGTAAAGTATGAGGAAAAGTAATCTTTGGGATTTAGGGGATGGAAAGAGGAGATTTGAAAGAAGAATTTTGGCTGTCAAAAAGACTGATCCAGCTACATGCCCTACTAGCTATAACCTTACATGAAAAAATCCTGGAATTGCAATTGGAGAATCAAAAAAAACATGGCAAATGTTCCTTCTCCCTCAATTTCACCACAAAGGACATTACTGAAAAGGACAGCAGGAGAAAACAGGAAACATATGCGGAAAAAAAACCCCAAAGGAGCAAAAGGAGAAAAGGCAGGGTCCAAGGATATTTTTAGAGATACTTTCATAGACAAGGCCAGAAGTTTGCTTATTTATTTAGTAAATTATCAAGCACCCTAGAAAGTACAACGTGAATAGTCAGAGTGAAACTCTAGCCAGCTACAATCAAGCTAATGTAGATAAAATGGAACTTATCACAATCAATACTTTTTCAAATCAGATCACATTTCAGTAGAAATGGTCAAGGAAACCTATAGTTTTGACCAAATGTTTGTACTTTCCACAGAGTATATTATTTTCTTTGATGAAAAGGCATGTAAATATGTTTATTTTCATCATTATCATTTGTATAAGTTATTTGCATGTTAAAACATTACTTGGAAACTTGTCACTAGACTATTTGTTTAACAGCATGCTCATATATATGCATATATATGATTATATATGAATAAGTAAGATTCATATATGTTAAACACCTATATTAATGGTAAGATCAGAGGAATAAGATCTGTATAGGACCAGGTCCTATCACTAAGGATTATAGAATTATTTTACCCCACCTTCACACTTCTCTTCCTTCCTCTTTCTCTCCATTCATTCCTTAACTTCAGTTTTCTCTCTTTCCTATCCCTTTCCTCTCCTTCCTTCCTTCCTTCTAGGCCTACTAAGAAGGAGTGACTGTGATTGATTATAGTCTTTAGTGAATAAAAAATGTTTCAATTTCCACAAGTCTTGCATCTCACAGCAGAGAACTCAACCTAGCAAATATACATTCACATTTAAGCAGGCCTGATAATAGCAAAGCTTTGGAGCGACATCAGAGATGACAATGTGAATATCCTGTCCAATTTAATTAAAAACATTTTATCGAGTGCCTACCATTGGAAGGCACTGTCCCATAGGACCTTAGTCCTTTTCCTGATTACATGCTGCATCTCATTTACCCCAAATCATGTTGGATTTCTACTTAGCATTTGCTCTCCTTTTCATTATGATGCCATCACCTCCCTTTTCCTAGGTACTGGTGAAAAGGGGACACTGGGCTTAGTGTTCAGCAGAGCAATCCAATCCAACCTTCTGGCTAGATTATTGAAATTCTGATCCATTTCTCCATCTATGACTGTGGGGGCAGGGAGGAAAGGAGGGAGGGATATCATATTGCTGAACTTGTAATAAGATTCAGTCGTTCTGATAAATGTAAATTATTTATCACTCACTCCCCATTTTATGGGCTTGATGGTATTTAGAATTATATTACCCAGCATCATAATGCTTCTTTCTCTACTTCTCACCAGGACAGAATGTCATTCCTAAAGGGACAAGGAGGCAAATGCAGCATATGACTGACAGGATATCGAACAGATGGATAGATGAGATGATTGTATAATTTAATCCTGGTCACTTACTGCACAGTGGCCTTTATGAAGAAGAGAACCACATTAGCCATTTTTCCCCCTCAAGGATATAAGCAAAGTGACATTAATCTGCCATGATTGAGATATTGGTTTGATTGGTTGGCAAGAATGAAGGAACTATAACCAAAAGAGTCATCCAGCATGAGATATGTGGGTTGTTCGTCTTCAGTAACAACCTGATGAGAAATCCTGAAGTGGTTCAAATCAGAGACTGCCCATGAAGAGGTCCCTAGGCAGACAGCTGTGCATCTAATTCCTGGGAGAGAAATATGAGTGAGCACCAGGAAGCTAAAGATCAATGTAGAGTGACTTGCCGAGGTTATTAACTCAGACATTCTGACTGTTAACCTCCATTGCATAACAACTCCATCCCTGTGTAGGTGAGCGGTATTCTTCTGCAGCCTGCAATAGAGAGACAAGGAAAGGAAGGGATTTCTCTGATTATTTTTATAGCTTATACTAATGCTGTCTTTGCTCCAGATACCTGTGGGAAATGTAGAGAGCCTACCTTAAGAAATACTAATAGGAACTGAAGTGATCCAGAGGGTGTGACTTACAGAGCTATTCAAGAGAGCATTGGACAAGATGACCTTTCCTTCCCTTACTGTGAGTGGAAATTGCCTCTATTATTATGGATGTAATAGATTTATTTGTCTATGACAAAATTGTAAGGGAGAATTAGTGTGCCATAGTGGGTAGAGAGATGGCTTTGGAGACAGGAAAGCCAAAGTTCAAAACATGCCACTGACCTATATGGTTCTGTTTGTGTGACTTTGGGCAAAATTGCCAATTTTCTAAGAATTTAAAAAGCAGGGTGGGTGGAAACCTGCATAGATAGAAGGAGTTTCCACACCAGAAATTCCCCCAACCATTGAATTCATAGGTCTAGAACAACCAGTCCAGACAAATTGATAGTGAAAAGATAAAATTCTGAGAGTCTACTCTTGGAGGGAAGGAGATACAACCAAAGGCTGGGTTATCTAAGACAGTTTTCTTATTGTTCCTCACACAGGCAACTCCATCTCTCTTCTTTGTATGATGTCCCACTACCTAGTGTATATTCCCCATTTACTTGTACTTCTTAGAATCCTTAGTTACCTTCAGAACTCAGATCAAGTGCCACCTTTTGTTTGGAGCCTTTTTTGAGCCTTTCTCATTTGCTAGTATTCCCTTCCCATCTGTTCTTCTTTTGTGTATATTTACATTTTATATAAACATATATGTGTGTGTATAAATACATATGTGTGTATATACACATACACACATATACCTATATATGTATATGTGTGTGTATACACACACACACACATATAAATTTGTGGGCATATGTATTGTAGCTATTGTCCCCTCCAAAAATGTAAACTCTTTGAGAGCAAAATCTGTTTCATTATTGTCTTTGGATCTCCAGTATGTAGCTTGGTGCCTGACACATAGTAGTTGCTTAATGTATATGGATTGATCAGTTTGAGAAAGTAGGTGAAACTGGTAAACTGAACCAGGAAGGATGTGTTCATTCATTTGCTTTAGGGCATGTCAGTAATCTCAGCTCCATAAGTGATCTGAGAACTAAAGGCATCCCTTATGGTAGAATCAGAAACTCAGTGGGAGATCTATGAAAATGGGAAGAGTGTGAACTATGAGACAGGAAGAAGCAGCATTTTGTTTCTGGTCCCTGAAGGATGTGGCCATCAGTGAGAGACTCCACTGAGGTACATGGTCTCTGATGAAACTAGATCCGTGTGATAACTTGGAACATAAGATGAAGAGACTGAAAGTTTCCCTACAAGAATAAACTGGCTAGTGAGTTGGCTTAAAAGAAACCATGTAGGGGCGGCTAGGTGGCACAGTGAATAGAGCACCGGCCCAGGAGTCAGGAGTACCTGAGTTCAAATCCGGCCTCAGACACTTAACA
>CM053597.1:42680150-42716886 GCA_028646575.1 Pseudocheirus occidentalis | reverse complement strand
AAACTAGATCCGTGTAATAACTTGGAACATAAGATGAAGAGACTGAAAGTTTCCCTACAAGGATAAACTGGCTAGTGAGTTGGCTTAAAAGAAACCATGTAGGGGCGGCTAGGTGGCACAGTGAATAGAGCACCGGCCCAGGAGTCAGGAGTACCTGAGTTCAAATCCGGCCTCAGACACTTAACACGAAAAACTAGCCGTGTGACCTTGGGCAAGTCACTTAACCCCAACTGCCCTCCAAAAAGCAAAAAAAAAAAATTCATTGTTCATGGGTAGGCTTAGACAATATAATAAAAATGACAATCCTATCTAAATTAATTAAAAAAAAAGAAACCATGTAAGATCAAGAAGAAGAGTGAGAGAAAATTTCCCAAAGACGTGGAGACATCAAAACTTCAAAAAAGGTGAAATAGGGAACTTCCAAGCAAGGGTCCCACACCCAAAAGTCATATTATAAAAGATGTTTGAAAAGAGGAAGAGAATCCTGGAAGCCTGGCAAACTACATTCCACTTCAGCCTGAAGCTTGATTTAGTATAACCTAGAGGAGTAGCCACTAAAATAATGAATTGAAAATAGGAGGAGCTTAGAAAAATCAAGACCTACCTCTATTTGCATTGTCATCTAAAAACAAACTACTGGTTCTAAATGTTGAGGCTTTAATCTTTGTTGCTTTCCTATTTTCTTTGCTCTTTAAAAGCCCTGTATTTATAGGGGGTTTTATTTAGCAATGTACTAGATCGAATTTGAAATGACTCATATGGGTCGGTTGTTAAATTTCCGCTATGAGCATTTAGATCTCAGAAATTGGCAAATGCTAGAAATAAGGAACTGATTTATTGTTTTGTTGATTTCTAGACTTTAAAAAGTGGCAGAAAGAATGTGAATAATGTAGATTAAACTCAAATGTGTGTCATGGGTATATCCCCCTATCCAAAGAGCCAGTTGTTAAACATTTACCAGCATACCACTGCCTATGTGTTTCTCCCCTGTTGAAGCCTCAGTTTAATGCCTCATTGTGGTGTACAGGTGATCCTTAAACTTTCAGATTCTTGGCAAGCAGACAAAAAAACTCTAGTCAATCCTACCAAGATCGAAGAGTTTCTAGAATGATCTTGGTGATAGGCTATACTATCTGTCTGTTGCTTAAAGGCTGTTCAGGATAGGTTTGAAGCGAGTCTTCATCAGATTGAGTCCATGGTGATAAATATTTTGGTCACAAACATTTTTTAAATAATATTTTCCCTACATAATCCCCATCTCCACTTGGCTCACAACCTTCTCCATGCACCAGAAAAGAATAAAGAGAAATAAAACCCTTGTAACTAGTATGTGAAAAAAAATTAACATCATGTCTAAAAATGTCTTATTCACACCTTTTGTCCATCTCTTCTCTATCAAGAGATGAGTAGCTTTATTAATCAAAAGTCCTCTGGCATCTGATTGCTTCTTGTATAGTTCAGTTTTCAAGTCTTTCAAAGTTGTTTGTCTTTATAACGTCACTGCTGTATAACTTGTTTTCCTCGTTCTGCTCCCTAGACTCCACATCAGTTCAAACAGATCTTTCCATGTTTCTTTGAAAGCATCCATCTTTTCAGTTCTTATGGCTCAATAGCATTCTATTATACGTATAGGTCATAATTTGCTTAGCCATTTCCTAATAGTTGTGCCCCCCCCCTTAGTTACCACTTCTTTGCTACTACCAAAAGAGCTACTATAACCTTTTTGTATATACGGATCATTTTCCTTTTCCTTTGATCTCTTTGGGGATAAGGGTCTAGTAGGAACATAACTGAATCAAGATGATATGCAGAGTTTATTGACTTTTGGGACATAATTCCAAAGTGAGGTTTAGAATTGCTGGAGCAATTCACAAGTCAATCAACGATTCATTAAATATGATGGTTTCCTTGCAGCCCCTATAGCAATTGTCATTTTTCATTGTTGTCATCTTTACCTCTCTGATGGGTATGAAGCAGAACCTCAGAGTTACTTTAATTTGTATTTCTTGAGAATTCTGAGTGATTTGTGGCATTTTTTTTTCATATGGCTATTGAGAGCTTGTATTTTTTCCTTTAAAAATTATCTTCCTATTCTTTGACCATTTGTTTATTTATTAGGGAAAGGTCTTTGTTCCAATATATTTGAATCAATTCTTTGATATCTTGCAAATGAGATCTTTATCAGAGAAACTTGCTTCAAAGATATCTCCCCATCACCCATTCCCCTTCTAATTTTAATTGCATTGTTTTTGTTTGTACAAAACTTTTTACATTTTATATAATCAAAATTGTCTATTTTATTTTCTGTTATCCCTTCTTCCCTTTTTGATCACAAATTTCCCACCTGTCTATAGATCCAAAAAGTAATTTCTTTCATGCTCCTATAATTTGTTTATACTATCCCCTTTAAGCTTGAGTTGCACATCCATTTGGATCTTGGTGTATATTGGGATCTTGGTGTGAGATTATTGATCCATAGCTAGCTTCTACCAGACTGTTCTTGAGCAACTTTTGTCAAATAGTGAGTTTTTACCTTAATATCTGTGACATTTCAGTTTATTAAACAGCATGATACTATATTTGTTTACTTCTGTATATTTTATACCTAATATTTTCCACTGATCAACCTCTTTATTTTTAACCAGTACCAAATAATTTTGGTGATTACTGCTTTCTAGTGTAGATTGGTAACTAGTGTTACTGGACTCCCTTCTTTCCTTTTTTCCCCAAAGACACTTTCAAAGACTGTCTGTGGGTGGCAATCTGCATGGATTATAAATTTGAATTCTAATATATATATATAATTGTAATTATAATAAAATATAAATTTGATATAGCATCAAATCACAAATGCTTAAAATGTTTCCTTATGGAACCTACTAGGAAAAATATTCAGAAAACCTAATGAAATTTTGTGTGAATACTTCATGGAGAACAAAGTTTTCTCTAGGGATAGCCCACTGACAGATTCTTCCTGCTTCTATGAAGCTAATGATAAAACAACATGGCAAAATCCTCTTCTTTGACTTCCAGTGGAATAGAAGGGTCCAAAATAATCAGGCTAGTAGAGGGGAGACAGGACACATCTAGGAAAAATGTTACTGCAAATGTAACTTAGGAGAGGGATGAGATGTTGAGGGTATCAAAAAGCGTATTTTGATAAAGCCAGCAATATCATAATGAGAGGGAAGGTTTTGGCCAGAGGGACAAGATAAATGATGTAATCAATATGTCAAGGGAGCTTGTTTGTAGTGATGGATGTAACATCTGGTTGGTGGTGACCTGTGTAAAGTTGTCGATATTGATGGATGTTAGATGGTAATAAGGGATATAGACAGGAGAGCAAAAGGGGCATCTTTCACAATACTAAGAATCTGCCTTTGGGAAAGGAGTGATAATATGCTCGTTGTCATACTTGGTACCACTTTGGAGGTAACTGTTTATTGAGGAGTAGACATGATTTACTATAGTTTTTGTCATGGAGGTAATTATAAGTAATCAGGACTATTCTCAGGTTTTTTGTTTGTTTGAAGCATCAATAGAGTTGAGATAAATTTCACGTTTATATACAAAAATAAAGTTCTTTCAATCTAGCTGGATTAATAAGAACACAAAAAAATCCTAATTTCTTTTAAATAAAGGCTGAAGCTAGACCACCATTAATTCATGAAGGCAAGTCCCTTTTTATACACAAAATCATTATCCTTACAATCAGCCTTTCCCTACCCTTCTTCCTTTTGCTCAGAACAGAAACAAATTACAAATCATTCTCCCAAAGGTTTTTCTTCATATTTTCCCCATTACTATCCTTCTCTCTCTCAACTATCCTTCCCCATCTCATTGATCAGGGTCACTTCCCTGATTCAAGATGGTGCCACAGAAAATAGCAACATAGTCCTGAAGTAAATGCTTATTAAGTGAATACATGAATAAACCAACCACATAAGAGGAATCTTAAACAATGGAGCTAGAGAGGATCTTGAAGGTCATCTAATGTAAAATCTTACATTTCAAGAATCTCTCTACAAATAGGTGGGTCATTTAGGTTCTGTTTGAATATTTCCAATGATGAGGAACTCACTACCTTACTTGACAGCTGATTCAATTTTGGGACATTGCTGACAGCTGACCCATTATTAGAAAGTTCATAAGTTGAAATGGAATCTTGTTCCTTCCTTGTAATTTCTACCCACTATTTTTGACTTCTGAAGCGAATAAAATAGAATGCTTACCCTCATTAATTAGCAGCCTTTCAAATATTTGGACACAGTTATCACTTATCCCCCATGTTTTTTTCCAGGTAAAAAAAATACCCATTCTTTGTACCACAGAATCTTAAGTATCTTGTTTGTTTTTCTCAAAATGGATTCTATTTGCCAGTATCCCTATGAAAGAGTGACCCTTGGAATTGAGCTTAATACTCCAGATTTGGTTTGAACAATATGGGTTACAAAAGGATCACTTAGTACTTTCCATAAGATGGATATTACATATTAATGAAGTCTCATATTGTATTAGTCTTTTTCATTAAAAATTGAATTGTCTATTATGTGCCAACCACTGTATTAGGTGCTAGAAGAAATAAATATAAATAAGATATGGCCTTTACCCTCAAAGATCTTTCAACACTAGTGTTCATTTTTCAAACAGCAGTTATACCATCCTTTTATTTTATGATGATTGTAAACAACTAAAACTCCATGTCTTTTTCAGATGGACTGTTTCCAAACCAAGGCTTCATCACAATGCTTTTGAAATTGATTTTTTGAACCTAACTGTAGACTTTTACTTTTATCTGTGCTAAATTTCATCTTGGAGGTCAAAGCCCAATCTATTGATATACTTTTTAATCCTTATTTTTAAATAAATGATATCATCATTATGCCTACCAACTTAATGTCAATTATAAGTTATATAACAGTAACATTGTGGGGGTGGAATATTCTAACAAATTGCTTGAGGGAAGCTAAATATTCTAAGATGCAGAGATGAAGAAGGAATGAATTTCAGGTATGGGACACAAGCAGTACAAAATTCTGCCAGAAAATCAAAAGACATATTTAACCTAATATACTGAGTGAAAACAGAGATTAATGTGTTACCTTTCTGGGTAACAGAAGTCAGTTTCAACCCAGAGTTATATGATGTCAGCTACTCTGGTAGACTTACAGAGGATGTATTGTGGGTGGTGTAGTGCAGGTTAGGGGAATCTTTTGCCATCTCTTAAATTGCCATTAGGCTTTCAGGGCATATTTGGAATTTTTACACTCATAAATCATTGGGAGTGTATGGACCATATGAAAATGTAAGTAATGGAGAAGGTAATGGAGAGGTAAACATCTAACTAGGACCTTGAGCATCCCTAAATAGGGATGGCCCCAGAGATCCCAGGATAGTGACAGCCTTATTTCTGCTCCACCTACACTCTGGGTAAATCCTTATAGAGGCAGCTAAATAATGCAGTAGATAGAACTATAAGCCTAAATTTATGAAAACTCAGAAGCTAACCACTGGGCAAGTCACCTAATATCTGTTCGCCTGAGTTTCCTCATCTGTAAAATGGGGTTAATAATATGACTTACCTCTTAGGGTATTGTGAGGATTAGATGAGATGTAATTGTAAACTGCCTAGCATAATGCCTAGAATATAGTAAGTAATTAATAATATTTCTTTGTTTCCTTCCTTCCTAATATATGGATTTGGAGAGAGAAGAAGTGGACTCTTATTCCTAATCACCTCTGATTTTGATGCCATTTGGCTCTATTGGTTCTGCTTGTCCTAATTCAAAGACATAGGAGAATGAGAATGTATTGAAGGCTCCCAGCTCAAGAGAGACAGTTTCTGTCTCAGCTGAGAGATAGAGACCCTTACTACAAGGTCCCTATGGGAGGAGTGATTCAGGAATAGTCTTTTTCATACTTTAAACACGACCTCCCAATGAGTGTGGTCTCTGGGGGATGGAGCCCAGGATCTGGATTTGGTACTAATTAACATTTTTATTTTAAAAATCATTTTTGAAAGTTTTGAATTTCATTATAATATAGACTGAGAGATGATAAATTAATGCAAAAACGGATTTTATCAATCAATATTTAGTACCTATTATGTGCCAGAGATTGTGTCAGATACTGGGGATACAAAGTCTTCAAGGAGACAGCCCTATCTTCAGGGAGCTTACATTCTGTAGGAGGGTGCAACATGTTCACATATAAGTACATACAAATGAAAGAAAAGGTATTTTGAGTAGGAGGAATTAGCAACTGGGGAGATCAGGGTTTACAATTCTAGTATACAGTGATATGGATGTACTGGGGAGAAGATACTATTTATGTCGAGGAGAATATCTGTGAAATTCTGTCAGAGTCACAATAAAAACCAAATTAATTTATCATGGTATTACTATTTCCTTAAAATAAAAACAAAGGAGGGAAAGAAAAAGAAATTTATGTTTCTTCAGATAGGGCTGTTTGCTCTGATTTATCCAATTGGGCAAAGCCTCCCTTGAAATTCTTTAATTGCAGTCTATTTAAGGAGGTTAAAAAAGAATTTGAAGGACCTATTAACACCCAGTATAAAAAGGTGACAAAAAAGTAAAAGAACAGACAATTCCAACTTCTAATTGTGAAATCATTCCATGCTTGGCTTCAGTGAGATTCCCAGCAAGCTCATTAAAGTCCTGAAAGGGACCATCTCTCTACTTGGAGCCAATTGCATGAAGCCCCCTGAGACGCAATCTGACTGCTAGTCCATGTCCTTTCTGTCATGTGGGTCCATCAGTCAGCCTCTGACCTTACAAAAAGGGAGACTCTCAATGAAGGCTCAGGAAATTTTTTTTCCTTTCCCTTGATTATCTTTAGAAAATTGTTGCTGGATTATTCTCAGCACTAAAGGAAAATAATGGATGTGAAGGCATGGTTTGAATATCTATTGGATTCAAGAGTAATAAAGCACCAACTACAGA
This sequence comes from Pseudocheirus occidentalis, assembly GCA_028646575.1. Lineage (NCBI taxonomy): Eukaryota > Metazoa > Chordata > Mammalia > Diprotodontia > Pseudocheiridae > Pseudocheirus > Pseudocheirus occidentalis. Next base: position 42,709,924 of record CM053597.1, on the reverse strand, counting down.
TATGTGTTTCCAGATGGGTAGCAATGAGTGCATACATTAACCTCTGTTGGGTACTCTCCCAACATCCTTCAGTGAGCACATGCCGGCTTCATGCTATACATGTGTGTGGAACACTGGACAAGAGTCAAGTTAAAGTGACAGATGCTCGTTGCTTTTCAAATTTCTTTTTAGCCATATTTTATTTATTGCTCATCTTTCCAGGAGGTGGAGGCTTTAAAAAATTCAGATAAGAGATGAGGGAAAAGCCCCCCAAAGTACGTCTGTAGTGGTCCTTTAATACTCAAAGGATATTTACAAATGCATAGTGGCGGTAATACTGCTGTGTCTCTAAGAGCTTATGGCATTATTCCAATTGACATTTGCATAGGATATTTTGGGGCCTTTTTTTTTTTGCTAGTCCCTAATCCTTGTACTGATTTCAGTAGAGGAAGTTTGGGTTTCGGTGAGTTGTAAATCTGGATAGACCAGTTTATGACCTATTTCAGTTTGGGCAGGCCTTAAGCAGAGGCTTTCTGACACTTGCTTCTATAGCAGAGTTAGGGTGGCATGACTGGATGGTAGCACAGTTCTCTTATATTTGGTTTCCAGCCATAAAATTTCATGGTTGAAAAGGTGCCTCAAATGTGTGAGTAGAAATGTCTAAACAGACAATTGCAATCTAAGCAAAGCAGTAGACTTGGAACTGGGAGAGTTCATCTGAGAAAAATGTCATGTGCTAACCCAGGGGATATTTCCCTCATCCTCCTAAGGTGGGAGAGAGTACAGGAACCATCTCATGGATGACTGCAGTAAGGTCTCTGATTATTGCCATGGTGATGAATTTGTCCCTTAGGAACCAGCCAGAGACCATCAGCTGATTCTATGCAGGCCATTAGATGATGCTGAGACTCTTGGAGAGAATTGCATTTTTTTGTATGAAAGGAATCCCTGTGGACATATCTGAGACACATTTAATTGGGCTGTATAGTTAATGCAGACTAATACTGGCTGGGTACGGACAAAAGGTTTGGGAAGATCATGAAGAAAAGGTGGCTGATTGATGGGTTAATCATATCTTGTGCCATTGTTGCTTTTCTTCCTTTTTAGATATTTTGTAAGGACAAGCTGAACCCAAGTGTTTCAGGGCCAGAAGAGAAAGAATATTTGGCAAATAATGTATTTGTAGATAACACAGGCTGTGAAATGTTATAGAGTATAGTATGTTTTTAGGTTTCTGCTTATAAGACACCAGAAAAGTAATTGTTGCTTCTTAGAGACCAATTACTAGATATCAGCCCAGCTGGGAATCACATCCCCTTCCTTCTCACTCAGCTTTGACTGAGATTTGCCAAGAGCAAGAAACTCAGTGGTTAGTACCACTCTGGCTCTTAGGGGGCTTTTATTCCTTATGTCTGACAAATCTTTGGCAGATAAACCTTTCCAATTCCTCTTATAACACACAAACGCACACACATGCACACATTCTCATACACACACAATCTCCCTGTCTGTCTGTCTGTCTGTCTCTCTCACACACACACACGCACACACACACACACACACACACACACACACACTTGATCATTCCTTTTCTTATTTCTTAATAGCATGGGTGATCAAAAGTACAGAGAGTCAGTTTGATTCATTAAGAATCTGGGAACCAAAGAGATTTTAATTTCATAGAGTGCAACCTTCTCATTTTATAGCAAAGAAATATTAAGCACAGAGAGACCTTGTGAGTTAAAGAATATCAACTCCTTGAGACCAGGAATGTTTAGTTTTTGGTCTTTGTGATCCTAGTATGTAGTACTGTCCCACAGAAAGCATTTAATACATTTTTGATTGACTGGCCAAGTGGTTGATCTTAGGTTATACAGCTAGAAGGTGGCAGAATAGATTAAAAAGTGAGTGTCTGGGACTCAGGTGGATCCTCTTTCTGGTTCCATAATGAAAAAATACTTTCCTGCTATTTTTTTAAATGTAGAACTTCTAAATTTACCAGGTTGAATGTCATGGGGCATATTTTGATCCGATGGGATCCTTGAAGGGTCAATTTTCATGGTTAAATGAATAGTTCCCACTGAACTTTGCTTAAGGGGAAATTTATATGGGCAGTATCTGAGATAATGACCACAATGCTCCAATCCAGACATGTGACCATGGACAAATTACTAAAGCACATTTTTTTTTCTGTTAGGATATGTAGCAATACCTATAGTCCCTACTTCCCCCAGTTGTTGTAAGGCTTAACTCAAATGGTGGATGTTGAAGAACTTTGAAAACCTGAATGTACTATTTAAATGTCATCTATCAATCATTATGATTATTGTGGTTGTTGCTATTGTAGGTTTAACAAGACTCTTGCACACTCTATTATACCATTAATTTCTTTCATTTTCTTTCATGCTTTTAGAGGATATTTTTTCCTCTTTAATATTCTTTCTCCTGAAAGGTCATTCTCTTCATTCTTCCTAATTTTCTATCCTTACTATTTATTCTCTGTTCCATGATTTAATTTCTATTTCAGATTCATTTCCCCACAGCTTCCCTACTTCCTGCACAAAGCTTTTCTCTCTCAGCAACATCCTTCCATCTTTGCTGTAGATTCTGGTTGCCATAGCATCCCCTCCCTGTACAGACCCATAAGGAACTGAAGGAAAAACGAATTCCTTACTCATTAATCATTTCCCTTGACTCTGATCTGATTGAGTGCACTGCAGAGGTTAATCTTAATGCAGATGTCCACTAGGCAGAAAACAATTCTCTTAAAAAAGACCATCTACATATGAGTATTTTCTTTCAATTGAGAACCTTCTATGGTGAATGAAGCTAGGTTTCCTTCTTTAGGTGACTCTCCACTTTTTCCTTGAGTCAATGTATAAAAGGACAGTGGACCCTGAAGGGATGCCACCATAGCATAGTGGAAAGAATACTACATTTGGAGTAAGAGTGTCTTGGTTCACATCCCAGTTCTAATACTAACTGTGAGACCTTTGACAAGTCACCTAATGTTTGTGGGACTCAGTTTCTTCATCTGTAAAATGAATGGGTTGTTCTAGATGGCCATTGAAGCCACTTGAAGCTCTAAATCTATGATACCTGTGAGTCTATAGTACTAAGTTAGAGGACCTAGAAACAAATCCTTCCTCTAATGCATGTGTGATGGTAGATAAGCAATCTAACTTCTCTGGGTATCAGTTTTTTCAGCAGTACAATGAAAGCTGGCGAAGGTCTCTGTGGTCTCTCATAGCTCTAGTCCTGTGATCCCATAACCAACATTTAGACTAGATTGAACAATCGGTTGAATTAATTCACAGAAACCAACTAGTAAGTTAAAGAAATAGATTCTAAGTGGAATTTTCATCAAATCTCTTTCTAATTCTTATTACGTGATTGTTTATTGTCTAGGTTAAAATTGTTTAAATATCCATTTTTTGGTAACTTATTTATGTTTATTATATATATTTTAAAACTTAAAAATTTTTAAATGTGTCATATTATTAACTATTTAAGACTTTATTAAAAAAAATCTCTGTAGTATCTTGGACCTCTTCATCTATAGGTTTCCAGACTGCTATCCCAGATGCTAGGTAATTGATGGTTAAGAATACTGTCTGTAGTTCACAATTCCATATGAGGCATTTTCTTTTGTGAGTCAGCCAGAGGGTATGCTCTGTTCAAAACAAAGTTACTTAATAAAATAGCATAATAGTAAAAAGAACACCAAAATATCTCCTTCATAATCCTGGAGCTCACTTACTTTCCCACAAATACATATGCCTTCAGCAGAAAGAGTGGTTATGTATAGGAATTATGATGGGGCTTTTACATGTGAAGAACATGTATGACCAAGGTATGCCAACAATAGGGAAACTTATGCCTCTAATGCTGCAGGTTCTCAGAATAGGAAATATCCTTAGAACTGGAAGGAATCTCAGTAGGCAGCTAGTCCAGCCTACACCTGGAAAAGAATCCTCACTGCAACCTACCTAAGAAATGATCTTATAGTCTTGACCTGAAGATTTCCAAGAAGGGGGAACCTGCTTCTTTCAGAAATCATCCATTCTCTCTTGCTATAGCTCATTTTTTTTTTCTAATTTTAAGGAAGTTTTTCTTGATATTAAGCCTTGAATTGTCTTTTTGCAACAACTATCCATTGCTCCTAGTTCTGCACAGAACAAAAATGAATCCTTGTTTCACACAAATACTTGAAGACAGCTATTATGTTCATCTGAGTCTTTTTTTCCCCTGCAGGTTAAATGTCCCTAGTTCCTTCACTCAGTTCTCACATAGCATAACCTAAGACCCTTTACCATTCTTTTTGTCCTTTTTCTTAATGCTCTCCATCTCATCAAAGTCTTTCCTAAAATACGGTGCTCAATACTAAACAGGATACGCTAGATAGGTCTGACCAGGAAAGTTATCACCTCATTTCTGGATGCAATGTCTCTCTTAAAGTCACCAGAGACTGAATTAACTTTGCTTTTTGCTTCCATATCATATTACTAATTCAAATTGAACTTGCTTTCTACTAAAGCCCCCACATCTTTTTCAGACAAACTGCTATCTATTAGTTACCTACCATCCATCTTGTATTTGTGAAATTGATTTTTTGAACTCAACTTTGACTTTACATTTATCTGCATGAAATTTTATATTACTCTATTGAACCCAATGTCCTACTCATCAAGGTATTTTTTGGGTTTGTTTTTGAAATTTAATTTAAAAAGATGAAATGATTGTTCTTAATTGTCATTTTTTGGAGCTCTAGATAAATAGAAGGCTTTTACGCTTCTTTTGATTTGAGGTCTTTTTTGGATGCTAACTGTCACCCAGTGTGCTAATTATTTGTCTTAGTTCTGTGTCATTATCTAAAAAGCATGTAATCAATGCCTTTTTCAGTAACAAAAATGCCAATATCAAAGTATGCTAGAATCATTAATTAAGACATTTAAGATCCCAAGCACAGATCTCTTAGTCACTCTGTTAGAAGCTTCCTTCTAAGTTAATCTTGGCTCTTCTTTGAGTTATGCTATTCACCAAGTTTCAGATCCATATAACTTGTCTACCATTTAGTCTATATCTCTTCATTATTTCCATAAGAAAATATTCTACCTTTGTCTTCTCATAATGCTGCTCCTTGTTCAGCCTGCTCACTCCTGAACATGCTCTTCAGTGCCTCCCATTGGGTATCACATCTCTGTTATTCCCTACTAAATGTTCCTCTTCCTTTCAACTTATCTTTATCTATCCAGCTATCTTTAGGACCATGTAATCCTTTGTCCACTATCCACTGGGGATGCAGTAGTTAGTAAGCCTCTCCAAACAAGGAGTCAATCACTGCTCTTTGGGCCAATTAAGACTATGGGCCACTTCCTCTTAGCAATAAGAAGGCAGATACCCAGACTCATTGAAGTACTATTTCTTTTGTTATCTCTTCACGCTCCCTAATTTCAACTGTAATCTGACTTATGGTAAGAAATCCATTTTAGTTCTTAATTGTTAATATACTTTTTTGGGCTTCTTCAGGTTCCCCCAGGGATCTAATTCCTCAGATGGCAAAAGAGCTGAGTGAAGCTATAAAGGGCAAATGACTTTTTTAATTTTAGTACTTATCACACTGCATGGCACATAGCAGGTGCTTAAGAAATGCTAGTGGGCTGATTGACTGATTTCTATCAAACTCTCCCTGTAATTTTCCTCCGTTTTGTGAAAGTCATGGAGACTATGCTAGTTGGATAAGACTGAAAGGGCTCATGGTTTTTTTGTCCCTCTTCCTCTCAGCAACAAATCACAGACTTGTCTACTACCAATATTGATACTAATACTACTAATACTGAGCTGGAAGTTATATCGTGCTTTAAGGTGTGCAAAACAATTTAATATGTTACCTAATTTGACCCTCACAATAACCCTGGGAAGTTGGGTACTCTTATTATCCCCATTTCACAGATAAAGAAACTAGTTGATAGCTTAGGTGACTCGTCAGGGTCACACTGGCAAACCAGTAAGTATCTCTGAGTCATGATTTGAACTCAGGTTTTCTGGTCTCTGAGTCAAGACACCCTATCCACTCTGCCACTTATAACTACCTCATTCTCTCTCTCTGGTCTCTCTTTAACAACAACAATATTAAAAACAACACCAACTTAGCACTCTCTCCTTTTGTGCTCCCTTGTGACTTTTGTTTTGTGTATTCACATCTGTATAGATTGTTTATATATACACAATTGAAAATGTGCATATTCTAATTATTCAGTTGGGGAAAGGCTGAGTAAATTGCCACATGTGAAAGTAATGGAATACTTTCACTCATTAAAATGACAATATGAGGAATGCAAAGAAATCTGAGAGACATTTGAAATGTTGCAATTATTTTTGTTTATGTATGAGGTTGGTACAAGAAGACTCAATTATATTAATAATGATGACATGCATGAAAGAGTAGAAGTCAACAATTCACGTCACACATGACCATAATAGGAGGTAGCCCAATCATGTAGGAAAATGGAAGCTTAACTGATGGACATCCTACATGTTCTATGGAATATTAAAAGACTTAGAAGAAGGCATGTTGAATTGTCTCTCTATGTATGATCTATGGAAAGACACGGGCACTGCTTACTTGCTGTTCTTTCTACATGACACTCAATCTCCCAGCTCTATGGCCTTTCATTGATCATTCCCCATGCCTGGAATATTATCCATTCTTACTTCTGCCTCATAATATCCCTGGATTCTATCAAGGTTAAACTCAGTTCCCACCTACTATAGGAAACCTCCCTTGCATTCTTCCCTTCCCTGCCCCACTGCTAGTGTCTTTTATCTGAGATTGCCTTCCATTTACTCTGTATAACTTGTGGGTGTTAAATTAATTACATGTTGTCTTGACTATTAGAACGTAAGATGAGGGGTGGGTAGGTGGCAGTGTGAATAGAGCACTGACCCTGGAGTCAGGAGGACCTGAGTTCACATGCGGTCTCAGACACTTAACACAAAAAACTAGCCATGTGACCTTGGGCAAGTCACTTACCCCAATTGTCCTGCCTTCCCCCCTGCAAAAGGCAAAAAAAGCAAGCTAGAGATAGTCTTTTTTGCCCCTCTTTGTATTTCTGGCACTTACCACAATGCTTGGCATATAGTAAGTATTTAATAATGTGCATTGACTGACTAGCTCGTAGGATGAGAAAGCGTGGCTGGGTGGGGTTTTATACCACTATGTAAGTCTACAAAATGATGAGATCACAGATCCTTCTAAGAATTATGCCTCATCAAAATGTTTTAGTTGAGAACAGTAATAACAATGGGGTATTTAAGGTAATTGTTCCACAAGGTGACATGGCTCTAGTCATTCTCTGGACCTCATAATGAGAAAAAAAATTCCTGCTGTGACTCTGGTTTAGGTGAAAAGTTCATGGCTCCAAATTTGCAGGATTCAGTGCTGGAATGGATCTTAGAAATATTTTCATTCAATTGTCTCATTTTACAAATGAAGGAATTGAGACTTGCCCAAGGTCATCCAGTTAGTAACTGATTGCAGGAATTCTATAGATTAACCATTGTTTTGAATGATCTCTATGCACTTTATAGTTTTGTTTTAAATAATCTGGTTTATTCTTTTGAAATGTGTTTAAATTGTTGAGGTCAGAAGTAAAAGCTCCCTGGAATTAGAGACAGAAGATTTGAGTTCACCTAACTGTGGAACTATGTGTCCTTGGAGAAATCAGTTCATCTTTACTAGGAAACTATTTCCTGATCTGTACAAGTGGAGGTTGGACTTGAAGACCTACCAGACCCTTTCCCATTCTAAATCTATGACCTTATGATACTAAGCTCTATAGCCTGAAGACTGTTAGATGCAAGAGAATTGCAACTGTCATTTTAAATGGTTGACCTTAAGCTGCATTTTCAAATGAGAAATAACACAAGGTATAACTCTAAAGGGCAAAGAGGGAAGGAAGCAGAATGGTCAGGTGGGAGGAGATTCTTGATTTGAAAAGGGCAGTCACAGAAAAGTCCCATTAGCGAATATTATATAAATAGTAAAGGTGATAGCAGAAAAGGGGGCCACAGTTCTTGAGCTCTCCAAGAGCTAATCATCTTGCAGTGAGAAGAAAATATTAATAGTTACCATCAATGGTGTGTTGGTAGATGTTTAACAACTAGCTTGAGTCTCCCCTCCTCCCAAATGTATGCACAACACACTTTCAAGTTTAATCTGCATTATTAACATTTTTCCCCATCACTTTCTCTAGTCTAGACAATCAACACAATGATAAATCAAGCCCTAATTTTATGTCATTTGCCAGTTTCTGAAGGGTAAAACTCATACTGAAAATTTAGTAATCAATAATTAGTTCTTGTGAGATGGTCCAAACTGACTGAGTGAAACTCACTCCATAGCCATGAGGTATTCTTTTGTGGGCCTTTAACTCTGAATGAAACTGACCTTAATCACCCCAACAATTATTAAGTACTTCCAGTGTACAAGGTAACTAGCATATAAAGAAAACAACATTGCCCCTGCCCTCAAGGAGCTTATATTGAGAGGAAGGGGGATATAAAATGTACAGAGGTAGGCAGATGATGCCAAGCTGAAAAGGGGAGCTAACATCTTGGATCTTAAAAGTGAACCTGATATTGGGCCAGTGAACTTGGTATTGAGATGAAAAGTAAGAGGGATATATGCAAAGTCTATGCTTATTTGTGGACATATGTGTTCAAAGACTGAGCTCTATAAGTACATGGTAGGAGAGGGAGGTTTAGCTAGACGTTCATCTGGAAGCAATATATGTATGTTTTTGTGGACTGCAAGCTGGTTATGAGTCACTCATGTAATGTAGCTTCAAAGAAAAAAAAGCTATTGCAATCTTAGGTTATGATAAGACAAGCCAGGAATAGTGTGATAGGCAAACAGTTCTGTGCTCTGATGAGATTACATCTAGAATATTGTGTTCTGTTCTGGGGACCTTACTTTTGGAAGGACACTGATAAGCTAGAGACAGTTCATGGGAGGGCAGGCTATGGATGGTAAATGGCCTTTAGATCATGTCCTACAAGCACTGCTCGAAGAACCCAGAAATGTTTAGCTTAGTGAAGAGAAGATGATAGTTGTGGTGGGGAGGGGTGGGTGTGATAAATGCTTCCTAATATTTGAAGGGTTATCATCTGAAGCGGAGACTAAACTCCAGCTGTTTGGCCTCAGAGGGCAGAAAGAGGAGTAGAGGGTGAAAGCTACAGAGACACCAAGGTAGGCTTGAAGTTAAGACAACATCTTCTTATTTTGAGAGATTGGCTGCCTTGGAAGGTAGTGGATTTCCCTTCCCACAATGTCTTCTTTGAAAAGACTCTGTAACCAATTGCTAGAAATACTACAAAAGAGATTCTTGTTTAAATATTGACTGAACTAGATTCAATTCAATTAAACAAACATTTACTAAGTGCCTACTGTGTTCAAAGCACAGTATGCGGGCCATCAATACCAAGGCAAAATGAAAAATGGCGCTTACTGACAAGTTGCTTCCATCTGAATGGGAACTACAATGGTTTCAGTGGTAAATAAATAAAAGATAATTTGAGGAGGGAGAGAACATCAAAATGCCTCCCAGATAAGATGGCACCTAGTATAGTGAAGAGAGTTTGGACTTAGCAAGGCCTGAGTTCAAATTCGTCCTCAGATCCTTACTCATTGAGTGATCCTAGATAGGTCAGTTAACTTTCATCTTGCCCCCAGTTTTTTCTTATGCAAAATGGGTATAATGATGACACCTACCTTCCCAGGGCTGTTGTGAGCATCATTAGATAAATGAGGAAAGTGTTTTGAAAATCTCAAAGCACTACAGAAAAGTTAATATTATCATTATGTGTAGGTAGATTTTTAAAGCAAGGACTGGATGACCAATTGTCAAGCATTCAGTAGAATGAATTCTTATTCAAGGATGAATTTGGGCCCTATACAAAATGCTATTTGTTATTATTGTTTAATTATCATTATCATTATCATTAGCTTTAAGCTAATAATTCTCTTAGATTAAGAAAAGCTAGGAATCCTTAGTGTTTAAAAATAAAAGGGTGAGGAGGGAAAGCCTTCCAGATATGGGGAGGCTTCTATTCAAAGGCACAGAGATTGGAGAAGGAATGACCACTTTGGAGAACAGCAAGAGGACTGGACTGCTGTCCCTAGATAATGGTATGAATGAAAGAGAGTTAGGTTAATCCTGGGAAAGTAGGCTAAAGCCATATTGTGAAAGGCTTTAAATATTAAAGTTAGGAGTTTGTATTTTAATTTAGAGGAAATAAGTAATGACTGAAAATTCTTAAGCAAAGGAGTCACATTATTAGACGTCTGTCAGGAAGGTTATTGTGGGAGTTGTGTGAAAGATGGATAGAGGAGGCCAGAAGCTGGAAGCAGGGACACTCATGAGGAGCTTGTTGCATTATTGATATTTTATTTTTTTACAACTTCAGGATTTTTTTCAACATTAGTTTTTTTAAATTTTGATTTCCAAATTCTCTCCCTTTCTCCCCCGCCCTTTTCCTCCCTCCCCAAAATGGCAAGCAATTTGATGTAAATCATACACATGCACTCATACCAAACATATTTATTGCAGTTGTTCAGATGAGAGGTGAGCCAGACTCAGCAAAGGTTGTAGCTAAAACAGATGCGAGAAGGGGATGGATGTGAGATATGCTGGAGAGGAGAAATCAAACGATTTTACAATCGAGTGGTTGTAAGGGACGAGGCAGAGGGAAAAGCTAAACATGACTTGGAAGTTGTGAAGCTGGATGAGTAGAAGGATATGTTTACTCTCCAAAGACCCGGGGGGAAAAGGGGGTAGCTGGCAGTGGGGCAGTGAATAGAGCACCCTCCCTGGAGTAAGGACATCCTGAGCTCAAATACAGCCTTGGACACTTAACTCTTTTACTAGCTGTGGGACCTTGGGCAAGTCACTTAACCCCAATTGCCTTGCCTTCCCCATTCTGAAAAAAAAAGACCCAGGGGAAGTTTGGATGATGGGTAGGTTTAACAGGGGGGATAATGAGTTCAGTGAAGACATGTTAAAGTTGAGATCTTAGGGCATATCTAGGTTCAATGTATTGCTTTGCATCTAGGTGGAAATGTCCAGCAGGTGGTTTGTGAGGCAAGACTGAGACTAAGGAGACAAAGTCTGTGCATTGATTTGCATCTCCATTTTCAGAGAAAGGATAATTGAACCCATGAGAACTTAAGAGATCACTGAGAGAGAACACAGAGTGAGAAAAGAGGGAGAGGGCTGAGGACAGAGCCTTGGGGACTAACGCTGTACATGTGTGGCATCGCAGCAGAAAAGGAAATTAGAGGGTAGAATTAGTAACATAAGGATCCCTTTTTAAGCAAGATCAGGATTGGCATCTTAGGGGAAAAAATTAGAAATGTTTTAGATTTTTTTCCCGAAAGGAATTTTACATCTTGTGTTGTCTCAGGGATGAATAAATTTATGTGCAACTAATTTACACAAACTTTATGCACCTGCTTTGGTATTGATTTAAAGAGGAAGCAGTGGAAATGCATCAGCAACTGTCACATTTAGAAGATATGCAAGGTAATACTGATCATTATATTAGCTATGCATCAGACCCTGAAACTCAGATAAAAATATACTTGAAACTCATTTGGCCCCCATTTTATACCATAATTTCATTTCTATTTTCCCCTTAAAATAGTTTTTTTTAACCCTCTTCTAAACTAACATAGGAAACGAACCAGTGAAAATGTGGATGCATCTTACCTTCTGTTGAAGTCAATTTTGGTTTCTGACTTCACATATAGAAGCAACAAACTCTCAGATGCCTTGACTTCATATCTAATTCAGACCAACTTTGGAACTTATGAGTTTCCACTGGGGAAGTGTCCGTGTTTCTGCCAGACACCTGAAAGTTGGTGGCATTCTTTCCCACTTTTTGGCCTTACTTCCCAGCTTTGAGCGAAACCTGCTGACTGTCTTCTGGGAGTAAGATGGCCTCTGCATTCAGCTTATCCCTGTGCAATCCTCCTGCAAATGGGGAGCCTTGGTATAACTGATCCCGTGAACACAACAGGTCCTCTTACTCTACAGTTCCCCTGCCTCCTACCATCTAGCCTTATATATTCTTCCCTTGTCGTGATCTAGACAAACTGGCCTTATTTTTCCTCCTAAATGGCTCTCCATCTCCCATTTCCATACCTCTATGGCTGTCCCCATCTTACCTCTGCCTCTTATGAGCTGAAGTTCCCTTCAAGGCTCAACTCAGGGTCTACTTTCTCTATGAAGCCTTACTTGATTTCCCCCAACCCTACCCTACCCCATTACTAGTGCCAAATGATCTTCTATCTATTTTATATATGTATCTATTTGTATATGTGCACATATTGTCTCCTTGGCAAGATCATAAGGTCTATGAGGCAAGGACTGTTTCAGTTCAGTTTTTTTAGTGCTAAAAGCAGTGCCTGGAACAAAAAGAGGTGTCTAATAAATGTTTATTGATTGATTGGTCATCCTCAGTAACCAGGTTCTCATCTGTAGACATTCTCTTGTGATGTTCAAAACTGGGATTATCACAATTTTCCCTTGTGATAATCAGCAATATTTCCAAGAGAAACTTCAAAGCTTATGTATGGCGGGAGTTAGGGGAAATGTTTTCCAGAAAGGTTGGGGCTCCCTTTAATATTTCCAACCCTTTCTGCTGTAATAACTCTGTCACTGTGCATGCCTAGATTTTACAGAAGGGCCTACTACTGCCTATGGAACTGATTTCAAAATGGCGCATACTGTAAATGTTCAATGCTCATTTACCATCAGTTTAGGCTAACATAATACGAATGTGGAATTACAGTGTTGGCTAGTTACCATTTATCTTTTCTTTCCTTTTATTTGTGTCTTTATTAATCCTTGTCTCCTTCAGATTCTAGCATACTCCTTGTCACAGAGCAGGTACTTAATAAATGTTTTATGTCTGTTGAAATCTAGGGGATCATGGCATTACATTGTACACCTCTAGATGTAAGGGGCAGTGTTGGCAGGTGATCTGATGATGCTCCTAGGGCAGCAAGGAGGCACAGTGGATAGAGCACCAGGCCTGGAGTTAAGAAGACCTGTGTTCAAATCTGGCCTCAGACACTTACCAGGCTGGGTGACCCTGGGCAAGTCACTTCACCCTGTTTGCCTCAATTCCTCAACTGTCAAATAAGCTGGAGAAGGAAATAGCAAGCCATTCTAGTATCTTTGCCAGGAAAACAGTCAGACACGACTGAAATGCTTGAACAACCAAACAACAATGGACCTCTTAAGCTTATTCCAGACATACAATTAATTATTTTTAAATGAGAGAAGAGGAATTAGCCAGCTTGACTACAGAGAGCTGAATTCAGGGCAATGGGAAGTTGAGAAGAGGTAAATGTAGGCTGAATGTCAGGAACAACAAGAGCTGTCCAAAAGTAGAATGAGCTGCCTTGGAAGAAAGTGGTTTCCTTTTTAGATTCAAACTTGGCCTCAGATAATTTTTAGCTGTATGATCATGGGGAAGTCACTTAACTCCAATTAGGCTCAGTTTTCTTATCTGTAAATGTGGATGTTAATAATACCTATCTATGCCTCAGTTTCCTTATCTGTAAATGGGGATATATCACCTATCTCCCAGGTTCTTATGAGGATCAATGTGATATTTGCAAAGTCTTTTAAAAGCTGTAACAACAGTACTTCTTCTTCTGATTACATGTAGATAGATCTTCAAGCAAAGGCTAGATGACCACTTGTCAAGGATGCTGTCAGAATGAATTCTTGTTCAAGTACTGACTAAATTGATGCTGAAGTTCTTTCCAATTGTAAGTTTCTGAGATTCTGTTAGGTCAGGAGAAAGAAAAGGAGAGAAGATGAAGAAGAGAAAAGTGAGAGGTGAAGAAATGAGACCTTTCTTCCCACTTCCCTTATCATCAGTCCAGTCCATATGTAACTAGTTGCCTATAGGGTAGGATTGAGACTCTTGCACCCTTGCCTGTTGGGAAAAAGTTCCATCCACTGAAAATTTCTATTATCCAATAACTGTTGACAACTCTAGTTAAGATGCTAGTGTATTATCTGTGGTGTGTCTGTGTTGTATTATCTGGGAGGGATAACATCTTCATCCTTTACCACTCCTTAGCATTTCAATCCCTTGTTTATCAGACCAGCTGGTCTAAGAGTGGAGTATATCATGGGGGTGAGGCTGAAGTAGAGTGCCATAGTTTGGAGGGGGTGGGTGGGATGGGAGAAGGCTGCTCAGGGAGTATATAGCAGGGGGATGGTGAGTGTGTTGGGGGTGTGGGAAGAAAGCAGAGGCTGCTGAAAAGAGAATGAAAGATTTGGTAGACAGATTTTGCTCAAGGCTATCCTTACTTAATATAACCAACTGCCAGATCTTTTGTAGTTTTTAAACACTGATGCTCTCTCACCCAATAGCCCACTTTTAACAATGCAAGAACTAGAGACACAGGCTGCCTCACATTTCATGGCTTAAGGTGGCTTGAAGTTTCAGAGTTTTTAGGTTCATCTCCTTTCTTTCCCCTTGATGAAACTTTCCTTGATGATCTCACTAAGTTGCAATGACCTCCCCTACCCAGCAGACTTCACATCCCACTTAGTCTGTATCTTCCTTATGTCTTTATCATGTGCCGCAGCTAATTGTGTAAGTGTTAGACTTCCTTACAAGACAGTGAGCACCACAAAGGGCAGGGAACAAGCATTTCTGTAGCATATACTATGCACCAGGCACTGGGATAAACACTTTTCCTAAATATATCATTTAATCTTCACAAGATCCCTGTACGATAAGTGCTATTAGTATCCCCACTTAACAATTGAGAGAACTGAGACAAATGGAAGCTAAGTGACTTGCCCAGGTCCACACAGTTAGGAATCATCTGAGGCTGGATTTGAACTCAGATCTTCCTGATTTTAGGCACACTGCCGTGTCAAGTTGGATTCCAATAGGTCAAATGGAGCGTCATAAGGACCTGATCTAAGGTGGTTACCATGAGAAGCAAGAGAAGAAAAAAAGATACATGAGATAATGTGGGGTGTATCTACAGGACTTGACAGTTATGTACAACGCATTATGTGCCCTGAATTATGGAGGTGAGAAGGAATTATGTGAAACACTGGCCCATTCCTGCTTCCCTTCCAAACATACAAGTACTACCATTGTAAAGTAAGATAAAGAATAAACTAGAGATCTTGCCCTAGATCTGCAGGAGAGTAGGGGAGAAGGGGATGAGAGGGGGGATGATGGAGGAAAGGTTGGGGGGAGGTTGTTAGAAGCACACACTTCTGTAAAGGGACAGCGACAAAGCAGAGAATAGAACAAGTTGGGGCAGAATAGGAAGGAGGGAAATATAGTCAGTCTTATACAATATGTCCATTGTGGATATGTACAGCCTGCATTGAATTGGTTGTCTTTCCTGTGGGGGTGGGTGACAAAGGAAGAAGAGAAAGAATCTAGAATTTAAAGTTCTAACATTATATGTTAATATATAAATAATAATAATAATAATAATTATTATTATTTACATGCAACTGGGAAATAAGATATACAGGCACTGGAACAGAGAGATCCACCTTGCTCTGCCAGAAAGTCAGAGGGTCGATGGGGGAGGATATAGGAGAAAGCAGATTGGGGGAGGGGGTATACAGTGGGATCACTGTTTTGGGGGGGTGGGTAGGGGAAAGATGAGGAGAAAAATTTGTAACTCAAAATCTTGTGGAAAGCAATGATGTAAACTAAAAATAAATGAAGGCTAATTTTAAAAAGAATAAACTAGAAGATTTCTTTCCTGATGAGCTATATTCCTGTTAAGTGCCTGGAACTGCCTTTAAATGTGAGGAGTAAAGTCTAATGACTGTCCGGGATTACTTTTCTGGGAAGAGTAATCAATCAACATTTACTAAACACCTCCTTTGTGTCAGGCACCATGCTAAGCACCAGGGAGGCAAAGACAAATAAGCATTCATTCTAGCACTCAAAGAGCTTTTCCAATTAGGGGAAATTGTATGCACATACTTATAAACAAAATAAATATGAGGTGATTTTAGGTTAGATTAAGCATTTGTAGGTGAAGGGAACAGCAAAGTATATAGGAGGTGGTGAGAAAATTCACTTTAAAGGAAATGATGCATTTTAAGAGAGGAAGGAAAGAAATGGGCAACTAGATGTGGGGAACAGAATGGGCAAGGCCAGAGAGAAGGGAGAATGTCAGGTGAAGGAATTAAAAGAAGTCAAGCATTTATTTCATAATGTAGTATACAAATTGTTGTTCATTCTTCATTTTCAATGAGGACCGATGATTTAAGTGAGGCAGATTTATACAAAGCTGTCAAAGTCACTCTTGCAGAGTCATCAAAATCCAATGGCAAGACAAAAGTCAAGATGACCTGTGATGGCCCAGGAAGGCAATGAAGGACCTTGAGATTTGACCAGGCTCTAAGCCCTCTACAATGCCTGCTTTAGCCACTTTTGTGGGTGTTGGAACAAGCTGTTCTCATCCACCCATTTATGGAGGGAAGTCTTCAGCAGCTTGGAGTAGATGTCCTGTAACTCCCCAACTCTGTCTATCTGTTGAGACAGTTTTACTGGAGTGTGTTGTCTGTGCATGCTTCAGCTCCTTGGAGCCACAGGTGAGTCTCAAACCTGTGAATTACAAATGCAAGCAGAAAGAAAGAGTCTCTCTGATCTCAAGGAGCATCCTAATGGAAGACAATATATAAAAGGAAGCTGACAGGATAGGCTAGGGAGGTCTACAAATTCAGGTAAGGTGGAGAGAAGTCCAGAGAGAATGAAGGAGTAAACACGACTGTTTTGGGCTCTTCCTTAAAAATGGAGCTTTGGGGAAGAACTGACCAATAAGAGGAAGAAACAGAAAAGGTGGCGGGATCTTTCAGGTTGAAAAGGTTGCTGGGATTTGCTGGAGAAAGAAGTCCAGAAAGGTAGGAGTGAAGCCCAGAAAAGAGTAAGTCCAGACTAACTGGATGAAAAAGTGTTAGAAGGGGAGGAAGGGATCTCTGTTCATTGAATAAAATGATAGTAGAGTCAAGCCACTGCTTTTCACTTTGAGAATGAGAATGTGTATATAAATGTACATATCAATCAACCCACAAACATTGAGAGCCTACTATGTACCAAGTATTGGGTATACAAAAAATGGCAAATGATTTTTCCTGTCTCCAAGGAGCTCACAACCTGATGAGGGAGACAACAAACACATACGAACAAAAATATATATGTAGATATAGATAGATGCATATGTGTATATGTGTATACATGTGTGTGTATGTGTGTGTGTCATACATATGTATACATATATAAAATCTTGATAGTTCTGGGGGTAGCTTTGTCTTCTGTCTGGTGAAACTGTATCAGAGAAACACAGGTCCTATGACATGATGAAAAGGACCATTTCAGAGAAACTTAGGAAAACCTATAAAAACAGATTAAAAAAACAGATAAAAGCAGAATGAAGTGAGTACAATCAGGACATCAATTTATACAATAATAACATTGTAATGACAAACAACTTTGAAGGACTTACAAGCTCTAAACAATGCAGTCACTGATCACAATTCTAAAAGACTGATGAGAAGTCATGCTATCCACCTCCTGAGAGAAAACTGATTGACTTGGGGTACAAAACGAGGCAAGTATTTTTGAACATCGTCAATGAAGGAATGTTTTGCTTGGCTATGCATATTTATTAAAATAATTTTGGTTTTTCTTTCTCAAAGTAGGAGAGGTAGAAGAGAAAGAGAGCAAAATTTTGTTAAAAAGAAAAATGAAATGTTAGAGGGCAATAATTACTTGAATAAATTTAACATTATTATTTGCATGATTCAAGAGTCCAGAAAACCTAGACTAGGATATAGGATCATAGATATGTTCATAGCACAGGAAAAGAGGTCTAAACTACTTTTCTCCTTCCACATAAAGGTTACCCTCATCCTGTACCTATGATTTGACAGGTACATTTTGTAAATATCTTGTGTTTATGTTGAGTGACAGGCCTTATTTTGTAAATATTATGCCTAGCACTGATTACAAACAGAAGAAATGCTATACTGGTTGAAGATAATGATCTGTCTAGGCTTTTTTTTTCTGTCTGTGAAAGTGATGCCAAGACACATAGCACAGACCATAGCTGCTGTCCATTATGTCAATCCTGAAAGCTTAGGGTTTCCCCAAACATTCCTCTCATCCCTAAATCTCCTGCTAGGGATATGTTATCCCCGAATCTAACCACATCTTTCTGAATTTAGTTATATTTACAACCTTTATTACTTCTTGGGAGAAAAACATATATCATTTATTTACCCAGCATAAATGAATATTTTCTTTAAATTACAACTTCAACTAAAGTTCTTTCAAACTTCATAGACTGATAGACATATTGAAGGGAAAAGGCAATTACACACTCTTGGACTATCACTGCATTCTGTTTCATAGGAAACAAATATTTCTTTTTTTGGTTTGGCAAAGTACTTCATAGATTTAATTTTGTTACTTTAAAAAATTGTAGATAATAATATCTTATTCTGTGGCATTACGATAATGCTGGCTTCTTGAAGTCTTTGGAAGAAGAAACAGAAGGCAGCACCTGGTAGGGTCTACCCTGCTTGAGAGACATTAGGTATGATGCCAGAGGCAGATTCTATGTGTTTTCTGAGGAGTATCTTATTGATATACAAAGATGCCTGTTACCAGCAGATTGGCTGCTTGGTGATTAATAAACAGGCCACAGTAACACAAAGACCACCACCACCAAAAATGCAAAATAGCCCTTGTGGGCCTCTTCTGCTTTTCTGGAAGGTGATGAGATGGCAGCAAATGGGGCAGGTAATGCTAAGAATCATACAGTCTTTAGACTAGCTGTAAACATTAATAGTTTTTTGTTCTTCTAAATACGACATCTTCAAACAGTGATCAACAAGTTGGCGTATTTTTTTGAAGAAGATAATCATCTCAAACTTGGCCTTCTTTCCATAAATGAAATGATAAGGCAAAAGAAGTTGTACCTAAGAGGAAGGAGGGCTCATGTATTCTTGGAGAGACAAGTAAGGGTGTTGGATTTCTTGTGTGTTCAAAATCAACAGGAAATATTTCATGGGACAATATGACCATATGGTGCTGGGAAGCGTTTGTTAAAAAAAAAAGACTCCTGTGAAGATAACTGCAGGTTATTCACCGATATCTATTCTGGAGATTCAAAGAATACTACGAACAACCTGTTCAAATGCTCTAAATAAATTAACATATCCTGTAATTCCTGATGATTTCAATGCATTGATGGACCTGGAGGAGTACAGAAGGAAATATGTAGGAAAGGGTAGTTCAGGTGCAAATTGGAGGGGCAAAAGGCTATACAGAAAATGACTATACAGAAAATGAATCTATATTTTACAAATATTTTTTCTTTTTCTTTTCTGAACTTTACAAATATAAACAGTTCAATATGAAATGATGAACAGAAAAGCAATAAATGGAATACATATGAAAATATAAACATAGATCCTACATATGAAAATAGGAACTTTGATTATATTTTTGAAAATATATATTGTATTTAAAATGGTATAAAACCCATCAAGTTCATTAGTGTCCTCTTCTAGATTTTCCTTCCCCTTTCCTGTATGTTTAAGATTCTTTTCTTTCTTTCTTTCTTTTTTGCATAGTTATTTCCTCAACGAATCTCTTTTCACTGCTCTGAGCATTCTTTCCCCGTTCTGGGTAAGTAAACCTACTTTTTCTAAGTACTCCATGTTCCATGCATGTATCTTTTTCTTCTAATCTTGAACATGAGGTACCAAAAAGCTTGAGGAGGCCCGGCTTCCTACCTGCCTGTGAGTGGTATCACTGGGTCAAAGGGTATGCACAGACTCGTGATTTTTGAAATGTAAATTAGAGTATCAATCTGCCCACAGCTCCTCCAAGAATGGCCATTTTTCTTTATCTTTTTTGTCAATTTGATTGCTGTGTGTTAGAACCTAAGTTTCATTTTTCTCTTACTAATGATTTAGAACATTCAAAGATATGACTACGGATAATAGCTTGGATATATTTTTCTTTTGAAGTCTGCCTGGTAATATCCTCTGGCCTTTTATCTATTGGGGAATGGCTATTGTTCTTATATATTTGTATTAATTCCCTCTAAATCCTGGTTCTTAGAGCTTTATCAGAGAAATTTTGTGGCAAAAAGTTTTGCCCATTTTTTTTCACTGTTTACCTTCTTATTCCAACTATATTGAAAACAAAACTTTTTCAACTTTATGTAACTAAAATTGTTAACTCTATCTTCTATGATTATCAACTCTCCCCCCAATTCATAGTTTCTTTAAGAGGAGAGTCAGGAGGTACTAGATATGGTGAATTTTAAACAACTTCACAAAAATTAAATTGATTACACTTTAACAGATAGTAAATTACCAATTTCATTTTTGGAAGTCATTTCCAAATCCACTGACTGTGTGAAGTCAGACCATTGACTTGTTAAAGCAAAGGCATCAATACATAATTAATAGGATAAAAAAGAGAAGACATGCTATGTAATTGAAACAACTTCTGTTTGGTCTATTGAAAATTTTTATTGATTCTGAAAGATGGAAAATGGTTGAAAAAAAAAGACTCATGAATTTACACAGACCATTAATTTCCTAAGGAATTTTAAACAATCATGAAGGAGACCAAAAAAAAAGCCTGAGCCTGTGTTAGTAGGCAAACACTAGATGTTGTGCCAAGAAGAATAGAATATAACATCATTTGTAAAATTTCTTGGGGGTGGTAGAAGGTTATGGGTGGCATCACTTCATAAAATAGCCAGAAGCAGTGGTGAAAATGTTGGCAAGAGACCCAATTAAGATAAATAGCCAGTAGGCATTTATAAAGGAAACTACCAGGATAACAAGCTGGTGAAAAAATGGAAAAGATCTGTTAAGTATGTCTGTAGTACTTTCTTTTCTCCATCAGTCACAGAGGAACCACCACATGTGAACTCATTTCACATACCTCATCATAAGGAAGTAGAAATGGTTCCAAAAGGAAATAAAGAAAAAGCCGGATGATATTGAATATGTACAGCATAAGAAGGTTTTGCTGGAGGTAACACAATTTTGAAAGTTGAAATGAGATACTATCTTTGAAAGAGAGAAGGTTACCAGATACTGGCAATAAATCACAGATATTGTTACAAAAGAAGTGACCTTGGAAATATCAGTAATTATTGATCCCTTTGACTACTTTCCTGTTGCTACAAAATATTTGAGAACAATTCATAGATGCATTAAGGGCATTCTTGATGAACATATGTGAAGGGGATGAACAGACTTTCTCAAATAATATTCTATAGCAAATTATGACATTATAGTCACACAATTGACTGAACGATATGGAGAATAAAACATCTCGCCATTTTTTTGTTGACAATAAAAAAGCATTTGATTTGGTAGAGTAAATTGTTGTATGAAAAGCTTTATTCCATAATGGTCAATGTAGCCATGATTTCATTGAGGTAGGAATGGTCTTACCTGGTATAGATTATAACCCATTCATACTTTCTCAGTCTGAAGTTTTTGTCAAATCCTTGCAAATGTACTCCACAGAGATATAAAAGCTGCAGGGTTTGAAATATGGAAGAACTTCTAGGCACAGTAGCCAATGTCTGTTGTACATGTTGCTGCGGAGGCTGAGGATAGTGGACCTCTTGAGTTCAAAAGTTTCGAGCTGCAGTAGGTTTCCATACCAAAACTGCAACTATATGGTGATCTTCCAGGAGCATAGGGCTACGGAGATGGTTTAAGGAGGCAAAAAGTGACTCAAGTTAGTTATAGATCAGGTTAAATATCAATAGTGCTGGGCCCATAGGTGACCATTGCATTTCTAGTCTGAGTGAAATAGGGAAACCTTATTCTCACCAAAACCCCAAAGAAATCTACTGAAAAAATAAGAAAGAACTACTACAGTTATCCAAATGTTGATTCAGTGACCTCTGGAAGTGGGGGGTTCCTCTTGAGGTCTTCGTGCAAAAGCAGAATAACCACTTTATGGGGTTATCATAAAAATAACTTCTGTCCACAGACATGTTGATCTAGATCTTCCCTTAGATCCCTTCTGACTTTGATATGCTATGATTCGGTCTGCCATTCATATGTCAAAATCATATATGGTTGCTTGAAAGATGTGATAATAGAGATAACTTTCTTTGATGTCACTGTGGTTGTTAATAATGAGCAGGACACAGAATTGGGAGATGTCCACTCACCAATGGTGTTTATCAAGAAGGATGACCAGTACATAGTCCAAATGGAGGGATTAGGAGGTATCCTAATATTGTTTGTAGATGACGTTGTACTGATAGCATCAAGCTCTAGAATATTGCAGAGACTTTCAAGTGAGATCCGCTGTAGAGATCCACCTTAACTCTACACATTTCAAAACCAAACATGGAATGGAAAAATATTTATGGTCCAGTCTCAGACCTGCAGTTGGTTGGTTCGATAACTCACTGAGCTGGTCCATCAGTACATGTGTATTGGCCAGATACTGAAGACAGACAAACTGAAATGGACATTTTTTAGGAGGAGGAGAGAAACAGGAAAATGCTGCGCTTAAACTTTCAGCTTTGGACAGTTTCTGATCTCTGAATAATCGTTTTCTTGGCCTATCACGAGCACTCTCTACGTTCATCTTTCTTTTCCTATTGAACAGTTACTAAGTTCAGATTAAGTATTGTATTTTGTCTTGGGTTTGGATTTGCCCAGGACCCATTTGATTTTTCTAGCCTTTTATGGTGACTAATGGAATATTTTTGGAATATTACAATTGAGTTCCAACTTCTGGGTATAAAATAAAGAAACAACAACAAAACCAGAAAACATTAATAATAACGCCTAATACATTAAATGATTGGCCGGCTGGTGATCAGCTGTGGCCTGTGTTATTCTACATAATTTTTAGGTATGTGATGCCTCTTGTAAACATAAACATACACACACACACACACACACAAGCACACACAGAGGCTTAACTTTATCATCTTTCACCCCACCTGGAACTATAGTATGCCGATTTCCTTCTGACACAAATTAGTTAATAGCTAAATCAATTCAAAATCAATTTGTAAATAAATAAGCTGTAATAAATTATAGCACTTTCAAGGTGCAGATTTTTGGCTTGATCTCACATCATCCAATCAGAACTGCCAATATTAGTTTAAATTAGCTTCCATCAAGTTTAAATGTTTTTATAGGCTGATAGATCAGTTTGTAATTTAGCCTTACCTGCTTTATGTTCTCGGATATACAGCCCATCACGGATAAATAAGATGTCCAAAAAGACATTTGTATTGGCTGTTCACTGTTGGTTTCTTCTCATCCTGCCCTCACACACAGAAGCTGCCCTGGGAGATGAATGTGCCAAGATAAGTTATCCGGGGCTCATAAAATCTTTTTTAGAAGATTGAAATAAAGTCAGTGCTTGCAGAAGACAAATCAATTGTGACATTTCTGAATAGAGTGCGATGCATTTAATTAGCACAAGACATACTGGCAAATGCTGAATTACCCAATAAATCACTGAATGCTGGAACCCATACAGAGTGGGGAATCAGCTGTCTTGTGAGATGTACAGCAAGTGATAATAGGGAGATCTGGCCATTTGTATTGTCACTTTGGCCCATTTTCTGCTAAATCTTTTTCCATTTTGACATTTGCACACTGGGCCTCTTTAATTATTCCAAACCATCAGCAGAACTTCTCCTACCTACATGGAGGATATTTCACAAACATTTGCATTTACAGAGGACATTGACTGTAGTTGATACTTAGTATAGCATGTGAAGGGACATGGAGACAGGAAAGTGTGTAGGAAGGCTATCTCTCAATAGATAAAGCAGAGAAAGTGAGATAAAGCAGAAAAATGTCTATATAAAAGGGATACCATCTTTATGGATATAAAACTCAAAATGGTGGGAAAAGGAAGGGGCCTGGGTTCCAGAATAAAAGAGATTGGAGACCTAGAAGAGATCCTTTAGAATATGGGATGAATGCTCTAGAACAGTAGTTCTTAATCTTCCTAATGCCACAACCCTTTAATACAGTTCCTCATGTTGTGGTGACCCACAACCATAAAACTATTTTCATTGCTACTTCATAAATGTAATTTTGCTACTGGTATGAATCATAATCAAATATCTGATATGTATTTAAATTGAACATAACCCACAGGATGAAAACCACTGTGGTTCTCAACCTGTGGGTTATATTCAATTTGTAACAATGAAAGTACATCCTGCACATCAGATATTTACATTACGATTATGGTTAGGGGTCACCATAACATGAGGAGCTGTATTAAAGGGTTGTGGCATTAGGAAGGTTGAGAACCCCTGATCTAGAGGAAGATACAGAGAAGAACTATAAGAAATGAAAAGGCATAGATAGGATAGCATATATACTGAGGATGGGAATAATCACATTGATGGGATCATGGATGCATTTAAATATCAAAATACATAAAGAACTAGAAATGTCATTATATTGTAGTACATAGGGAAAATATGTGGAGGGTATTATTTCTTTCATTTTAAAACTTCACGATGATAACTCATTGCCTTCAGGAGAAAAATAAGATCCACTTACATGTTTCTAAAGTGTTTTTGGTTCTCTTTTCTCTTCTAATGACACCTTAGTCACTATTGCTCATTTTGTCTTAAGGCACATCTAAGATGCAATGAGGTTTGATAAAAATACCTTGCCTACTGAAAATCTACTAGGGCAAATAGAAAATGCATGTTTGGAATCTTCCTGACTCTGAGACGGAAGGGATAATCTTTTCAGTGAGAGAGATTTTTGCAAGTCTACAGATATTCAACTGTACAAATATGAAGCTTTTAAAAACATTGAATAGTATTCTGGGACACTAACATTAAGATAGCATAACTCGATGGATTAAGTACCAGACTTATCATGTGCTGAACCCCAGTCTCTGCTTTCATTCCACTGTGGTCTCACTATGTGGAAAGGACAAGTCAGTGAGTTTTGCAAAGTTCCTTGCATGTTTAAGTATGGATGATAATGACCCAAAGAGCGGCTTTTTGCTTGAGAGTGTAAGAACTGCTTGGGTCATCTCTCCACTCTCCCCCTTTGTAATGGGAATTTGACGACCTCCCCTGCTGTGAAGATAAACTCTGCCCTCTAATAGGCTGAATGTAGTCACATGGAGCATGTGGTGGGAGGAGTTTTGCTGAAGGGAAGCAGAGCCCACAGGAAGCTGATTCAGAGCTAGCCAGACTGTGGGGGAGAGAGGATGCTCATTAAGGAGATAAAGAAGTTTGTGAGTAAATATTGATCTTGTATTGGTTTGTGGGAAAGCTGAAGGATGCTGTGGCTCTCAGTGTTATTGTGCCTTCTGAATATCTTTGGTACTACGATGGAATCGGCTTACTGGTTTTGGGATTTGGTTTTCTGGAGTCTAAATAAATCCTTCAGTTCTCTCCTTTATCTGGAGAGTTTGGTATATTTTGCGATTGAACCTCATGCGATAATTATAATCACAGTCTTTACAGTGATCATGGGCACTGTAAATATGGCATTGGCTATATACACATGTGTGTGCATGTGTGTGTACTCATATACACAGAGACATATCTTCACATAGACATATGTGATATATGCATATCCACCCTATATATGCCTGTGCATATATGTGCTACATATACTTTTGGGGGATAAATGCTCTAGAGTCTAGAGATAGGCATAGTAAAGAACTACAAGGGATGAAAAGGCATGGATGGGATATGATCTGCACTGAGGGTGAGAATAATCTCATTGATGCAATCATGGATGCATTGGATTACATACATGGATGCACATATGCATGTAAAATTCCAGGTAAATCCAGGTTCTGCCTTTGGCATATATGTATACATACAAATACCACATGTACATACCAACACACATATATACACACATCTATGGTATATAGGTGGGGTGTTTTCATATACTCACACATATATACACACATTCATGTTCTAAGTGGTGTGCATATATATATACACACACATACATATGTGTATGAATGTATATGTATATACATATATATGTTTTGTGTATACTTATATGTACATACATATGTAAAGAGAGCGATAGTGTCCCAAAAGTCTTTGTGTAGTTTTAGGCTTTAAACCATAATCTTTCAGGGGAAAAGACTAACATTAAATGAAATTAGGAGACTTTCACACTTTCTTGGTGAAAAGACCAGAGCTGACCAGACAATCTGATCTTCACATACAAGACTCAAGAGAATCATGGAAAGGTAAATGGGGAAACAATCCCACTATGTTATTCAATAAAGTTAAACTGTTGACATTGCTACATGGGAAGATTCTACTTGTAACCGTTGAGAACTGCATTTCTATTAGGGCAGTTAGAAGGAGGGTGTGTGTTGATGTGATGACATAAAGACAAGTAAGAGGGGAAAAAAAAGGATTGTACTGGAAGAAGAGGAAAGGGGGAGACAAAATAAAGTAAATTACCTCACATGAAGACATGCAAAAGACTTGTTACAGTAGAGGGAAAGAAGGGTGGGAATGAGTATTGTTTGAGCCTTACTCTCATAGGATTTGGCTCAAAAAGGTTAATAGCATTCACAGTTGGGTATGGAAATTTATCTTACCTTATAGGTATAGAGATTTATCTTCTCTTATGGAGAAGTAGAAGGAGAATAGGGGAAAGAAAAGAGGGGACTAATAAAAAGGAAGGCAGATTGAGAGAAGTGGTAGTCAGAAGCAAAGCACTGGTGAGGAGAGACAGGGTGAAAGGAGAAGGAAAAGTATAAATGGGGGGAATAGAATACAGGGAAATATAGTTAGTAATCCTAACTGTGAATGGGATGAACTCTCCCATAAAATGGAAGCACAAAGCAGAGTGGATTAAAAAGCAGAATCCTACTATAGGTTGTTTATAAGAATACATTTGAGGCAGAGAGATACACACAGAGAAAGGAAAAAGGTTGGAGCAGAAACTATTATGCTCCAGCTGAAGTAAAAAAAAAAGCAGGAGTAGAAATCCTGATCTCAGACAAAGCAAAAGCAAAAATAGATCTAATTAAAAGAGATAAGAAAGAAAACTACATCTTCCTAAAAGGTACCAAAATCAATAAAATAATATAAATATGCACCAAGTGGTATAGCATCCACCTTCTTAGAGAAGTTAAGTGAATTACAGGAAGAAATAGACAACAAAACTATACTAGTAGGGTACCCCTATCCCACCTCTCAGAACTCAATAAATCTAACCACAATATAAACAAGAAAGAAGTTAAGTAGGTGAATACAAGTCTAGAAAAGTCAGATATGATAGATCTCTAGAAAAAACTGAATAGGTACAGAAAGGAGTGTAACTTTTTCTCAGTGGTATACAGTGCCTATACAAAAACTGACCATGTATTAGGGCATAAAATCCTCATAATCAATTGCAGAAAGGCAGAAATAATTAAATGCATAAAATTTCAATGGCAACACAGCCATTGAAAAAGACTACAAATTAACTGGAAACTAAATAATCTAATCCTAAAGAATGAGTGTGTCAAACAACAAACCATGGAAACAATTGAGGAGAAAGATTTAGAATTCAAAATCTTAGAAACATATATGTTGGAAATTATATGTAACTAGAAAAAATAAAATACTATTTAGTGGGGCGGGATAAAATTGTGAGACACCTATGGTTAGAACGAGTGATCTGGAGGAGGCTCTAGCAAAGGAGACTAAGAAGGAGTGATAAGATAGGTGGGAGGAGAACCAGGAGAAAGAGGTCTGAAAGCCTAGATGGAAGAGAGTATCAAAGAGTAAAGAGTGTGCCTTTGTCAGAGACTTTTTGAGGGTCCTAATTTCCTTCAAAGCACTCTTAGGGGCCTCATCCTACATTAGGACTTTCCATAGTCTCTCTAATTGTTTTCACACATGTATTAATATTGTGAGACAGATAAGTAGGAATAGTGGCTGTAGCACTGGGCTTGGAATGAAGAGGATTCAAGTTCAAATCCTTTCTTCGATACTTCCTAGTTATATGCCCTTGGGCAAAGTTATTACTTTGAGGTTTACCCTCTAAGCCTCAGTTTCCCAATCTGTAAAACAAGCATAGTGGTAATCTTTACCTCCCGGGGTTGTTATGAGGTTCAAAAGAGATGACATACGTAAAACGTTTTGTGAATATTAAAGTGCTATGTAGCTATTTGCTATTATCCTATCTCTTGATATTTTTTTGTATTTCATTATATGTAATTTTATTTATTCATGTCCATGTCTTATTCAGCAGTAGAATGAAAATGAATTCATATGTAGTATTGGGTTACTTCATATAGACACTGATTTCAACCTTATTACACAAGCCGTTAAATATAAGAAATTTTTTTCAGAGGGAATTTATGCTAAAGGACTAGGAGATAGGCTTACTCTTTAGGCATTCATGCCATTCACTTCAAAATTGAACAAACTCCAAGAGCTCACTCTCCAGTATCAGTCTACACTCAGGCTACCAATTTCAAAATGGCCACCTCTCACCATTAGGGGTGAGCACCTCACTGCTTAAGGGGGACATAATATTAAATGTGTGCTTCTTCACTGTAAGCTCCTAGCCTGAAAGGGAGCACAGTAAGAGAAAGGCCCCATTTCAGCACATTCAAGAGACACTGATTCAAAGCCTGGCTCTGTGAATTCCTAGTTGCGAGGCTGTGGGAAAGTCTTTTATCCTTTACAATTCTCATCTGTAAAGGACATATGATAAAATGTGCATAACTTCTCCTGCTGGGCTTCCAGTAGACAAGTGCTTTATAAACTACAAAACACTATATAATATAAGGGAGATAGCGTCCCCAAAGTCTTAGTGAATGAATGATTTGTTATTAAAGTTTAAAACTATAGAATTAAATATAAAGGCCAATATGCTAACTTCTCTGCTGCAATTTGACATGGATAGAGGGCCAGTTTTGAAGTCAGGAACCAAGCCTTCCCATGACAAAGTATTAATTAATTGGGTGGTTATTGACTATTAGCTAAAGATTATATAATTTCCTACCAGTTTCAATTTTATGGAAACCAATTAGTCTTACATAGTAAAGTTCAGTTTAGGTTCTGTGTTTCCATGAAGCTTTCCTTCATTAACTTCACCTGTTAGTGCACTTTCTGCACTCAAATAACCTTATATTAGACTTATTTGTATACTCATTATGTTACCTTAGAAGAATGTAAGCTTCTTGAGGGCAGACACTATTTTTGTCTTGTTTTGTTTTCGTCCTTGTATGCCCAGTGTCAGTGAGTTAGCTTGGGTAATGGATAGGGCCAGCCAGCTTCAGAGTCAAAGTTCATCCTCAGACATTTAATTCAAACAGTCCTGGCAAGTCATTTAACCCCACACCTCAGAATCCCAGGGAAGTCTCTTTACAGTAGACGGTATAGAGCAAGGTCTGGTCTGCCTTGGTAGAAGGGAGGTCTCTACATCACTGAAATCTAAAGTAATAGTCCTCAACCTCACTGACAAAAATTCTCAGGTTGTGCCTCTATCCTTTTCACTCACTAAGGGCTTAATGTTTGTTGAGTTGAATTTATAACTCTCTGCACAGAATAATATAGGACACACAACACAGGCAAGCCATCCTTTCAATTAATCAGTCAGTCAATAAGCATTTGTTAGGGGTCTAGCTTATGCCAGACTCAGTGTTTGGCACTAGCAATACATGACCCAAAATGAAACAACTGTTGTCCTTGA
>CM053597.1:42666181-42679650 GCA_028646575.1 Pseudocheirus occidentalis | reverse complement strand
ATTCAAGTGGAGGAATATGATCCATTATTCATTATGAAAACCTTGTGCTGTAGTAATGGGAAGTTCTGCTTCACAGTTCAGTTTAATTCCACACTTGTTAATCACTGTCATAACTGAAGTTTTGTCACAAAAGACATGGAGATTCCAATGACATAGGTCCATCTTCGGCTGTACTTCCTAGATCTTTGTTATTTGCCTTTCCATCCCCTCCACCAATTACGCAAAAGTTTTTGTGGTAATTTGGCTCATGGATTTGCATCTTCTGTGGTGTCAGTCAAGTGTTCTTGCAAACTAATTGGAGGGTGTTGCATTTTTACATTTTTAAACATATGGGTTCAAAACCCACTGAAACTCTTCATTTGGAAGATCATTAGAGGGCTTGAAAAATTCTGCTTTCAAGTTTTTAAAGATTACAGTGATGGGAGTTTTTATAGGTGCTGCATTTACACTATTGGCAGCAACAAAAATCACATAATGATAGCAACATTTCCAACTGGCCTTCTTCAAAATGCTCTTTCCACAGCATGAAAAGCAGTTTCCTTCTCAGTCACTGCTCCAATATCCCCTTTACTGGGAAAAATAATAGCAACAGCTAGCATTCAAATGGCACCTGAAAGCTTGCAAATTGTTCCACATGTCATCATGTTTGATCTCCACAACAATCCTGTGAGGTCAGTGTTATTATTATCTTCATCTACAAATAAAGAGACTGAGGCTGGAAGATATTGATGGATTTTTCCAGGGTCATATTGGTAGTAAGTGCCTCAGAGAGGCTTCAAACATGCTAGGATACCCGACTCCCAAAGGCCAGAACTTTATCTACTATATCACCTTATCAATCTACCAAGTTGTGTTTCATTTTAAAACATTAGTTCACATTATTAGTTTTATTTTCAATCTCAAGTTTCTTTGCAAAAATCTTTTTGAGTCATTTATGCACTTTGGGCAGTTGGTTTAGTTATTACTAGGCAATAGAACAGTAAATCCACTTAACCTGTCATAGCTAAGATATAATACATTTCAATATTTCAAAAGTGAATGAATGAATGAATGAATGAGGGAGTCACTGTTAATCTCACCCTGTACTGGACTTTCTGCTTCTTCAGGCAGGATATGTAGCAAATAATATATGGTATATTACCATCTAGCATGACGTCTTGAGCCAGGGTCAGTTTGTTTATTAAACAGCAGTCAATTTTAATGTTTCTTACATTTTAGACAAAATTAGATATTAGAAATTTTAATATTTTCTTCCTGTACCCATCCCCCTCAGTGGGTTATTTTATAATTTGAGCAACTAAAGTCAACACTGACTCATTTTAGATGTGACAAAATATAGACTAGGCTATGTCCTATGTGTAGTCTCTAAAGAATTGTATAATTTGTCTTAATGGGGCAATCAGTGAATCTAGTGGAAAGGTAAATATTTTTAAGAAAGGGGTTCCAGGATTTGAAAGACCATGGTATTGAGAACTGGGGCATAGGAATGAAATAATATCTTTTTAGATCTTAATCTTTCATTGGGATATTTGCTTAAGAAGGGGCCAGGATGGATTTCAGAAAAACTTGCAAAGAGTCATATGAAATGACTCTGAGTGAAGTGAGCAGAACCAGAACAATGTATGCAGTAACACCAACATTGTATAATGATCAACTGTGACAGACTTAGCTCTTCTTCTCAAGAATACAGTGATCCAAAATGATTCCAAAAGACTCGTGATGGAAAATGTTATCCAATTCTAGAGAAAGAACTGTTGGAGTCTGAATGCCCATTGAAGCATACTATTTTCTATTTTCCTTTTCCCCCATTTTGTTCTGTTTCCTTTTTCATAACATGACTAATGTGGAAATATGTTCAGCATGATTGCCCAGGTATAACCTATATCAGATTGCTTGCTGCCTTGGGAGGGGGAGAAGGAATGAGGGAGAAAAACTTGGAACTCAAAAATCCTATTAAAAATGAATGTTGAAAATTACTTTTACATGTAATTGGAAAAAATACTTTTTTAATAAAAAAGAAGAGGCCAGGTGGCTAGGTAGCAGAGCAGGTAGAACAAATATGATATTAGTTGCTACACTTGGGTTTGGTCCCCTGTTCTTTACTCTGCTCAATCATGGGCATGAGGGAATGGAAGAGATTTAGGTTGAAAAGAAACAAAGCTGGAGAATCCCAAACCCTCTGACTGGTAATTATCAGGCAAATAACCATTACCCAGTCCATAATTTAGCTTCCAGAGGTGAAAATTGTAAAGCTAACCTTAAACAACCATCACTGGCCCCAAGAGTGTGAGATACTGCACCTACTTATTTCTCTACTAAGAAGCTTCTCTGTTCTGGGTTCAGATATGAAGTCTGGAGCATGTCTATTCTTGTGGGAGTCTGGTCTTCAATGAGAGGGGAGAATTGTATGCCAGCCTGAATTTTCAGTATTACATATTGACTTTGAATTCTGCTTCAGACCCTTTGGCCATTTGATCCTTGGCAAGTCAATTAACCTCTCTGCATCTCAGTTTCCTCATCTGTGAAACGGGAATAATAATAGAACCTACCTTACAAGGCTGTTGTGAGGATCAAAGAAGAAAACATATATACTTGGTAAACCTTAAAGCACAAATAAACACTGGTTACTATTGTTAAATGAGAGATTAAACCCCAGATTAGGGCAAGGTGAATTAAGAAGAAAAAGCATCCATGGGAAGATATGACATCGACATGAATTGGGGACAATAAACTCCTATCAGTACATAATACTTTCCATTTTCTATTTCCCATTTTCTGTAATGTATTTCCCCTCAAAATACATGAGATTAACAGGACTAATAGAACAAAATTCTTTGCAGATATCCTCTGTCATAAATGGGGAAAACATCTTTATTATCACAGTAGCCTTAAATATTGAAGCAAAATGGTTCTGGCCAATGCTCAGTAAATGCTGTGTTTTAAGTTCTGCCTCATGGCAAAGAAATGCTCTGGGTGATTGGCCGATTTTTCAAAATTTCTGGATGAGCCATGCCACTTACTTGGTCTTTTCACCATATCTTACTGTTTTGTGTATCTCTGGTGTTCAGGATGAATGAAAATCAATTGTTTTCTAATTGATTTTTTTTTTTTTTTGCTTTTTGGAGGGAAGTTGGGGTTAAGTAACTTGCCCAAGGTCACACGGCTAGTTTTTTGTGTTAAGTGTCTGAGGCCGGATTTGAACTCAGGTACTCTTGACTCCAGGGCCGGTGCTCTATTCACTGCGCCACCTAGCCGCCCCACTGCGCCACCTAGCCACCCCTTTCTAATTGATTTGATGAGGTTTGACTTCTTATATGCTGGGCTAAACTAGAAGTTTGTGTATTTATAGTATCTTCATAGCATGCCAAATAGTTGCAACTTCAGAATACCTTTTCCTTTCAAAGATACTTCAACATTTTATAGTATAAATATTTTGGCAAAGAAGAAAGCATTTGAACAGGCTGGTGGCATTTAAATTCTTTTATTGAGATGGCATGGGCCCAGAATGCTTGTTGGAATTTACAAATGTGAGTTGATTTATATTTTACTTTGTAAACTAGGCCCAAGAGAATGACTAATTAGATCCATGACTCAAAGCTAAAAAGGGTACTTATTGATTCAGCTCATGAAAAGACCAGAATGATCAAAAGCAAACATCCATCTTCTTCTTCATCCAAGGATCAGGGGGTTAAGTGCTGTTTGTCTCCAATCTTTGGCATTAGCTCCATCTTTGTAATGAAGAAGACAATTTACATCTACAAGCATTTGCTTTTAGTGTGTACTGTATTAATTAGCAGGATCACTCAATTAAATAGCATTTGGTGAACTGAACTGCCTCTCTCATTTTTTCTTCTTTAGTCATATGTACAGAAAAAAAATCGAATTGAATACCAAAAACTCCTGCAGATACACATGTCATCTGTACTTGGTGCAAGGCTGACATCATTTGATCCACACAATCTCTTGATCCTTCCCAGTTTCATTATGAGCCTAATCTTTGTGTACAAATTTCCCCATTTAATGATCAACAATTGTTATTTGGAAGCATCTAACCCTTCAACAAATATTCACTATGATTCTTACTAAGTGGCATTCAGTGGTAAGTATTGTGGGACATAGACAACATAAACTCAATGTGTCCAAAACTGAACTCACTATCTTTTATTTCAAACTTTCCTTTTTTTTTCCCCTTAACTGTCAAAGACACCAGTCACCCAGGCTCATGATGG
Source organism: Pseudocheirus occidentalis (assembly GCA_028646575.1). NCBI lineage: Eukaryota > Metazoa > Chordata > Mammalia > Diprotodontia > Pseudocheiridae > Pseudocheirus > Pseudocheirus occidentalis. The sequence goes on along the minus strand of CM053597.1, from coordinate 42,675,421 downwards.
TCACTCTTGGTCACTCTTGACTCCTCCCTATCTCTCACCTTCTCATAGCCAATCATTGACAAGTCCTGGTGATTCTACTTTTGTAACGTCTCTTATCCATGTCCATTCTCTCCTCTGATATCGCATTGCCTCATTCCTCTTTAGCCTTCTGATTGGTTCCATGCCTCAAGCCTCTTCCTCCCTCTGGACAAAAGTATGAGATACCAAGAAGGTACCATGAGAAGAAAACTGGCTCCTCTACAATCTCCCCCCTCCGCTTCAGCTTCCTTTTGTGTGTTTTCTTCCTCCATTAGAGTACAAGTTCCTTGAAGGCAGAGATTCTCTCCCTTCTTTGCTTTTATTTGTATTCCCAGTGCTAAAGACAGTACCTGGCATGTGGTAAATTCTTAATAGATGTTCTTTTCTTTCTTTCATTTCCATTTCATGAACTAAATGATCATTAAAATGGGAGAAGAATTTTTAAGTTGCTCTTCTTTTGACTGAGAAAGCAGTTGTGATGTGACTCCACTGATTTAGGGAATTTGGAGAGAAAGAAGCTCTTCACCAAAGCAGCTTGGTACCTCTTCTGCAATGTGGAGGTTTTGAGAGTTGCCTCAGGCTTTGAGAAGTGACTTGCCCAAGGTCACATAACCAGTACATGTAAGAAGCAAAAATAGATCTTCTGGCTCTGAGACCACTTCTCTATACACTATCTATGGAAATGACTTGAAGTTGAAGTTTTTATCACTCTATATTAGGGGTTCCCCACCTTTTTGTCATGGGTCCTTTGGAAGGCTTATACATTCTACGGGCTGCTTCTCAGAGTAATATTTTCTTAAATATGCAAACTACATATGATGACAAAGGAAATAAGTTGTATCAACACATAGTTAGAAAATATATTTTAAAAACCTAAATGTATAGAGCCCAGGTTAAGATTCATGCCTCCTCCCCACTCTGTGTCATACATTTATGCCAGGTTTGGATAATTCACAAATTCTTCATCTATTTCTCTGTGTTTTTTATGGTAGTATCATATGTCTCCAGATGAGTCATCAGAAGTGGGTAGTGGTCAAATATGACAAGTGTCTGGAGGCTCTTTTCATATCTCAGATAAATGTCCTGGGAGGATACTGGGTATCTATATTGTTCAAGCTATCTGGTTGCCTTGGTACCCGCCAGAAGGAAGTCACTGCTCATCTTTCCCCATACTACCATTAATAGACTCCCTTTTTCCTGGTATCTCTGTGCATCTCCCTCCTCACTACTTTAAGCACTAGAAGTTGCTTCTTCCTCTACAAGCTGAGCTCCTTCCTCTACTTGAAGATCCATAGCTTTAAATGTTCAATGGTTTTTTTCCATAAGGTTTAAAGTTCATAGGTCTAGAGATGGAAGGTATCCTATAAGTTATCTAGTCTAGTCACCTAATTTTATAAAAGAGGAAATTAAAGCACAAGAAAGTTAAGTGACTTGCCCAAGGTCACACCAACAAAAAGTTTCAGAGGTAAGACTAGAACTCAGGACTGAGTCCAGAGGCAGTGTTCTTCTCATGGTACCTTCCTTGTTTTACACTTTTCTGTCCACCTACCTACCTACTACCACCATCACCAACAAAAACAAACATCTCCTCATACCAGATGAGATTTCATTCCTCTTCTTGAAATTTTTCATTTTTGTTTTTCTCTTTGAAGAGCAACTTTCTTCCTTTCTTTGGGGTCACTGAAAAACTGAAAGAAACATTTCCAAGAGAACTCATTTGGATCTGAGCTTCAATTCTCTCCTGCCTCCTATGTGTAGGCTATTGTTGATGAACCTTTATTCTCAGAGAAGACCAATCATAAGGGTGTTGTCTTGACTTGGAAGTGAACTGGATTTAAGTGAGGTCAAGCGGTGCAAAGTCATCAACCCCACTCTCTTCTTCAGAGTTATCAGAGTCCAGTGGCAAGACAGGTCAAGACAACTGGTGATGGCCCTGGATGCAGTGGGAGCCCTTGGCCTTTTTAAGCTAAGATCTTTCCCAGGTCTCAGTTTGTCTGAGACAACAATATTCAGTAGTTAAAGCCTAGGTAAGAATTGAGGTAAAAGATGGCCTAGTTTGCCTTCACAAAAGAATTCTATGTATTGGCACAGACTAAAGGAGCACCCACCAGAACTGTTTGGTCTACTGGTAACAGAAGACAATAATACCCACATCCCTTGGGATAATGTCCAAGGTACTAACTTAGAGAGAAACATAAGTATACAGTAAAATGAATGACTTCACACTCAAAACTTCAGGAGTAGAGTTCCTTGAAGTACTAAGCCTGGTATGAACTCTGTTGCTCAGGATAAGGATTCTTAACGTTTTCTGTGCCACTGACCCCTTTGAAAGTTGTTTGAGATATATAGACCTCAGAATAATGTTTTTAAATACATAAAATAAATAGGAATAGAAAGGAAAATATTGAGATACAGTTATCAAAATTATTTTTTTTAAAGTTTATGGATGCCATATTAAGTATTCTTGCTGGGTGGCAGAACAAAGATGATGACACAGAGGCAACAACCCAGTTGAACTTTCCCAACATTCCCCTCCAAATAACCTGCCAAATCAAATTCTGGAACACCAGAGTCAACAAAAGGTCAAAGTGAGACATTTTTCCAGCTCAAGATAATTTAGGAGGTTGGCAGAAAAGACTTATGACAGTGGTGTGGGGATCGACCTAGATACTCATGGCAGCACCATCAGTGAGGGGACCAGTGAGATTAGGAACTTCTGGAGCTCACAGTTCAGGTATGGTAAAGGAGGGTTGTGGTGGTCAGGCAACTAGTTAGAAAGTGATTACAGGGGACCCTGAATTGGCACTGGTCTCAGGACCTTGTTGCATTGCCCATACACAGTTCTAGGTAGCAGTTCCAGGGGAAAAGAGCACTAGCACTTGTGGCCAAAGCTGATCAGGTGCCCTGATCATACTTTCAAGTAAGAGAGGAGCTCTTACATTTGTGGCTACAGAAAAAAGGGGACCTTCCTGGGCAAAGACTAGAATGCAGACTAGGAGAACAGTGACCACAACTCTCTTCAGATCATATGAGCTTGGAAGCACTGAAAACTTACAGACCTCCCTGCCTCCAGAACTACATCTGCAAACAGCAGTGTGAAAAAACACCTGAAGCTTGGGGAAAGTGTCCCACTCTACTTCTCACTCCAAGAACAGAACTCAACTTTAAAAAAGGTCAAGAGACAGGCTGGAAAAATGAGCAAATAATAAAAAAGGAACCTGACCACAAAAAGGTACTATGGTGACAGGGAAGATCAAGATACAAACTCAGAAGATGATAACAACATGAAAACAACACTAAGCAAAGCCTCAAAGGGGGGGATGCAAATTAGCATAAGCCTAACAAGAATTCTTGAAAGAGCTAAAGAAAGAGATTAAAGTAGTAGAGAGAAAAGAATTGACAGTAACATAAGAAAATTATTAAGACAATGTTATTAGCTTGGTAATAGAGGCATTAAAATACTGAAGAAAATACACCTTAAAAATCAGAATTGGCCATATGGAAAGAGAGGTACAAAAACTCACTGAAGAAAATGATTCCTTAAAAACCAAAAATGGGCAAGTGAGAGTTAATGACTTCAAAGCCAAGTCAAAAAAAATGGGAAAAAAGATGATAAAATGAAATATCTCATTGACCTGGAAAACAGATTCAGAAGAGATAATTTAAGAATGGACTACCTGACAGCCATAATAAAAAAGAGCCTAGTCATCATATTTCAAGAAATTACAAAGGCAAACTGCCCAGATATCTTAGAACCAGAGAGAAAAATAGAAATTGAAAAAAAATCGCTACTCACTTACTGAGATTCTATAATGAAAACTCCCAGAAAATTAGAGCTAAATTCCAGAGTTCCCAGGTAAAAGAGAAAATATTGGAAGTAACCAGAAAGAAACCATTCATGGTGCTACAATCAGGATTATACAAGATTTAGCAGCTTTGACATGAAAGGAGTAGAGAGATGACTATATTTGGGAATTTAGAAGACTATATTTGGGAAGGCAAAGGAGCTAGGATTAAAATACAATCCTTCAAGAGAAAAAAAATGGATCTTTAATGAAGCAGAGGACTTCCAAGCATTCATAATAAAAAGATCAGAGCTGAACAGAAAATTTGACATTCAAACACAAGATTCAAGAGGAGCATAAAAAATTAAACATGAAAGAGAAGTCATAAGGGACTTACAAAAGGTTAAACTGTTTACATTCCTATATGGGGAGATGATACAAGTAACTACCCCAAATTTTATCACTAGAGCAGTTAGAAGGAGTCTTCCTAGACAGAAGGCATGGGTATGAGTTGATTATGTCGGGATGATCTCAAAAAAAAGTAAAGGGGCTAGAAAGAGGGATTCATTGAGAGAAGGGGAAAGACAGGAAGAAGGGGGAAAGTTATCCCACATAAAGAGAGACATAAGGAAAAGATTTTGCATTTGAGGAGAAGATGGTGGGTTGGGGATGGTGAACAATCTTTGAATCTCACTGTCAGTGGAATTGATTCAAAGAGGGAAAATATATATATATACATATATATATATGTATATATACACATACTTCATTGGGTATAGAAATCTATCTTACCCAACAAGGAAGTAAGAGGGAAGAGGGGTAAGAAAAAGGAGAGGGTTGATGAAGAGAAGATGAATTAAGGAAAATAGTAGTCAGAAGCAAAATAAACTTTAGAGAAGGGACAGGGCAAAAAAAGAGAGAGAAGCATAAACATAAAAATATAGGGTAGAAGGAAATATATAATTAGTAATCATAACTGTGAATAGGATGAACTCATTCAAAAATTGAGATCAGAGAGCAGAATGGATTAGAAGCCAGAATCTAACTATATGTTATTTAGAAAAAAAAACACACAAAACAGAAAAATAGAGTCAAAATAAGGGACTGGAGCAGTACCTATTATGCTTCAGCTAAGGTAAAAAAAATTGCAAAGGTAGCAATTGTTATCTTAGTCAAAGAAAAAACAAAAATAGACATAATTGAAAGAAAAAAAAGATATTTGATTTTGCTAAAAGGTACCCTAGACAATGAAGTAATATCAACACTAAACATATTTGCACCAAATTGAAGAGCATCCAAATTCTTAAGGGAAAAATTCAATGAGTTATAGGAAGAAATAGAGAGTAAAATTATATTAATGGGGGCACCTCAACTTACCCCTCTCAGAACTAGAGAAATCTAATCATAAAATAAGAAAGAAGTTGAGGAGATGAATAAAACTTTAGAAAAGTTACATATGATAAACCTCTGGGGGAAATGATATACATAGCACCTTTACAAAAACTGATCCTATAAAAGGGTATAAAAACTTTACAACCAAATGCAGAAAAGAAAAAAATATTAAATGCATCCTTTGTAGATCATAATGCAACAGAAATTACATTCAATAAAGGTCTGTGGAAACATAGATTAAAAATCAATTGGAAATGAAATAATCTAATTTAAAGAATGAATGGGTCAAAGAACAAATCATAGAAACAATAAAGAACTTCATTAAAGAGAATGGCAACAATGAGATGACATATCAGAATTTGTGGGATGCACCTAAGCACTATTTAGAGGAAAAATTATATTTCTAAATGCTTGCATAAATATAAAAGAAAAAGAGCAGATCCATGAGTTGCTCATGCAATTGGAAAAAAGGGTGGGGGGAAAGAATCTCTTACTTTAGTTGGTTATGCTGTCCCTATTTAGTCTGGAAGGACACTAATCACATCATCCATACCAGATAATCCTTGATTCTAGCTTACATATCATTGGCCTTATTTTTCTGGTAAGAGGCACAGTAATAGCTGGGACATAGGAAAAGTTTTTTCATAGCCTGTCACTTTGAGACTAAACACTAATCAGCTGAGACAGCCTCAAGCTACTGACATTAGTTTTTTTAGTTCATCCAATTTACATTCCCAGTAATGATTGCTAATTGTATTTTTTCCCTTTATCCTATATTTTTCTGTTAATCCTTCTCTCTATATATTTTACCCTGTAACTCCTTCAAAGCTGGTTTTGCTTCTGACTTTAATTCATTCTCCCTTTTATCATCCCCCTTCCTTTCCTCACTCCTTTCCCTTTCAACTTCCTTGTTGGATAGGATAGGCTTCTATACCCAACTGAGTATATGTGTGTGCATACATATACACATGTGTATACATACACATATATGTATATGTATACATACATATGTATATAAACACATGCACCTGTATCCATATGTATGTATGTATGTGTGTGGATATATACAAATATACAATATATACATATATGTGCACAACGTATATTCTTTCCTCTTTGAACTATTTCCAATGAGAGAGGTTCAAGCATTGCTCACTACCACCCCATTTTCCCCTCCAGTGTAAAATTTCTTCCTTATGTGTCTCTTTTATGTGAGAATTTTCCCCATTCTTCCTCTCCCTTTTCCCTTCTCCCAGCACATCCCACTATTTCACCCCTTTATTTTTTTGAGATCATCCCAATGTAATCAATTCACATCCATGCCTTCTGTCCATGTAGACTCCTTCTAACTACCCTAATAATGATAAAATTCTTAGGAGTTACTTGTATCATATTCCCACATAGGAATGTAAGCAGTTTAACCTTTTAAAATCCCTTATGAGTTCCTTCACGTTTACCTTTTTATACTTCCCTTGAGTCTTGTATTTGAATGTCAAATATTCTATTTAGCTCTGATCTTTTCATCAGGAATGCTAGGAAGTTCTCTATTTCATTAAATAAACCACTTCGCCTTCCCCGCCCCCCCCCAAAAGGATTATATCAAGTTTTGTTGGTTAGACCACTCTTGGTTGTAATTCCAGTTCTTTTGCCTTTTAGAAGATAATGTTCTAAGCCCTCTGCTCCTTTAACATGGAAGCTGTTAAATCTTATGTGAGTGACCCTGACCAGTTTCATGCTATCTGGATGGTTTCTTGCTTCTTTCTGTTGAGTGTCTCCATTTTAAAATAAGATTAATGGTTTTCTTGTCATTTCCTTCTTTTTTTTTTTTACTGTGCTTTATATACAACTTCCCTTCATCTCAAACTTTTTTTATTGACTCCTCACTCTTACTTTGTTTTAACAGAAACTGTAGACTGTATTGAAAACCAGTCTCTTCACTGCTGGCCCCTCTCACAGAGGACTTATCCTCCACTTTAAGTCAAAGAAAAAGAAGGGCAATCTCCTCCTTAGCCCAGGTCCTTTCTCAAACTAAACTGCCAAGCATTCAAACTCTACCTCAGAGAGTACAACTCCAATGGACTGGCCACATTGTTCACATGCCAAATGTATGCTTTCCTTAAGACTGTTTTATGGAGTTTTCACATAGTGGTCAGAAGAAGTGATATAAGGACACTCTCAAGGTATCTCTTAAGATCTTTGGGATTGTGTGACATGGGAGACACTGGCACGAGACTGCTCTGCATGCTGTGCCCTCATCAGAGAAGGTGCTGTGCTCTATACGCAAAGCAGAATTGAAGTAGCTCAAAAGAAATGCAAGATGTACAAATTTAGAGAATCCACCCCAAGTGTTCACATGGACTATTTGTACCCAACTTGTGGTAGAGCATTCTGAGCTCGTATTGGTCTGATTAACCATAGTTGGACACACTATAACTTGATTCTAGCATAATGTCAGCATTTTGGTCCTCTTTGAGAACAAAGGACAAGAACCAACCAATCAAAGAAGATCATGCATATATGTGTTTTTACAAACTTTAGAATACTACATAAAATCAACGATTATTATAGTCCTATTTCTCTCTTTCCTATCACTTCCAAACTTCTCACATGAGTAATATACCTTCTTTGTCTCTGTTTATGCTACATCTACTCCCTCCTCAGTGCTCTGAACTCTAATTTCTATCCCTGCTCATTTACTAAAAAGAGTAACTCCGAATCTCTCAAGATTTCCTCCTAACTGAATGTGTTTTATTTTTGCCATCATGCTCCTTAACCTCTATGCAGCATTAGATACCACTGAGAATCCTGTTCTACCTGAAACTCCTTCTATTCTTCTATGGTGCTTTTCTCTAAGCTACTGGACTTCTCTTTTTCCTTTATCTTCCTACTGTATGGAAAAAGCATATTCCCAAAGACTTAGTCATCACCTTCTACTCTTATTCTTTCTTAAAAACAACTTACCTATTAATGTTGGATCACTTTTCCCTATTACTAATTTGCTAGGTAACTCTAGGAAAATGACATAATATCTCTAGGCCACAGTTTTTTTCATGTCCAAAGTTATCAACATAGACTACATGATTGTTAAGGTCTTTACTACATAAAGTGTATCAGGTGATGATATATTTCCTATCGGTCGTGAAGTTTGCCAATGTGGTAGGAAAAGATCTTACAGAAATTCAGCATGATAAAATAGGAGGACCTGGGTTTGGAGTCAAAGGACTTGTGCTCTAATCCTGACTCTGAATCTTACTATTTGGGTGACCTAAATTTGTTTGAAACCAATTTTAAAAATTCATTAATTATAAGGAACTATTCTAGGACTGGGGATACAAATGGGTTCCAGATCTCAAGGAAATTACATTCCAATAGATTGGTGGATACAGTATTGAATGTAGATAAATATGTACAGAGTATTAGATATGCATATTCAATAATACATATAGACGAATATAGGACATATATGTCCATGTTATATATACATATATTATAGATATAACAAATACTATATGATCATATATATGGATATTGTTCATAAACATAGAGCTTATATATGTACATACATACAAATTGAATACAGAGTTAAGTGTTTAAATTATTTTATACTCAAGTGTAAACAAATGAAGCTTGTTTACAGATACACCTTTGAAAACATACCATTGTAGGGCCAAAAGACCCCAGAAACATTAATTAATCAATTAAAAACTGGAAAAGTACATCCAGTGATGGGTACAATTCCTTAATATCGGCTATTTCTACATATACGTCATGTTCTGCTTTCTCCATATGGAGATATGGGCCGGGTCTCATAGCATCTCTGCCTCTCAGTATTCCTATCTGTAAAATGAGATTATTGAGGTAGATCTTTAAGATTTTTCCAACTATGATCCTAAGTCCAGTTGTAAAGCGTTCTTTGTTGATGGAAAGATTCCTTAAATGCTTCTATTTGAAAATGACCTTGAAACACAATAACCCTTTCCCCACCCCAGTCCGAGGAAATCCAAAGCAATGCAAAAGAGATTAGTGTGAACACCCACATTAGAAA
>CM053597.1:42595501-42648122 GCA_028646575.1 Pseudocheirus occidentalis | reverse complement strand
CCCTCCCTCTCTCCCTCTCTCTCTCTCTCTCTCTCTCTCTCTCTCTCTCTCTCTCATCTCTCTGTCTCTCATCATATGTATCATATAATATTAATTAAAATAAATATGTAATGTGTAATTTGATACATATATATATAAACATATACACATGTATTTGAATTTAATTGAAATGAAATTAACTTAGGTAGTCTCCTCTATAAAGCCTTTTTTTTTTTGCTTTATGGAGGGGGGAGGGCAGGGCAATTGGGGTTAAGTGACTTGCCCAAGGTCAATGGCTAGTAAGCATTAAGTGTCTGAGGCTGGATTTGAACTCAGTTCCTCCTGACTCTAGGATTGGCGCTCTATTCACTGTGCCACCTAGCCGCCTCTTGTATAAAGTCTTTACTGATTCCATCTCATCCTCTGCCCTTTAGTTGAAAGTGTCTGGAGGGTTGTTTGGGGGATGTGTTTATACTTACCTTACTATATCATAGGACATAATGACTTGTTTACCTTTTTCTCTGCACCTTGTCATGAGATTACAAGCTTCTAGAGAACTGTATTTGTATCATATCCTTTCTTTGTATTCCAAGCACCCAACTCAAAGTCTGGTATGTGCAGTAAGTACTTAATGAATTCAACAATTACAAAACAAAACAAAACCATTCTAAGTCCACTTCCCATAGTGCCCTTATTGATGGTCCTGCTGACTACAAGATTTGAGGTAAATTTGTGCAAGGTGAGAATGAGATAAAGTTGAGAGCTGAGAGTCTGGATATGGCAAAGTAGAAAAAGTATTAAAACTAATCATATTTTGGCTGAGTCTTTTGTTCTTTCATATTGAATTCCAAGAAGAAAAAAAGCCCAGCTTATTTTGTCACCTTCATGACCATTTCTTCCTTCCCACTTTCCTAACTCTTCTTCTTCCCACTCAGAAAGTCCTTATGTTTTGGCTAATTCCAGGTTTTAAAGCTGCTGACCTTAAAGTTTCTACTGGACATCACTAACCACTGAAACCCACATAACAGATTTCTTGCCCGGGATTTTTTTTTTTCTCCTTAAGGGGGAAAAAGAATGAAAATTTAAAAAGGCAGTTTGGGACAAAAATAGGTGACATCATGTACAACAAGAAGAAGTTGAGAGTAGGAGTAGACAAAGATGGGCAGTCACCTAGAGTATAGCATGGAGGGGTCAGATAATGCCATACTGGACACTTTTTAATGTTAATTTTCAAAACTGTGCACATTTTTAGTGACAGAAAATTCTACTCTTCATGGCAGGCATTTTTTTTGGTAATAAGTCAAGTCTTATATCATAGGTCAAAGTGAGAGTTTAAAGGCCCCAGTGGATAGTGACATGCAAGGGACCAACTTTGAAACAGGAGGTCATACTTTTCCAGCCTTGCCTAAGGCACATCACTGCCTTGTTTTCTCTGATAATAGGGCAAGGGAAGAAGAGGGAGAACAGAAATGGATATTTGGATAGTCCAGCTTCTCAGCCAGTGTAAAAATTCCACTAAATTTCAGGTTCTCAAATCCCTTTGCTACTTGACCAGCATGGGCTCTGGGTAGTTGCTTTCCTTTAACCAACAATCTTAATAGATGCGATTTCAGCTACTATGAGAATTCTAAGCAATTTTGTGGGCTTGCAAACTCTCAAGACTTGTTCTTAAAATTCTATAGGTTGAATCTGATACGATTTGCAAATTACTTCCTTTAATGCATTATGTATTTGTTCTGCAAAGTTTTTGAGTAACAAACAGGCTTCCTTCCTAACATCCCTTTTGGTAACCTGTAAGCACCTTCTGAATACATATTTTTAATCTATCAGATCTTGAATGGTAAATGGTTTGAAAACACATAACCACAACTCTGGGGAAACTCTCTGAGAAGCACTTGTGCATCTTCCTTTTTGATTCTTTTTGTCAAATAATGTTCAAGTTCATGGTACCAATTTTTATTTTGTACAGAAGGAGAGGGAATACACAAGGCATACATATATTTAGGTGGGCATGCACCTGTGTACAAATGTTAACTTTTGGTATCACATAACAAATAGGTCCACAGTAAATCATAATTCTTGATTTTAGTCTGTAAATGGTGTTACTGCTTTAATGACCGTTTGAATGAGCAAATAACCACATCTGCCACATTTACACTCAGGCTATGTGAATCATTTAGGTGTCATAACCTATAATAAAAATTCCAACAGAGGAAAAAAGTTATATAATATTTTCTAGTTAATGCTGCCTTTTGATAGGCTTTTTTGGACTATTTTTTCTTTTTCTTTTCTTATGTGCAGCCCTTCACATGAGGTGTGTAAACCTGCTTGTTCTATGGGCTGGCTCACTTACTCCAACCTCACCTCTAACTGGCAGGTCAAGGTTTCCCAGAGAAGGACGAGTCCTAGAGTAACCTTGTTATGGAAGGGATATACTCCTCTTACTTGCCAGTAAAGCTTATGAACTCCTACCGATGTATTTCCCATATACACCAATTCAGCCAGTCACAATGCTGATATCATTCATTTTTGTTTTCTTTTAGAGACTGGGAATCCTTTTTTCACACAGGTTAGAAGACTAGAGCTACCCACTCTGTTCAGTGCAGGAGTTTTGACCTGCTCTGTTTATGATCTGAGCTAGATCATCTCATCTTAGGCAATATGGTAGCCTAATAATTAAAAGAATATTAAATGTTAAACGTTAAGACAAAAACCAGAATAATCAAGTTACTCAAAATAAAGCAAATGTAGGAATAATCGATACTTCATAGTTCAACATAAACCTATGTCATTCACTCCCACCAAAAGACACAGTCTTTGTAAGACAGAGTGAGCGCATACTTAGAAAAACCTAGCAGGGAGACATATAAATTAAGACAACGCATATGCTCATGGAAACTCACAACTCCAGATTGTAGGCCCTCAGATCCTCGATCCCTTAAGGAACAATCTGTGCCACATGAAGCTGCTCCTTTGCTAACTGTTTCCCTTTCTGTTATCACCATTCTCCCATTTTCCTAATGGGTAAATCTACTCTTCTTCCTGAAGAATGACTGATGAAGCACTGACAAGTTCTTTTAACTTAGAATCACCCTTCAAAGGGATTGTAATTGTAATGGATAAGTAGCTCCATCAAGCTTGAGAACCACAGTGTTCTTCAGGGTGGCTCTCTGGGCAATGCAAACAAGCCCAGCTAGCCTCACTTTATAATTAGCATGTTAGAATATACAACTGGCTCTCTTTTCTCTTTTAACAGCAAAGCAAATATAAAGTTAGTTTCTTCCTTTCCTTTTTCACTATCAAATCAGAAATGACAGTAGAAAGCAACCAGCACCTCTGAAAGGTTTCACTTCTCTAAGGGTATGTCATAGCTCATCATAGATATCACTAGAAAGTGATTAGCAGAATTCATTCTCTTCGAATACATTCCAGCATTTCTCTGACCAATCAGCAACTGTTAGCATTTTATCTAAAGTCTTCCTGTCAATTGACTCTCTTGATGTATTCTTAAATACTGCCTAATGTCTTCTCAACTTAGCTCCTTCTAGCTGGAATTTCTAATCTTCTGCTGGTTCCTTTAACTTAATGGTTCAAATAAGAGCTCTCTTCTAGGTGCTCAGTGACTCATTTCTCCTTTATGAAATACAACTCAAAATAATCAGTTTTCTTTTAGGAAACTAATAGTATTTATTTAATCATACCATTCACTCTAAGTTGTTATTTTAGTGACCACTTTGTGAGTTTTGACCTCTGAAACTCTAAACAGTGACATACAAATGACCTGACAGAACACTGTATCTTTCAGTTTCAGTCATTTTTCTGTCCTCAAACATGTTCTTTAGTTCTCTATTCTGTCATCTATTACCCATACTTCTTCACAATTAAATCTCATTAGTTTTTTTAAAACAAAAATCTTTTTCTTCAACTAAGTCGTTTACTTGCAAAAGAGACAATACTTCATATCCTTCATATTTAATTCTTTTTCTTTATGCAAAAGTTTATATTCTGACCCCAAAGTCTCCTTCAACAACCAAACTTCTCACATATGAGAGGGAAAGTGCCTTCCACTCAGACTGACTTTCTTGTTTTGAATCTGGAGAAAAAAATACCTTTGAAAAATGCTGTAAACTACAATAGATGAGGCATTGGAATTCCCTCCCCCAAGGCCAGCTGTCTAAGTAAGAAAACTGGTCACATCACCCTGAAGAGGAAATGTTATTTAGTGAGAAGCAGAAAAAAAAGAGGAAGCAAAAGTTATTCTCCTCTATTCTACAGGGAAATTTCAAGTTCTGTGATCATGGAGAAAATAATGTAGTTATGAATTGGATTTTCCTAATATACTTTCAAATGATGAAACTTTGGGAGGAGGTAGTAGATAAATCATGTGAAAGAATGGTTCAGAGAGGAAGGACAATTGTGGGACTACTGGCTCACCCATGAAGAAGCAATCGTGTATTCGAAAACTCTTTTTATTAGGTATTGGAACTATTTGATGTACATTGAAAGCAATTGTTTGCATTCTTTTTAAAGATGGAAGGCCTTTGACCCTCTGTCATACAAAAATATTGACTTGAAATGAGCCCAGCATTGAATTAAGAGGGGGAGATGCTGGTAGATTTTATTGAGGAAACTTTTTGGCAATTTTAATGATCCAGAGCTGTTAATTACTACAGAAGCTCATCTTCTAAAAACAAACACTTTGTATACTTCTTCAAAGTCCTGCTCCAAAGCCTTTGTATGTCATGTAGGTAAGACTGGGATTTGAGGTCTGTGTCAGCAGAGGATATATTGTGGCAGGTTATCCTGTACTTGAAAGGTGCTGAGTACAATTCAGCCAGAAGAATGGCTCAGTTTCCAAGTTTTAGTCAAATTTAATACCAAGAACAGATAGGATGGTCATTTGATGATGAATTCTTTGGTCAAGGCAGCCAATGAAACAAAGAAAAAAAACAAATGGAAAGAAGTAAATAAGCATTTATTAAGCACCTATGGTGCCAGGTACCATACTAAGAACTTTACAAATATTATCACATTGTATCATAATAATGACCCTGGGAGGCAGGTACTATTATTGTCATCTGCATCTTAAAATTGAGGAAACCAAGGCAAACAGAGGTTAAATGACTTGCTCAGGATCACACAGCTATTAAGCATTGTAAAGCCAAGCACCAGTAGATTCCCAAAAGAATGCTACTGTGAACAGCTTTTAAGATTTAGATTACACAGTAATAGTGAACACTCTGTTTATTCCATTACAAGTCAAGGTTCAGTACAATATTCACAATATAATATTCACAATATTACATTTTATCACAGAAAGTCTTAACATTAGAATGGCCACACAGTTTTCACTACAGTAGTCACAATATTTAGAACAAGGAACAAAAGAAGAACCACCTGGTTTCCCTAAGGGGGAAGCCCTTATCACTTAATCATTCAATCAATCAATTCACAATATTTCAATCTTCCACTCATGGGGTAACCATTAACTTAATCAGTCACTCATCTAGCAGTCAGTCACTAAGCTAGATTCCCAATTACTAAATATCATTAGTCACTAATACAGTCATTAGAAAATCACACAAACTTTTCACCCCTTGGTGTCCAGCAAACCTCAGTCTTGTACAATGGGAGGCCTTTTCTTCATCTTGACTCTGGGTGGTCTCTCTGATTCCCTGGATCCCCTTCCATGGTTCCAGCTCCCTCCTGAATCTGCCAAACAATCACCTGGATTCAGAAGCAGACAGCTGCCAGGTTCTCATCCAGTCTTCAGAGGCAGACAGCTCCCAGGTCCTTGTCTAGTCCTCAGGGTAATCCCCAGCACACATTGAAATTCATAGGGTCCAGCACATCTAAAACGCTTTACCACTTCTCTTGCCTGGAACCCAAGGATCAGCCAGGCCACAAACAAACAAAGTCTTATCCTGGTCATGCTTCTTCAGTCTAGCAGTTCAGCTGGCCCTAGGACCCAAAAGGAATATTGGTCTTCTGTTTGGCCTTCACCAGATTCTGGTCTCAGGAAAACTCCATCTTAGGTCTCAGTCAGCTTCCAGATGCTGGGAGAGAAACTCTCTCTCCCTCTCCCTCTCTGTCTCTCTGTCTGTCTCTGTCTCTGTCTCTCTCTATGTCTCTGTCTCTGTCTCTCTGTCTCTGTCTCTGTCTCTGTCTCTGTCTCTGTCTCTGTCTCTCTCTCTCTCTCTCTCTGTCTCTCTCTCTCTCTCTCTCAAGAAAACTCCAACTCACTTCTTCAGCCCCCAGATGCTGAGACAATCCTGCTTACTCCAGCTGGAGCCACATTCCAATTCTCTCTGTGTGTCTCTAGAATTTTTCTTTATATACAGAACTGGCCTCCTGTCTCAGTCAATAGCCTTCTTCTACATCAACAGGGGAGTTCATGCCTTCTCAATAATGGACAGGGTTCACAACTTCCATACTTAGCCCTAAGTTACTAGGTGCTACTTAGCCCTAAGTTACTAAGTGCTAAGTATCTGATAACCTGATTACTATTACAAGTATGTGATTGGAACTCAGATCTTCCTGACTTTAGTCCCAAAGCTCTATCTACTGTGCCATCTAGCTGCCTCCTTGTCTTTTAGTCTTAGGAAACTCCCTTCCACTTTTGCAGTGACAGTGACAGAGTAGCAAAATAAAAGGGGCAGATCATTTAAAGTATCACACAAATCATAGGTTTAAAGTTTTCAGACTGTTTATAAATGCTTATTTAGCTGTTGGGCACCAAAATGTAAGGTCTTCATCAGATGACCAATAATTGCCATGGGAAATTAATCCTATATCATGTCCATCATGGTCTCTTTTCCATAAATAGAATAAGAAGAATGAAGGAAGCTGCAGGTACCTGAAAGGATGCCTTCTGGGATCTTTGTGAACAGGAGAATAAAGGAGATGGAGGAACTGGTTTTATGTGTCCAAAGGAAATCAGAAAGATTGCTTTTATGGGACATTTAGATATCCCAGATTGTAATGTTCATGATGAGTATTTGCAAAAGGCCATATGGAAAAGAACTGTAGTTCATATACTAGCATCCATTGTAGAATATGAAGAGGTAGAAGACTTCTGTGAAGGACTAGGTAAGACCTTTCAAATGAAAACATCACAGACTTTGGTACTTATTTATTTCAATTCAAAAGTAGGAATAGGCAAAGATGCCAAGAAATGTATTGGAAAATATGGATCAAGAATAAGAAATGAGAGAGACCAAAGACTTGAGTACTACTTAGAGTCGTGTGCCTTTATAGCATAAGTATCTTGAGAAAAGGATCAATAGTACTAGATGTGGTGAACACGAAGTAACTTCACAAAATGAAATCGATTCAATTATGTGAGATGGGGAAAAAAGCTTGCTTTTGATGTGGAAGTCAATCCTAAATCAGCTGTCTGTATATAGCCATGGAACTGTCACAGCTAAGATCAACATTAGAACAAAGTTTGAAAAAAGGATAGAAATGAGAAAAAAGTTTTTGAAGCAAGTATATTCTGATCTTTTCTAACAAGTTACTGACAGTTTTAAAGATGGGATGTAAATAGAAGAGAAGACAGCCACAGATTACAATGATATCATATAGAAATTTAAGTGATGTAAATGTTATCAGAAAAAACCCTAAAACTTATATTTAACAAACAGTTGAGTTACATGCCAAGAAGACAGACACATCAACTAAAATGAATAGAATGCTTACTTTTTTCTAAAGATCTTGTAAAGAAGGACAATGAAAGATTAAAATCAGTAGTGCTCATAAATCAAAGAGAAATAGTGGAGATACTAATTTATTAAAACTTTTAAAAATGAATTTTCAATTCCAAATTCTGTCCCTCCCTCAACCTTCTCCCCCACCCATTGAAGAGGCAAGAAATATGATACACATTTTACATATGATGTCATATACAGCACATTTTCATATTAGCCATTTTATGAAGGAAAAAAGCAAGAGAAAGTGAAAAAAATCTTCAATCTGCACTCAGAGTTCATCAGTTCTCTCTCTTGAGGTATATAGCATTTTTCATTATAATATTATATTATACATTAAATATATATTTGTGTATATTTATGTATATCATATCAAATTATATATTATATATTCCTTTGGAATTGTAGATCATGATGTTGATCAGAGTAGCTAAGTCTTTCAATGTTGATTGTCTTTACAGTATTGTTGTTACTATGTACAATGTTCTCCTAGTTCTGCTTCCTTCACTTTACATCAGTTCATATAATCTTGACAGATTTTTTAGAAGCCTTCCCTTTCATCATTTCTCACAGCACAATAGTATTCCATCATAATCATATGCCACAGTTTTTTTCAGCCATTCCCTAATTGATGGATATCCCTTTAAGTAAACTAGTTTAAAGAGGGCTCTTTGCTGGAAAATCAAATATATAATCATTCTCAAGTGCATTTAAGATAAAAATGGGCAAAGCACAAAAAACAGATGGAAAATAGAAAAAGATCTACAAATCTTTTAAACTTTTTTTTAACCATCAAGAACAGAATTTTCATTCTTGAACTCTTAATTGAACTCACAATCCTAGATGTTCCTTTAGAGGTGTCATAAATGCTACCTTGAGAACAAAGACAAGAAAAGCAGCTATATTATGCCAATTATACACTAGAGATTTCTATGTTAGAAATGACACAATTAGAAATGTATTGAGTGTATTGCAAGGTACCTAAAGGAGTAGAAAAAACTTGATGTGTAGAATACTGATGGTTTTAATCTTGAACAAAAGAGATTGAGAGAACATCAAATATACATATGTAGGTAGGTAGACAGATAGGTAGATAGATAGATATGTACATACATACATACATACATATAGATCAATTGATAGAATGGCTGGTCAGCAAGATAAGAAAAAATCACCTACATGAGGTAGGGGATACAGGGCCAGTGTCTCAGTTTCTAATAGAAAGAAGATGGAGGTTATTGGCTGAAATAAAAAAGCATTATGGGAAGATAGCTTACTTTCCCATTTATATAATCTTTTATAAGTATAATCTACACATGAATTGAGGGTATTTCACAAGGTAGACACGGGGCAAGATTTCACTTGAATTATTCCTTAGACCTTGTGCTATCTTTTCCATCATACAATTTCCTAAAACATGTAGAAAATACAGGCTCCTTTTATGCTTTTAAGAATGATTAACAACCCTAGAGAGTGTCCTGAAGAAGGTGATCAGCATGGTGAAAGGATGGGAAAATATGCCATATTAGTTGAAGGGACTGAGGATGGTTAATTTGGAGAAGTGAAGTTTTGGAAAGGAAGTGATAGGTATCTTCAAGTTTATATTTTCTGGTTTTACTTGTAGTGCAAATGGAAAGAATTAATGCCTCCTTTAGTCTTTAGTATGTCTATTTATTGGTAGTCTGACATTCTCTCCCTCCTCCACCTATAGGTCACTCCAGAGGCTCACTTTTCCTCCTGCTCCAAAGCTATTCCCAGCCTTTCTGTCAATACTGCCTTCCTCTTTTTCTTTCCCAGCTGGACACTGAATGTTCAGCCTCACCCCTGCCAGAAGAAACCCAGAATTCCCTCTACTTTGGCCCTTATAGATTCGCTCCGTCCCTTCCTAATGGTGGTAGACCAGTCCTGTGGGGCAGATTCCTTGGTGCATCCTAAAGCTATCTGGACCTTACCATCTGTGCTGCCTCATAACCCTCAGAATTGCATGGCTTTTTCCATTGACCTCATAGTGAAGGCTGTGTTGTCTCTCCTCATTTTAGTGTGAGTTTCATGAGATCAGGAACTGTCTCCTTTTTCTATTTGTATCCTCAATACTTAGCACGATGCTTGGCATATAGTAAGTGTGTAATCACTTTTTCATTCATTTGTTCATTCATTCATTCATTGAATGTACAAGCAATAAATTAATATTAATAGATTAGATTAAAAGTATGTGATGCTTGGTATCTTTGGTCCCTTCTCTTGCCCCACCCTTATCAAATACAATCCTTGTGAAAGAAGAGTAGGGTCGCCTGGCTCTGAGTGGCACTTGTCTTTTTTATGAATTTTATGAAATGTGATGGCCCTCAAAATATCATTTTCCATTATTGAATCTTCTAGTGACGGGTCTTTCCAAGGATGTTATTGTAGGCCAGGCTCTAAAGCCAGTACTTTTTTAGTTCAAGTTCAGTATTGAGATGGAATAAGGCATTCACAAGTTATTGAACATTTAACAAAGGAAGAGTTTTTTTACCCTAACACAGCAGAGATCTGCAATTAGGGTACAGTAGCTTTTAGATTCTTTGGATGTGACGCTCTCGAACTTCATCTAGAAACATGCCAGTCAGTTATCAGAGTACAGTGATTCCAGTAATCTTGGGTACCTGCTAAGTCTGAGAGACAGTGACTATATGATTGGAAACTTTTATACCCCCAGACCAGAGAAACTGGAACCAATCAGGTTGTGAGAAAGGAATCTATGTCAGAGTTAGGAAGTTGCATCAGGAAACTACTAGTCCTACCACAAATGGGCACATAATTGGTCATTTAGGCCCCTTGTACTCAAATCCTTTCTAGTTTAGTAATATCTACTTGAACTTGTATCTGCTGGTACAGGATTCAAACATAGATTACCTCCATGTCACAATACCGAGTCCAAGTAGGACTTTAGTAGAGAGGAAGAAGTCCTATTTTGTTCTGCTTCATGGATGTGTGTGAATGAAACCCCAAATTCTGGAAGGCTATGTTAACAAAATTTAAGGTTTGACAAATTATAGTTTTGGCAACAAAATGTGTTTCCTTTCTAATAACCAGTAAAAAAACACAAAGATCCTAATCAATAATCACTCAAGTAATCAATAAGTATCCATTAGGCTGCTACCCTCTGCCAGGTACTGTAACAGGAGGTGGGAGAGACAAAGACAAAAGTAAGACAATTCCTGCCCTCAAGGAACTTACATTCTATTGCATACACACTGCTTAGCAAGTGACTAATTAGTGATGACTGACGGTTGCAACCCATATAAAATAATGCTACTGCTGGTCTTAAAATCAGCATATTTTTTCTCTGCATTTCTCTACATAGGATCTCTATGGCAATTTTCAAAAACGTCTTGGAGTTCAAATGTAAAAGGCAATAGGAAATATAACTTCAGTATGGTTCAGGACTGAGATTTACAGGTCATAGATATTGTTCTGGGGAAGAAAAACACCCTAAGATGTCATATAGTCAAATTCCCTCATTTTGTAGGTAAAGAAAATAAGGTCTAAGAGGTTAAATGACTTTCATAACTTCAAACATGAAATGAATGGCAGAGGAAGTATTTAAACCCAGTTCCATCGACCCCAAATACAGGTCATTTCCCAGTGACTGGCCCTATAGTTGGAGGTGTTGACCTGGGAGCCTAGAACTTTATACATATGCACATACACACACGCACACACACACACATTTTGAATCACTATACTTTAATGAAATTAGTTTCACAACATTCTATGAAGGAGCCCATATGCTTACCAGACACTGCTAAAGAGGTCCATGACACAAAAGAGGTGAAGAATCTTTGATCTAAGAACTCTCTTAGGAACTCAGTTCTGGTTTTTTTTTATTTCTTCAACTAAGGCCTTGACTGCTTAAAGCCACATTTGGCACAAAGTCCCACAATCTTTTAAAGCAATGGTCCTTTCAACCAAGGCTTTGTATAGCCTCTAAGGCAGTGGTTCTCAACCTTCCTAATACCGCAACCCTTTAATACTTGCATGTGGGTGGACCCACCTGGACATGGATAGAGGAGCGCTGTCTTGGTTCCTAAGACCATCGGAAATATGTGTTTTCCAATGGTCTTAGGTGACCCCTGTGAAAGGGTTATTCAACCCCCAAAGGGGTTATGACCCACAGGTTGAGAACCGCTGCTCTAAGGATTCTGATGGACTCTTTTTATTGTTGCATTTTTAATAGTTTGGCTTCTCCAAAGATCTACTAGAGTATCTTCTCCTAAGCCCTCTTGCTTGGGTGTTTAAAAGTGCTTTTAGTACCTGGCTTATTACTTGGCTTAAATTTCCTATAATGTTTCGACCATATCTTCAACAGGAGTAAGTCATACTGGTCAGAATAGGCTAAAGAGTGTGGGGGGGCCTCTTCCTTTCCTGCAACATTATTTTTAGTTGTCATAGTTGAGGGGAGTTTAAAGCTTTTAGAGAAACATTGACAAATGGGATGATTTCTCCGAAAAATTATTTGCAAAACTCTATATGACCATCTAATTTAGGGCAATTTGGGGTTGAAATATTGCTCCAATTACTGTCTGATTAATAGTGGTGCTTGACTGTGTTTCCCAGTTGGATTCTGAGAGAAATTCATGCAGGACTAAGTTCTTACCTATGTAATTCTGTGAAAATTGCTACATAGGGTGAGAAACTGGCCCATTGTCTAGAAATAGCTACATTTTTCATATTCTTCCCTCCTGATCCATTCTCTCTGAGCAGAAATACTAATAAAAGGTTACCAAAGCTACCAAGGTAGTTTTACCCTCTCTGCAAGCTATTCTATGTATGCTTGGGTATTTTATCTTGATTATAAACATAAAGCATGTTCCTTTCTGCAAGTAGAAGACTAAGAACCTTCTGCTATTTCCTTAAACTACAACAATTTTGGGAAGGGTATCAGAAAAAAAATTTGGAGGGAACTGTGGGGAGTTTCACAAGCTATTTCTTAGCACTCTCATAAAACAGAATTTCTATTATATTTATGTTGTTAGCAATTTGGCAAAGATAAACAAGAATAGGAATAGTCAATGTTGGAAGGATTGTGGAAAGACATGCAGTATTGGTGGAATTGTGAACTGGTCCAGTTACTCTAGAAAAGTAATTTGGAATTGTGCTAAGGAAGTAACTGCAATACCAATGACCTTTGAGTCAGAAATCCCACTTTTATAATACAACCCCAAAGAGGTGAATGATAAAAAGAAAGACCCCATAGTCACCAAAATATTTACAGCTGCTCTCCGGTGGGAGGAGTTTGCCTGGGTGGAGCAGAGTGCACAGGAAGCTGGGAGTCAGAGCAGCTGGTTGGTGGAGGAGGGAGAGGATGCATCCAGGGAGACAGTGAGGCTTATGAATGTTGGTTTGTGGAAAGGCTAAAGGATAGTGTGACTCTGCTGCATTGTGGTGTATTAACTTCTATTTTGCTGTGATGGATTCAGTTTCCTGGTGTTGGGATTTGGTTTTCTGGTGGCTGAATAAATGTTTTGCTTCTTTCTTTTATATCGAGAGTCTGTTATATTTTGTGATCAAAAACTGTGCCAGCATATTCACAATTGCCACCTGTGCTGTGAAATTTTTGTTGGCACTTTGATTGTAAGCTTCTTAATGGCAGTAATTGTGCCATTTTTATCTTACTTCTAGTGCCTAGCACAGTGCCTTGCAAATAGCTCGCACTTAAAAACTACATATTGAATTGAGTTGAAAGAGATAGGTGCATCTGCACTATACCTTAATACAGATTGAGATACTTATGGAGGAGGAAAAATGTGCTTGGCATTGTCTGAGGGGTTAGAGAATGAAGGTGAATTAAAAAAAAACACAAGATACTTTGGGCATCTTCACAGGAAACTTATTTTTGAGACTGATTCAGGAAGCAGAACCCCATGTGGCCAGAGGATAGAGTCTTTGAACTGGGTTTTCCTTTGATCATATAGCCCATGGGGCTACTCTCTCTCCCTTCCTATATCCACCACAGGAAAGAGGAATTTAGGGGAGTCACTCAGAATGAACAGCTTGGCTTTATTTTATCAACTATCTGGCCAGACAGATTGAGGAGAGTTCTTTTTTTCCCCTCCTTTCTCTCTCTGTCTCCATCTCTGTCTCTGTCTCTGTCTCTGTCTCTGTCTCTCTCTGTCTGTCTCTCTCTGTCTCTCTGTCTCTCTCTGTCTCTGTCTCTCTGTCTCTCTGTCTCTCTGTCTCTGTCTCTCTCTCTCTCTCTCTTTCTCTCTCTCTCTCTCTTATTGTGCGCATGCATACATACATGCCCAAATTTCTGTATAACTCCCTGAACAGCTGCTAGTCTGGAAGTTTCTTGTTTTTAGATTTGCAGATGGTGCTCAGAATTTTGAAAATGATTCAACTTTAGACAAGGCTGGCTCATCCTGTACTAGGGAAGGCAAAGTGCTTCCTTGGCAGTCTGACTCACAGGTGATGAAAAGGCAAGTTCAATTCATGAAGTAATTGCCCGTGGGCTGGGAGGAGGGTAGATGTATGTAACATGACCATATTAAGTGAGCCTACTCACATGGTAGATGGAGACCAGCTGCTGCAGCTGGGCCATCTCATTTTTGTTCCTTACTGCTCAGTTCAGCATTGGATTAGGTTGTAGGTCCAGGAAGGGTAGCTTCCTTGTACACGTAAGACTTTCTGCCATTCAACATCCCTTTTCAGGACTCAGACATTCTTGTTCCTAGGTCCACAAGCTTCTCTTGGCATATTTCTCTCTCCTGCCTCCTAACACTATACCATTTAAAATAAAAATGTCAATTTCGGGTGAAGTCATGCTCCTAAATTCGAGTTGGTTCTACCACAGGTTCTCTGTATGACTGTTATAGAAGGCGTGTTTGGTTAAATCTCTACCTTTCCTCAGAAAAGCAGGGCTATTAAAACTCACCAAATGGAATCTTGAAAAATAACAACCTGTAAATGTGAATGCTGTTTCAGCCAGGGTGCTACAGGAGAAAAAAGACCCTGAATGGATTATGAAAGTCACTGTTTCTTTTTAAAAATGATACCACCCAAGCAATTATGACAGCTTAGGGATCCTTCCCTTCTACGTTTCTTAATCCAACTCAGAGCTAAACTGACTTTTCCTGAGAAAAATCATATGTACTTGCCTTAGTTTATTAAAGACAAATCACTTGGCTGCGTGCAAGGACATGATACATGATTTTGAGAAAGTTGAGCATCTTTTCTCTCTTAACTGTTTTCATTTTCAAAATGGTCTTGGAAAATAGCCACCATTCTTTTCTTTTCTCAAAACACAAAGTATTCAAAAAAGAGAGCTTAAAAATCTTTTGCCCCCTCATTAACAGAATCATATTTTTGGGTCAGTTGTCCTGACTGACATTGCCATGATGTAACAGAAGCAGGTGTCAGGCAGAGACATCCAGGAAAGCTATGCAAACATGGTTTGGCTGAACCACTTAGGGTTATTCCAATGCAATTACCTACAAAGTTTGAATTGACAGGTAAATAATAAAGACAGCAATGTAAGGAAAATAAATGGCCCCCAAAAAGCACATTTGAGGGGTTTCTTTTAAGAGAAACCAGGGAAGAAGAGAAATCATAAGCCTTTAAAACGTAATAGAGTTGTGTGTGATTTCCTCCTAGGCCTAAGTTCTGGCTGTTGTACAGTGAAAAATGAGTATGAGACTTTTACAGCTGCTCTGGGATTAACTGGGATGTCTATGATTGGCCTGAACAGAGGTTTTCTTTGAAGGTTATATGAAGACTTTGTCATTCAAAGTCAGCACCACTGACAAGTTCTAACCTCAGTAGGGACTGGACTAAACTGTAATGGATAAACTTAGAGGCAAAGAAACATTAGAAATGAGGTGAGAGCCTTCCTCCACGTAACTTGTGCAGGTATACAGTACTAACTCACTTGAGTCAGAGGTAAGGAGCACATTAGTGCAGGAAGAACCTTATCAATAAATTTTACCTCTCTTGCTGACATAAGTAGCATGGAACAGTAGAAAGACTGCTGAATTTAGAGGATCCGAGTTCAAATCCTTGTCCTGCCTCTTACTACCTTGTAAAAAGAGTTTCTCTGGGCCTCAGTTTACTCAATTTTAAAATGAGATAATTCAACTAGATGACCTTGTATGTCCATTCCAGCTCATGACTTATGGTTCTATGATCTTGTGGACAAGTTAGTTTATATGCCACAGGAGAAAAAACCAATCATGTATTTGAACCTTCTTCTGAAACAAAAAAAGGCATTACTCAGCTTAACCACCCTTATTCATCAGCATGTTTGCTTTCTCCAAAGAATTAAGTTCACCATCAAAGGACTAAGATGAACTATCATTTAGAATATTCAAAAGAAGAAAGAAGTAGATTTCAAAAGAAGAGTTCTAGAGTTATTTTGCTCAATGGAAGCAGTATTAGAATAAGTGTATAGACTTCCAAGGTGGACAGACCACTTTGAATGGAGAACATTTATATATTTAATTAATTTCTACCTCCTTTCAAGGCTCATATCAAGAGCCATATCCTTCCGGATTTTCTTATTCCCTTAGTTGTTAGTCCCTCCCCTAACACCTCTATCACTCTTTTTAAAATTTTGAATAAATGCTATCTTTGTTTATCTATGAATTTAGGATCATAGGATCACAGATGCAGAGTTAGAAGAGGCTATATAGACAATTTACCTAATTTTTCTGGAATAGGAACTGAGGCCTAGGAATTAAGTGCAACGAATTCAGGTCCAATGACACTAGCTTCAGCAGTGACTTGTAGTTTTCCCCCTGGTGGATTGTAAGGTCCTTGAAGGCAGGGAGTATTTCACTTTTTTATTTGTAACCACAGTGCCTAGGATGGTGCTTGGTACATAGCAGATACCTGATAAATGTTTGTTAATTGATTTTATGGCTTCTGAGGGGATAGCAGTCATATTCTCAAGTGTGCTAAAATGCGTATGGAGATCAATGAGATGAATTAAGATGAAATGAACAGAATCTTGTAACCTAAAAGTGAACAAACAAGTTAACTTTAAAAAAAATAACAAAATAAAATTTAAAAAAAAAAGATGAAATGTACTGCTAAATCCTTGGGTTAAAGTTTGAATCATCATGCGTAGGGTTGTGACCAAGTTAAAAACCGGATTCTAAAACTGTGATGACCTCTGTCACTGCCTCTCATTATTTAGCCCTGGTCACTTCCTACCTAGTAGAGAGGAATTATAGCATCAGGGGCAAAGGCATAAACTCCTCTAAGCCTCAAAATATGACTTAGGGGTGAGAATCAGGCATATTTCACTCTACTTGCTCTATTCTTAAGTAGATCAGAGAAGTAGAGAAATTAAAGCACTTATGAAATATATGCACCTTGATTCTTGAGTCTATCTGTAGGAGCATCTGTAGACCATAAACATCTTAAGGGCAAGGATCACATCTTTGTTTCTACCTCAGCACTTAATATTGTCTATAGCACATAGTAAGACTCCATAGATATATGCCAGTCTATTGAATTAACTTGTATATTATCATGGGAGGTTTTTTTGTTCTTTTTTTTTTACTGACATACAGGGTTCTATAGCAGAAAGCGTACCACAGTTGGAAGGAATCAACATGCTCAGGTTCAGGTCTCCTATCATCAGTTACTAGAGGTATAATCTTTAACAGCTTAGTTAACTCTATTGAACCTCAGTGACATCAACTACAAATTGGAATTCATGAGATCTTACCCATCTGAAGGAAAGAGACCTAAGATTCCTTCTTAAGATTCTTTTCTTAAGATTCCTTCCAGTTCTAAGTGCCATGATACTGGAAGTCTTCTTTGGACATGGAGACTATAAACTATGGGTTCTTCCAACATGAACAATATCATCATCATTGTCATCCCTATACATCTGCATCATCATCCAGGCCTTTACATGGGCTGACCCCATGCCTGGCATGTACTACTTCTTCTTTAGCCTCTTAGAAGCCCTACTTTCTTTCAAAATTCACTTCGAGTCACCTTCTACATGAGGCATTTTCTTATCTCCCAATAGCCAGCACTTCCTTCTTAAATCATATGTTGTTTACTATATATTTACTGATTTGTGAGGCAATGTGTTGTAGTACCTAGAGAGCTGATCTTTGAATCAGGAAGACCTGGATTCAAGTATCCCTTCTGACCCCTTATAGCTAAATGAGTCAAGTCACTTAACCTCTTAATGCTCTAGGCAATTTTAAAAGACTAAGTTGTAGAGAAGGTGCCAACTTGCATTGAGAGAGGAACTTTTCTCATCCATGAGGCTGCTATACTGATGAAATCACAGGTCCAGTCCTTAGGTCCTATACTAATATGTGCACCTGTTGTATCCTGAGTAGAATGAAATATTTTTGGGGGCAAGGACAGGGATCATTTATCTTGGTAGCCATAGCACCTTGAATTGGTTGACCCATAGAGGATCCAAATAAATGCTTATTTATTTATTAATTGATAATCAAGTGCCTCTGCTGAGCAAATATCTTCTGGATAAGATAGAGGAAGGGGAAGGCACCCTAAGAAAATAGCAGACGAGGGAGAGATGTCTTACTGGACCCAAGAGTGTCCAAACTATCACAGTATGTTATTTTCCAAAATGAAGGGTGAAGGCATTGAAGGAATTTGATTTTGTGAGGAACCCAGAAAGATGGACTCAGATCATCAAATCTGGCATCCTCTGCAGAACACAGGGAGCCCAAAGAACTGCTTCAGGTCAGCAGTCAAAAAGGATTCCTTCTGCTAGACTGAGCCCCATGTGGAAATGATCTCTGTAATATCAGCTCAAAGTTAAAGTGCTGCCCAAGAATGAGAATCCTTATATTCTTAAGTGAACTAAAACCTACCTAAGTCAGGTTCCATCAGCACATCCCAATCCAAGCCCAGATAAAGAGTTATTTGAAAGGTTTGCCAAACAAGAGATGACACCCTGTAATGGTAATAAATTAATTACCATTACACACCCCCACTCCCTAGAACAATTCTGAGACTATTGTCTATCTTTTGGAAGCATTTGTAAGCTAGCTATTTAGCGATCTAAACAGTCACCTCCCCATAGACCCTTAAAAATGTCTCAAATAGTTAAGCAAGCCAGCCAGCTGTTTTCATGAGAAAGTTTAACTTCCTGGCCAAAACAATGCTCTCCGGGCCACAAATACTAATTCTGGGTGGGTTTCTTCTCAGGAATTGTAGCAGATAGCACTAGGCTGGCTCAGAGAAGTCTGCCCATGCCAGTGGAAAGTTGTGAGGATGGAGTCTGAATATAGTGCCACCTTCAGGTATGATTTTCTGGTTAGTCCTGAGGAAGATGAGCGTTTTCTACCTAATCAGGAGTCGGTGGGAGATTTTCTTTTGTGAAAACTTTTTGGAGATGGTTGAATTTGCAGGGGAGAATGGAAGCAGGTAAGTGAAAGGAGTTATCGTTAGGAAGTTTCAATGGTAGACAGTCAGAAGGTGTTCTAGTGGGAGGTAGTAATTAACATCAGTGTAGTTGAGTGACAGACAGAGGTACCCACAAGAACATGTTTGACTTTGAAAAATTCTGGTACTAGGTAGCAGAGAATGAGCTCCAGGGGCTGCCATTTAGGGCAGGAAAGACTTCTAGTCTCTGGGAAAACTTGTAGAACAAGGAAGAGCCCTGGTTATAGAGAAGTTAAAAAAATGGAGGAAGGCAATGAAAGAGGAACTCAGGAAGATGGGGAAAAAGTCAAGGCCCCAGGATTAGGACTGGGGTGCTAAGCAAGGAGCTCAGTTAAAAAGCACAAAACTGGAATTGGGGCATAAAGTCAAAGAGCAAAGAGAGGCTACTTGATTCTGAACCACTTGAACTGAGGTCTATTGCTTCTTTCATGAACTCACTAGTTTATAGACTAGTATTCATTCCAAGGATGAGGGCAGGGCTGAGATTGTAGGCTAAAGATTAAATAGCCCTAGCTGGAAGTATTCCAGGGCAGGGAGCCAGTTTAGTTTTACAATATCAGAATAAAGAAGGCCCAAATCTTAGTTGGTGCCAGTACCTCTTCTGCCAGAAAATTGCTCCCAATGCACTCTAAGAACTTATCTGCCAGTAGGGTGTGACCTATAGTCCTGCTTTGTCAGCTGATGTCTGTGTCATTAAAGTCTCCAGAATTACTGTGTTCTAGGTTTTGACCCTATTTTCAAGCTGTTTAAAAAGGATGTGTCCATTTTTTATTAGCTTAAAAGGCTTCTAGGGATTATTAAAGTATTAAAGTTGTGTTCCTTTGTCCATATTAAGTGTTCCTTTGTCTCTTCCTTTTGCTTTATACACACTTATGGCCTCTCCTTATTTTCACACCACCTTATTGGTTGATTGATTGATTGATTATTAAGAGTCTTTGACAATTGGAAATCACCTGAACAAAATGAAGGACAGGATAAGTACCTTAAGAAAGCACACAGAAGAGGCAATCAATCAATCATCAAAAATTTTTTGAGCACCTTCCACATGCCTATCACTTTCCTTTTTTAGGCCTCTTGTATGGTACTTATAGTTTTAATCTGAGTCTAGTCTTATGGAGTCCAGTTTCTCTATCTCTAATCTATTCTTTACATAGCTACCACATTAATTTTCCTAATGGGTAGGCCTTACCCTGCTCTGCAACCGTCAGTCACTCCCTATCGCCTTGAGGATAAAATAGAAACTATGAACATTTAAATTGTCCATAATCTAGCACTAAATAACCCTTCCCACATTATTTCATGTAACTTCCCTTTATCTACTTTACATTCCAACCAAATGCCCTTACTATTTTACAATCTGATCCATTATGCTATGGCCTCCCTACAAACCATCTCCCACATGGCCTCAACACACTGTCTCTAATTACTCACTGTTTTTTGAGAATATTCCCTTTCTTTCTAAGTGCAGTTTAAATGTAAGAGTGTACACCTTTCACCCTTTGACAACTTTGCTGACTGAAAGGAGCAAAGACAAAAATCAAATGTAAGAACTTCATATAAAAAAATCATCCCTAAGCAATGCACTTACCCACAATAAGAATGGATTTGGTGCTTTGTTTCCTAGATGTTCATCTGGAAAGGATGAACAGAAGAACTTTGAAATTAATAACTCAGGAATTCTAAACTCCGGAACTATTTTTTTATTATTAGGCAAATATAAATTTCCTGGTTATGGCTTAACTAGCCAAAATGAGGATTAGGTAACATACTGGTTAATCATCATAAACTAGAGTGAGGTTTCTAACTCAGAGGTCCTAGTTCTGAGCTCTGAACAAGAAAGTGTAAGTTAAAGAAGAGGCCATAAAACTGTTTAGGAGAAAAGAGAGGTTGTACTTTTAATGATTATTAAGGGAAGGGATGAATACAGAAAGAGAGACTCACCCCAGTGTAAAAGTATCACTTCCTTCTGGAAGTCTTCCCTCATTGCTCCTCATATTCACATTTTTCTAATGGATGTTGAATGGAGATCCTTCCCTTACCACAGTCTAACTTGAATAATACTGTTCAAAAGCTCCTGGAGGATAAGGGCCATATTGTTTTTCATCTTTATATTTCCTCTGACTAGCCCAGGTCCTGTACATAAATAAAACTCTTTAAAATGATTGCTGGATTCAACCTACAATTGACTTATGAGGTTTGATTATTTTATGTGTAAATTTGTTCACTTTAAATCATGCATCCCCTTTGACTTCTCATACCAGACTGTGAGCTCCTTTAAAACCTGTCCATATCTGAGGACATTTGAACCCACCTAATGACTAGTACAGTGCCATGAACTCTGCAAGAACTCAATAAATATCAGTTGACAGGACTGTCTGCTTGTCTTTCTCAGTAAACTTTTTAAAGCAAATCTATCATTAGGTCATCATGACCATCTTATCTGATTCCTTTGATGTCTTTGGGACACCAAGTCACTCTTCAAAAAATTCTTATGGAATGATGTACCTCATGGACTTGCTGGAGGAGCAGTTTTTTTCCATATTAAAAAAAAGAAAGAAAAAGATCATATTATTGTCATGATCAGCCACTGGAGAAAATTGAATAAAACTCAGAGAAGGGCAAAGAACACATGGAAAATGGTCTCCAGAATGATGGCCCACAAAGCACTCTCACCATACTGTGATGTATTATCTGAGGCTCGAACTGTCAGAGAATCAGTTAAGAAAGAAAATATAAATTTCTGCAGACATGGGGGTCCAGAAGGCATGAACAATCCTGAACTGTTAAGTTCTATTGAAAAATGATCATGGCACAGCTGGGACTGAAAACAGAGAGCAAGCTGATTTATGCTGAAATAAATTATTGGGTGCCAGTTCTGAAGACCCAGAGATTTCTAGAGGCTTTGTGTTGTAGACCTACTGTCTAAATTTAAGAATCAAATGTCTTGTTCCTGTTGCAAATTTTTTCCTTGATATTGTGTGGATGAAAACTAATTGTGAGCATCCCCACATGTCTTCATGTTAACTATAGTTATTGAAAGAAAAGATCTCCATTATGCATGTTTAGCTGAAAGATGTCATACATAAGCCTCTATAAAACATGAAACTGACTTTTTATTTGTAATGAGGAGCAAATATGGATAGTAAGAAAGCAGAGGGGGAAACAACCTTTTTTTTTAATTATCCCAATTATATGCAAAAAGATTTGGTTTCTAAAAAAGAGTTGTGTTCTAAGTTCTTTCCCTCCCCCTTCCCTGAAGATGGTAAACAATATCACATGGATTATACATGTATGATCATGTAAAATATTTTCATATTTGTCATTTTGTGCATGAAAACTAACAAAAACAAAAAAAGAGAAAAAAGGAAGGAAAGAAAGAAAAACGAAAGAATGAAAGAAGAAAGAAAAAGAAAGTGAAAATAGTATGTTATGCTTTGGCTTATATTCAGACATATTAGTTCTTTCTCTAGCGATGGATAGCATTTTTTTTCTATAATTAGTCCTTTGGAATAGTCTTGGATTGTATTGCAAATAATCATTAAATCATTCAGTCGTTCATTTTACAATATTGCTGTTATTGTGTACAATATACTCCTGGGTCTGTTCACTTCACTTTACATCAATTCATGCAAGTCCTTCCAGGTTTTTCTAAAATCATCCTGCCTGTCATTTCTTATAGAACAATAGTATTCCATTACAATCATATACCACAACTTGTTCAGCTATTCCCCAATTGATGGGCATCCCCTCAGTTTCCTAATGTTAACCACCAAAGAGAGCTGCTATAAATTTTTTTGTATATATATATATATACATATGTATATATGTATATATACACACACACACACAAAGATATATATATATGTATATATATACACACACACACAAAGATATATATATATGTATATATGTGTATATATATATGTATATATGTATATATACACACACACACACAAAGATATATATATATATATATGTATATATGTGTATATATATATATGTATATCCCTTACCTTTTAAAGAAAATATCTTTGGGATGCAGACCTAGTAGTGGTGTTGCTGAATCAAATGGCAAACAATTTTATAGCCCTTTGGGCATATTTCCAAATATGGTTAGATCATTTCACAACTCTATCAACAATGCATCAGCATCCCAGTTTTCCCACGTTTCCTCTAACATTTATTTTTCATTTTCCTTTTTTTGTCATTTTAGCCAATCTGAAAGGTGTGAGGTAGTACCTCAGAGTTGTTTTAATTTGTATTTCTCTAATCAATAGTATTTTAGAGCATTTCATATGACTATAGATAACTTTAATTTCTTCATCTGAAAACTGCCTGTTCACAATTATATTAATTTTTTACACCAGCTCAACTTAGGACAAAAAAGGTCTAATTTGAAGAAATGAACTCATTTTAACTGAAAATGCACCATTTTAGAAATTATAGTGAATTCTGAAAATCAGTTTCTATATAGCTATTTGTAGCTTTGTCTCGCTGCTTTTCTGGATGCTTCTATTATCTTTTCAGCAGCCTTTTCATTTCAATAAACTCAATTCAATAAACATTTATTAAGTACCTTCTATATGTCAGACACTGTGCTAAGCACTTGGGATACAAATAAGAAAAAAAAGATTATACCTGCTCTCAAGGAGTTCATAGTCTAATGAGAAGTGAGGAGAGACAACAACAAAGGAAAACTGAAAAAGGGTGGAGGGGGAGGCCCAATAAGGGTGCAGTGCCTCCACACTGGGGCATGTTGCTCCCAAGGAGCTGAAGCTACAGCAGAACTGCTGATGTAAATTGGAGAGGTTCACTACTGTCCAGCTGATGAGTCTGAGAACCCAGTATATACCAGGAACAAAGAAAAGATGACTTTGAATTCAAGCTTGGGTTGGGGAAGACAGAAAAATGGACTGAAAACTTTCTAAGGATTGTAGGACCATAGCTATAGAGCTGGTAGGGATGGTACAAAACTCTTTTTTTTTTACTCCCCAGGAAAATGAAATACAGAGTTTAAGTTACTTCCCAAGGTTATACATCTTGTAAGAGGCAGACCTTGGATTTGAACCAAGGCCAATGGTTTTTTCTCTGTACCATGCCACTTTTAAGAATGCTTTTCAGGGTTATGGAGGCATTTTAAACTGAAATTTGAGAATATTTACAAAACAGATGAGAAATTTGCATTTATATTAAAACTTAGTTTTTAATAATGTTCTTGCTAAATTTTCAACTAAACGAGTGTTTAGGGGGACACAGAAAAGAATTGATTCATGCAAATAAAAGGTAAGCAATTTTCCCTCTTTTCTTGCTAACTTTTCATCATCTTCTCTATCTTTCCATTCTCCCCCACCTCCATGCTCCCCCTACCCCCGGACTGCTGTGTTTCTCTCAATGGCAGAATCATACTTCTGTCATGGAGCTGAAAACATTTAACTCTTTACTGCCCTCCTTCCCCACCTTCCATCGTCCTTGTAAGTAATGACTAAATTTTGTTCTTTCTCTAGCTAAAATATTTCTGGAATCTGTCTTCTTGCTAATCCTACTGTTACCACCATAGTTCTGCCCCCAGTATCTCTAATGTAAAATGTGTGCATAGGCTCTTAGCTGATTTTTAGGAGCCACTCTGGTACAGTAGCAAAAAAAATCCTGGCTTTGGATTGTTAGCTATCTTGGGTTCAAATTCTCATTCTGTAACTTAATGATTATATGACCTTGGGAAAAACACTTAAATTGTCTTTTTTCCTATCTGTTAAATTATGGAATTGAACTAGATGACCTCTAAGTACCCTCCTCAATTTAATTCTATGATCCTATGATTTTAAGATTTTTTTTTGCTATAAGTTCATCTCTTATTCATCCTACATGCTACTGCCAGTTTAATCTCGTCTTGCTTATTCAAAAATCTTCATTCGTTCCTATTATGTACCAAAGAAAGTTAAATCTCTCTGATTTGTCATATATGGTCCTCCACGTTTGGACTCTAGCCTTTCTTTCCAAGTTCAGCTCTCAGTACTTCCTCTAGGTATTTTTAAGGCTACTAGGTACATCTTTGGATAGAGCTCTGGACCTACATTCAAATGCAGCCTTAGACTTTTACTAGCTGTGTGAGTCTGTTTAAGTCATTTCATTTCTAAAACAGGCATGATAATAAATAGCACCTACCTCCCAAGGTTGTTGTAAGGATCAAATGAGTGAGTATCTATAAAGTACTCTGCAAACTCTTAGGTGTTATTTAAATACCAGCTATTATCACGCTAGCTATTGTAATTAGATTATAGATACTCTGGACAGCTTGCTTTTCTTCAAATCCACGACAGTTTTCTGCTTATGCATTTGTCTATGCTACTCTCTTTATCTGGAATGTTTCTCTTTGGTTCTGCCTGTATCATTTTCTACCCATCCTTCTAGGAGCATGTCTTCCGTGCTATTTCTTCCATGAAACCCAATTTTATCCTGTAGACAGAAGTGATCTCTCTCTACACCAAACTCATCTAAGCACTTTGTGCCTTTATTGATTCCACCTTCTGTTTTAGTTTCCTTCGTGCAGGTTTTCATTCTTCTAGTAGATTAGATGTTCTATGAAGGCAGTAACTGTGTCTTATAATTAGCCAACATTGACCTCATTGCAGCTTCCATACATTCTCTCCTAGTTTTGCTCTCTGTGGTCAACCAGGACAAGCCTGAGCCCCATTCACTTTTTTTTTCTTTTTGGAGGGGAGAAGGCAGGTCAGTTGGAGTTAAATGACTTGCCCAATGTCACGCATCTAGTAAGTGTTAAATGTCTGAGGCCAGATTTGAATTCAGGTCCTCCTGACTTCAGGGCCAGTGCTCTATTCACTGTGCCACCTAGCCACATCCCATTCACTTTTAAACTCCAACAACTAGTGTAATTCCTTTCATATAGCAGAAGGAAGGCACTAGAGTTAAGAGGGATTGGGTGAGGCTTCTAGTAAAAGAAGAGATTTTAGTTGGAACTTAAAGGAAACTAGGAAAGTCAGTAGGCTGAGCAGAGGAGGAAGAGCATTGCTATTCCCAAAGCGAGGACAGCCAAGAAGAATACTTGGTACTGAGACATGCCGTGTTTGGTCTGTGGAATGGCTAGGAGGCCAGCATCACTGCATTGATGAGAATGTGTCAGGGAGTAAGGTATCAGAAGACTAGAAGGTAGAAGGGGCTAGGCAATAGGGAGCCGCTAGAGTTTATTGATTAGGGGAGTGACATGGGTTGATCCACACTTTGGGAAAATCACTTTAGTGATTGAATGGAACATGGATTGGAGTGGGGACCTGGGGCAGACAGACTCTCCAGCAGGCTATTAAATAGCCCAGGCATGAGGAGATGAGGACCTGCATGATGGTGGTGGCAGTATCAGAGGAAAGAAAGGAGATATTCGAGAGATGCTGCAAAGATGAAATCCACAGGTTATGGCACCAGATTGGGGGGGGGTCAGTGTGGTGAGAGAGTTAAAAGTCAAGGATTACTCTCAGGTCATGGGCCTGAGGCACTTGGAGGATGCTGTTTCTCTGTACTGTAATGGGGAGGTAAGGGTTG
This sequence comes from Pseudocheirus occidentalis, assembly GCA_028646575.1. Classification (NCBI taxonomy): domain Eukaryota; kingdom Metazoa; phylum Chordata; class Mammalia; order Diprotodontia; family Pseudocheiridae; genus Pseudocheirus; species Pseudocheirus occidentalis. The sequence continues at coordinate 42,621,471 of CM053597.1, read as the reverse complement.
GGGGAGAGTTTAGGGGGAAGGATAAAGTACAGTTGGGGACAATGTCGAGTTTAAGATATCTACCATGCATTCAGTTTGAGTTGTATGAAAGGCAGTTGGAGAAGTGAGATTGGAGGTCAGTCAAGATATTAGGGCAGGACAGGTAATTTGAAAATCATCAGTACAGAAATTTTAATTATATCTGTAGAAGGTCAGCAGAGTCCGGGAAAAGATAGGTAGATTTGAGAACTAGCAAGATAGAGACAATAATTAAATTCAAGAAAGGTGATGAGATGACCGAATGAAGTAGTGTAGAGGTACAAGAGAAGAGGGCCCTGGGCAGAACTCTGTGTTGTTTCTGAAGGTAGTGCCCAAAGAACTGAACCTGTGTATTTTGGAAGGAGGGAGAAGGAGGCAGACAGTCCAACAGTTGCAGCTCAGCTGTACCGCCCGGCTTGATCTCCAGATCGTTTATACAGTGGACTAGCTCAATAGCCACGTGTCATTACTGAGGGCTTGCTTTGTAAGATTTATCTTGCTCTGATCAAACAAATCATTAGATTTATCTTTCTGGGTCTCATAGGTCTCCATTGAGTCAAATAAGCTGTATTTTGTTTACCATCCGGGAATGATATAAATGCTAAATACTGTTTAACTTTATTTTATGGGAGTGAATATTATATTCTTTTTTCCAGTGACCTTTTATTGCCTTGTGAATAAAGAAATAATTTACCAGACAGAAATAACAGCTAGGGAAGGATGGGATTTATGAGTTTGCCAACCTTCCTAAAACCAAAGGATAAACACAATAATTTCAGGATAAAAGTTGGACATTTTTTCCTTTCCTTGCTCTCAAAACTTTGGTAAACTTTATACTGTACAGTAAAGAACAAATCAGGAAGAAGGAAAGATGTTGTCAATCTTTAACGATGGGAAACCAAAGTCAGATCAAGGGATAGAAATGAGACATTTATGTTCTTTTCCATAATTTTTTTCCCTTTTCCAAAGAGTAGAGAAGTCCTCTAGCGTACCATATAGGGACAGCAATTTTCTTAAAGGGTAAAATAAGTTTTTTTTTTCCATTGGGAGTCTTACCTAACCTGTGGTTCAGCCCTCAAGGAATTCCCAAAGAGAATTTATTTTTAATTTTTGGTCTTCCTTACAAAGGGCCCTTACTTGGGGGCACTGAGTTCCAAAAGGGCCTTTGTCTTGTATCCTATGGCACCTACTATGAGCCACTGGGATTGCAGGGAAAGTTTGGGCTGTTGCTACATTTAAAAACATATCATCTCAGATATGCAAAGAATATCCAACTTCTGTTTGAACACAGCCAATTAAATTACAGGAAGCCCATTGACTTGTTAAAAGCTCATTCCATTTTTAACAGTTCTAATTGCTTAAAAAACCCAACTTGTTCTTATATTAAACTGAATTCTCCCCTCTTTTAACTCCCATCTTATTCTGTTCTCTTGAAATAGTTTGATGTAATAAATAGATTGATGGAATTAAGAGTCAGGAAGACTTGAGTTCAAATTTATGTCCTCTAGATAAGGCAGTTTACTGTCCTAATATGTCTTAATATTACCAGCTTTGTAATTCCCAGATGAAAAGCATCCTTTCCTGGCCACCACTCCCTATATGTATTTCTTCCCACCAACAGAATGTAAGCTTCTCTAGAATGGGTACTGTTACACTTCTGGATTTAGATTTGTGTCCTTAATGCTTAGCAAAGTGCTTGTCCCACAGTAAACATTCAATAAATACCTTTCATTCATTCATCACTTCTCTGTCGCCTGCCCTTCCCATACATGGCCACTGTGAGACATTGCTGGTCCAGTGGCTCTAGCAAAATAACTCACTACACTCCTGCATAAACTAATATTCCCCTTTCTTAGAGACTCTTCTGAACCACTGAGTCTCCATCTCCTCCTTTGTTTTAGCTATCAAGCTGTCCTCTGCTGTTTCTTCCTCTCATTTGCACTGCATGCAGATGGAGAGAGACCTCTTAGGAAAGTTTGGGGAAGAGTTGAATAGCCGCTTCTTGCTGTTGTTTGTTGTATCCACCTACCATCAAGCTTCCTTATGCCATCTGGACTGGAGGTGGACTTGTTAAAAACACACACACACACACATACACACACACACACACACAACCAGAAAGGCCATTCTCACTGAGCTGGGGACCTACAAGAAGGAGCAAAGTTAATTCTTCGTCTCTCTCTCTATACAGTTTCCCGGCCAAACATGCCACCCAAATGTGGCTAAAGCTGAGGATTAAATCACGAGAATTATCTCCTCAAAAACTATAACTACAAATGTTCTGTCTGTTGCTTTAAATATATCATATATATATACATATATATGTATATATATATACACACACACACATATATATATATATATGTATGTAACCTTAGTCATTATTGTTATATCTTACATCTGAAGATCTCCTTATACTTTTTAAAAACCTTTTCATTTGCCTTATCTCATTTTGTCCTCAGAATTCTGTGATGAAGTAAGGGGGGCATTGTTGACTTCCATTGTACAGATGGCAAAACTGGGACACAGAGAGATTAAGTGTCTAGTCCAAGGTCACAGAAAGTGTGTAATAGAGCCACAACTGGAATCTTCCTGATGACTTTGTGATGTAGTAAAGCAGGTATTGTTTCATCTCCATTTTACAGATGGAAAAGCTGAGCCTCATAGAGATTACATACCCTGCTCAATGTAGCATAGTAAATCAGTAAGCAAGACTAGGATCCCACCTAGTCTCTTGACACCAGATCCTGTTCTTGTCCCAAAGCAATAGCCTGAGGCAGACAATACCATGGCCACATGATGTTGAGAAGATGGGGTGGATGTCTGGCAGAGTGGTGTAGTAATTTGTAGCCAACAAGTCATAGAGGAATACGTGAGTTTCCCTGCCTATCATCTTAAACAGATTTCACTTCTAATTACATTTAAGATTGAGTCAAATGTATGCTGTTCTCTGCAACTGTAATTCCCTAAGGGAAACTGAAAAAGAAATTTAAATCTATATAATCTTTTGTTTCACTGGCATCTGGACTACTATCTCATTGAAATAAAATCTGGTTTTCAAACTAATCATTGTTGTTTATTAAAAGTGGTTACTGATTCCACGTGTAGAAGTGGGCAAAATGATTCCTTGTTAGGATCAGAGAACAATTCATTTAACCAAGAAAAGTCTATTTGATGGACACTTATGTGATGTCTTTCACATAGTACCCTCTCCTAACCCTCACTCTCCCAAATACACACAATTCCCACCTATTACTCTGGGAATAGCAATAACATAAATACTTTGCTGATTATTATTGCTTCTAGAGAAGGCAAATCACTTGACTTTCCTTTGGCCCCACTCACTCTCCCCGTGAAGTCCCAAACTGAAACACCTTCCTTGGCTACAATTCTCTTACATATGTTGTCCTCTCCCTATCAGGATGTAAACTCCTTGGGTGCAGACACTGTCCTCCAATATTTGTATCCTCTCAGCTTAGGATACAGTGCTGAGCACATAGTAGGCATCTCAGAACCCCGTGGCCTGGAGTCAGGAAGACCTGAGTTCAAACAGGGCCTCAGATACTTACTAGTTGTGTGACCCTGGACAGATCATTTAACCTCAGTCCGCTTCAGTTTTCTCACTTGGAAGATGGGGGTAGCACTTACCTCAAATGAAATAGTCATTATCTGGTGCTTAGCCCAATGCCTGGCACATAGTAGGTGCTATATGTGGTGGTGTTGTTGCACCTTGGGCACCCTTCTTCTACATTCTTTTCCACTCACCAACTCTTCCTTACAAAAGTCCATCCATAATATTATGCTCCATCTCAAATGGCACCTACTCCATGAAGTCTTTATTCATTTCCTTCCCACCTACCAGCCCTCCAGGAGTGTTATTCCTCCCTATGAAATTTCATGGCATTTAATCACTGCCACTCTTATGCATTTATAATCTATAATAGTTATTTGTATACATGATTTTTTTCTCTCCTTGCTAGATTGTAAACTCCTTGAGAATGGGGATATGTTTTTATCTCTCTTTGCATTTCCTTCACTGACTAGCAGCATGCCTTACACTAAGTAGGTACTTCATGAATGGTGTCTAAGTGAAATGAATGAATGAATGAGCTACCTAGAACTGTCCAAGAAAGAATGGGTTCCCTGCAAGCACCCTGTTCTCGGATGTATTCATTTAGAAGCTGGAGGAGCATCTGTTAGGTGGGCCTAAGGAAAGGTTCCTGCTCTAGTTATGTGGATGACTCAGTGATCTTTATGATCACTTCTAACTCTACAATAGTTCATTTTGCATCTAGTAGGATTGAAAAATAATCATGGAGGCACCTGAAATACTGCCATTTGATTGTTTCCAAGTTTTAATGACAGTCCTAGGCTAACACAGCAGCACATTGTTAATGTAATTTGACTTTGGGCTTCAATTTCTGCTAAAGAGGGTTACCATTTCTCCTGCTTGCCTGAGTCCAGCTTGGTCCTGACACTGCTTCTTTCTTGGCCAATACTACCTGGATCCCAAAAGAATACTGGAGATAGTGGCTGCAAAAAGGACCAGAGCACTCCCTAGTTTCTCTTCATTCAGTCTTCCATTTCCCTTACTAGTTAAAGATAGACTTCCCTTTTTTCTTGTTTAGTGCTGAGAAAAGAGATGTGCCGGGATATTTCCCAGTCTTCTTGAAGTTATACAAAAGTGTTTTACTGGCTGGCGAATTCTGGGGATAAACAAACCTCTTGCAGTTTTTCCTGCTTACATCAAACTTGGGCACAACCAGTTAGATCCTCCTATTGGAAGGAGGCAGTTAGAACTGGCATCCAGCAGCTGGCAAGGACTGTAAAACTTGGTGCAGAACTGTAGAAATTAAATGTCAAATTGAGAGTATGTGATTGTAGCCTAAGCACAAGCTGCTTGGAAGGAGAGTGAAGCAAACTTCTAACTGAATAGAATCCTGAAATGAAAAAGGAGAGAGTGGAAGAAAACACACAAGTTAACAGAATGAAAGTATGGAATCCATTTGCTAATAGTTACCAGGAGAGCTTTTTGTTCACACACAATAACAATTTTCTGCTAAACAGAGGAACAAGTTTTATTCTTCAGCCATCTGACCCCAAGCCCCATCCAGGACAAAGAGAAAGAAACCTTATTCTAAGACTCGGGAACAATGTTTCTCTTTCTACATATCCCTCTCCCCCACTATTGGTGAGCTGTTGCTGTATGTCACCTTGGTTATAGAACCCAGAGTATGAGTATAGTACGATGTGTAGAGAAGAGCCAATGAAAATGTACCCAAGCATGCTCTGGATGCTGCTAAGAGAGGCATCATGGGGAGTGAAGGCTAAATCTGGAATCAGAGAACCTCGGTTCAAATCTCAGCTGTGCCGTTTACTACCTATGTAATATTGAACAAATCACTCCACTTTGCTGAGACTACTTCCTTATCTATAAAAGGAGGAGGATGTTGGAATATATTAACTCTAGGCTCCTTTCCTTTTCATAGTCTGTGATCCTAAAACTGGCTGTCCTCTGAGATCTCTTTCAGGCTCTGATGATTTGATCTCTATGATCTCCACAAATAACAGGGATTCTCTGACGCAAATGTATACATATAGGGGAATTACAGGGTTACAGAACCATAAATCTAGAGCTGGAAGGATTCTTAAAAGCAATCTGGTCCAACCTCTTTGTTGTTCAGATCAGGAAACAAGTTATAGGCTAAGTGTCTTGTCTAAGATAGTAAGTGATAAAGGCAAGATTCGAGTCTGTACCCTTTGACTCAAAACTTAGTTGGTTTTCTGTCTACTGCCTGAAGTCTTTTTTTTGGGGGGGGGGAAACCTAAATCTTTATCTTCCCTAAACTTTCTTTTTTTAAATTTTATTGACTTGTTTGTTTACTTTTAGGTTACAAGATTCAGTTCCAGAGTCACTTGAGTTTCAGATTTTTCTCCCCTTGCTCCCCACCCCCCATCCCTGTCATGGTGACATACAATCATGTATATACTGCCTGAAGTCTTAATGGAAACTGAATGGCATTAGACATCTAGGAGTACTCTAAGGTGACTAGGCAAAAGACTAATACTAAGTCTAATACTATGATATACCCAATGTAAAGTCATCATAAACCTCACACCTGGTAATGGGACAGAGGAAGGTTATTGCTCCCTCTATGCTTGTAAGACAACATCAGTCAATCAATCAATGAACATTTATTAAGGGCTTACTATATGACTAGTACAAATTCTATCAATTTATGCCATAAAAGTTATGTAGTAGAATGCAAGTTATTCAGAAGACTATATGTCCCATGAGGCTGAGAATCACTTGAGGAAGAGAACTTTCTCTCCGTCTCCTCTCCCTTCCTTTTCTTTGGTGAGCTTGACTGCAATCTGTTCCTTCATTTGACTGGCCTACTGCTAGAATGCCTCAATTCTAAACTGGCTCCCTATTTCATGTAATACACCAGAGGCATGCCTTATTATTTTATCTAATTGTTAGAGTTTCTCTTTCTTCTCCTCTCTCAGACAACCATGTGAATTCAAGAGAGCTTCTAAAGCTATGGGATGTCCTGCCAGAGTTTGAAGTCAGTAATAGTATTTTGGCACCACCATAGCAGTCGTGACCTAAGATTAAGGAAGTGTTTGCATATGGATGTGAAAAGACAGTCACCCAAGAATGATGGCAGCTTCAGGGATGTGCCCTTATGATTGAGATACGGGCCTTTACAAATATGCTGATTCTCAGAGCCCAGCAGATGACCATCCTCCGTGGAGACTATAAAAAGAGAAAAAAAAACTTTCAAAAACTGGGACATTTGTACCCCTTTGTCACATGTGTGCCTCACTACCATTTTACTATAAATTTGGTCCTATTCTTCTCAGAAATTTTGTGGATGTAAGGGAAAATCACTCCACTTTGAGGGAAATAATTTTATATTTTTTTTGTTTTCCCAGCTGTTTTTACTCTACTCACTATATCTTTGCTAAAAACAAATTGAGACTACTAACTGAGAATCACATAATACTAGAAACCCATCCCCCAGACCCTAGAATCTTTTTATAAATTTATTTATTATACATTTATTTTATAAATTTATTTTTAGTTTTCATCATTCATTTCTATAAGATGTTGAGTTCTAAATTTTCTACCCCTTCTCTTACCCCCTCCCCAAGATTGTGTGCAATTTGATATAGGCTATACATGTACAATCATATTAAACACATGTCCACATTAGCCATGTTGTAAAGAAGAATTAGAACCAAAAGGGAAAACCACGAGAAAAAAAAGAAAGGAAAAAAAGAGAAAGAGAAAAGAGCGTGCTTCAATCTGCATTAAAACTCCATACGTCTTTCTCTGAATGTGGACAGCATTTTCCATCATGAGTCTTTTGGAGTTTTCTTGGATCCCTGCATTGCTGAAAAGAGCAAAGTCTGTCAAAATTGGTCACCACACAATATTAATGTTGCTGTGCACAGTGTTCTGGTTCTCACTTCATTCAGCTGCAGGTCATAAAGTCTTTACAGATTTTTCTGAAGTTCCAGACCCCAGAATCTTGAAGGGGTGTCTAGGAGGTACAGTGAATAGAGCACTGGCCCTAGAGTCAAGAGGATCTGAGTTCAAATATGACCTCAGACACTTACACTTACTAGACGTGTGACCTTGGCAAGTCACTTAACCCTAATTGCCCTGCCCTCCCCTCTCCAAAACGCCGAAAAGCCAAAAAAAAAAAAAAAAAAAAGAATCTTTAAGGAAGTAATGGTCAAGTGCTTTTTGGGACACAACTTGTGAGTGCCAGTAGGAATGAGCCCAGTGTGGGAGCTACAGAGGAGTAGCTTTAAGAAGGAGGGGTAGTCAATACTATTAAATGCTACAAACAAGCCACTGAGCAAAAATGCTTTAGATTTGACATTCGGTTTGAATTCAGTGACAAGATATGACATTCAAGAGGGCAATTTCAACTTTATCTAGGAGGAAAAGTCAGGTCCTAGGGACCAAAAGAAGGCAGAATTGGGGAGAAATGGAAGCAGTGAGTATTGACCACTGGGGAGAAATGAAAAAAAAACCTGAACAAAACAAAAATACCAAAAAAAAAATCACAAAATTTTGAGCAGTATGGAACATTAGAGATCATCTTTTCTAGGCATACCTGACCAAGAATGATAGCTGGAATATCATAAAAGGTCAAGTTTTTGTTTCTTCTAGATAGAGAAAATCCTTGCATCTTGGGGAAAACACGTGTGTGTGTGTGTGTGTGTGTGTGTGTGTGTGTTTGGAGAGAGAAGAAGAAGAAAGAAGAAGAAGAAGAAAGAAGAAGAAGAAAGAAGAAGAAGAAAGAAGAAGAAGAAGAAGAAGAAGAAGAAGAAGACGAAGACTTTTCAGTCATTTTGATGAAAATTAGAGCGTCTTTTCCTCCTTTGGGGATTTTATTTGGTATGATCTAACTTGGGCTGACTTAGGAAAGAACAGGAGAGAGTGAAAAAACCCAAAACCCCCAACCCAGTCCCAAAACATTGATTATAAGTGCAGTGGACTAAGACTCAATAACTGGATGATTTAAGCATTAGAAAAAGAAGATTCCAAAAGAAAAGCTGATAGAGCCATCATCACTATAAGTTCTATTTCCCAGGGCTCTAAAGGTTCTGAAACACCAAGTAAATATGAACTAGGAGGTGAAAGTTTCTATCTAGAGCTACTAGGGAGCTGCCAAACAAAGCACCGTCTCTACTATAAGGACAGTGCTGAAAATAGCAGGATTGTGCACTCTGGTGAGGGCACAAAAGACCCGTTAAGAGTGCTGCTGAACGATTCATTCAATATAGATGTTCTTCTATAGATGGACCAATATTCTTACCACAGGTGAAACACTTTCTTCATCATGTGGCTGAAAGATGCATCACTGCCTCCTTGTTCTTCACACATGTATTGTGTGCTGGTGAGGTCTATTTGGGAAAATTCCTTGACACTGTGTTGGATGAACCATTGTTTTAGCCAGTAGATATGTCAAATCATTTACTTCCAAAGCTAAAGTAACCCCATTATTATTAAGACTGAGGGCAAAATGATGTAGTAGGAAAGAACATTGGATTTGGAGTCAAAGATTTGGATTCTAATTGTAGCTCTGCCATTTGCTAGCAGTCTGTGAGTCACTTAACCTTTCTCAGCCTCTTTTTCCTCATCCATAAAATTAAGAGACTGGACTAAATACTCTCCAAATTCCTAACAGGCCTGATAATGTATAGTTCTTTGATTAATTATTAATAATCAGCAAAGGAGCACCAATAATTCACTGGAGTAATTATGGCTACAAAGACAATTGGAGACATTGGGTGTCTAGTAGCTATATTTTAATTTCAGATGGGTCTTCAAAGGTAAATATCACTACAAACGTCATCTCTGGTAAAGCTCGTCATCTTTCTGACTTTGAATTAGTAAAATTATCCAAGGCTTTAAATAAGCATTATGATTAAAGGGTTACAGTGGCTAGTTAAACATTAATGTGAGCAGAAGGCCTTTCTGGCACTGCAGTAGAGCTAATAATCAGCTACACAAATTTATCACATTTGTCTACTAACCCACATGTCAGATACCATTCTCTTATTTTCCTTTTTCTGAGTTTCTAATATGAAACCCTATTTTTAATGTAGATCTAGGGGTATTTTCTAAAGATACCTAGGTTTAGGGACTTTGTATTGTCTTTCAGTTTATGTTTTAGGATGTCAATGATAGTAAAAGCATTGGATTTCAGGTTAGAAAACATGGGTTCAAACTCTACGTCTGACAACTTTTAAGTTTGTGACTTCTAATGGCCTAAGTAACCAGTGGTTTCCTCACGTGTAAAATGGGAATGATAACACATGTACTAAGTACCTCACAGGACTGCTATGAGAAAAGCATTTGATAAACCTCCCATTTCTGTAGAAAAGTGCAGGATTTTGTCAAGATTTTACAATGACTTATTTTTGCATATTTCTTCAAATACAATTTCAATGATCAGCTGTTCAAGGGCAACATCATTGCACTTGGGAAACAATGCTGGGATACTTTATGCAAAATCTCACTAGATGACTCATAACTTAGGATTTTATTTTTCAATATCTTTCTCTGCTTATCCTCTTCATTACCCTGTGCTATAGTTTCTCCTAGCCTCTGGTTTTCACCAGGCCTTGGCTTTTGCTTTTGTTTTCTTTTGCAATAACTAAATTGTATTTTGCTTTCTTTTGCAAGAACTAAATTGTATTCTCAGCTGTGCAAATTGAGTGGCTGAGGGGCAAAACTTCTTTTACCTTTTCCCAAATTTTCTAAGAATAATTTGGTAAAAGAATAGAGGTCTGGTATGGTGGATTATTTCCAACCTGACCTAGTCTAAAGCTAGAACATTCCTTAATTTGATAGAGTATTTTACAATTACTAGGTGATATTACATACATGATCCCATTTGAACCTATTGACAAATTTCTGAGTTAGGTAAGTTTTGTGACTCTTACTTATAAAAGAGAAAACATAGACTTAGGGAAGTTAGAGAGATATGCCAAAGATCAGATTGGTAGTAAGTAACTTTAAGTCTCCAAGTGTTGCTGCTCTTTTTACACATCACTCGTTGTCATCATCATCATCATCATCATCATCATCATCATCATCATCATCACCAGGTTTGTTAACTACCAATGTGATACAGGGAACTATGCTAGACTTTGGGTCTACCAAATGCTATTTTCTTCCCTAGAGGAACTTACAGCAACACAGATATACAAGACAATTAACAATAAAGGGAGGATATGCTAAGTACCAAAGAGATGGTGATGATTAAACTTACTACTGGAGATCAGAAGGGGGGAAAAAAGGAGAAAGGCTTAAACAAGGGGAAAGAAGAAAGGAAGGGATTTCTACAAAGAGGGAAGGGGTATAAACAATTTTGCCTATTCATTTTCCTTAAAAAGTCATGAGAATTATAATACAAGCTAGTTCTGTTATCATACATTAAAATATAAGCTTCTCACAAGTAGTGATTGCTTCATTCTTTGTACCTGTATCTCCAGACCTAAGACAATGGTTACAGACAGTTAACAGTGAGTCAGCAAGTAATTTATCATCTTTTATGTGCCAAGCACTGCACTGCACGCTGGGGTTACCAAAAAAGACAAAAATGTAGTCCCTACTCTCGTGAAACTTACGTTTTAAGGAGGGAAATATCATGCAAACATCTATGTACGCATAAGATGTATAGAATATAAATGGAGGGTAATCTCAGAGGGAAGTAATAGATGCATATAATTTGTGTTTAATAAATGCTTGTTGATTGATAATTACTACATTCTTATCACCCTTTTTGAGTTCACAGAGTATGCATGGAATTTCACATAGAAATTATTCTAGGACCAATCTCTAGGCTGTTATTCTTCTTCTATATTTAATGTTCCACAGAATATTGCATAGGGAGATAAAATGCCCATTTTTGCAGTTGAATAAAAAAATATTAGGAAGTAAGTTCATCTGTAGGCTCATGGCAAGCATCTTTGGGACCATTCAATAGCAGACAGAATGATGGGGGTAGTAGGTACTTCATGCTTCTCTGAAGAGGTTTTAATTTCTTCTACTATGTCTGGATGCATTTCTCTGTTTCTTTTAATATATGAAAGGTACTGATGCTACACTCAGGTGATCCACCTATTGTTTTACAATTTTGCTAAATGACCTGCTTACCTCTCTCTCTAGTCATGCATGGCTTTGGTGGGATCTTTGGCTTCATATCTCATGTGGACATCATTGTGATTAAGTACGCATTAGCTTACATAATCCACTATATATTCTATTGCCTTTTGGCTCCCCTGCCAACTTGATTCTGTTGAGATATGTTTCAGAATCATACAAGCATGTTAACATCAAACCAGTTGGCTTTTGTGGCAGTAAGTCTTTTGGGATCATTGAAAACACTGTTTAATTTTGCAGATGCTATCCTGGCAGATGTCTTGCTCCTACTTAGTTGTGGGCTTAGCTCATTATTCATCTGTAGCAATTGTCCAAGACACACACATACACACACAAGCACTATATGTGTGTGTATGTATGTATATATATCTTCATAAATTCACACACACCTAGATGTCTCCACATATTAATAGGTCATATATATGGTCTGCCAACCCAGTTATTTGTCATGATCTGAGCAATATGCGTTTTTCATCTGTTTTGTTCTCTTAGTATGAATTACCCTGAGGAGGGCTAAAAGTATTCTCGGCTTGATCTAGTTAATATAATGTCATTTTTGAAAAGGAGAATTTATTATCAAAAGGAAAACTCTCTTCCATTCTTACTTCCTAAGACATTGGAAAATACTTTAGATAAACACAGGGTCTTCCGTTTTATGATCAGGTCATTGATGACTGTTTCTGTAGTTGGTTCCAGGGTTAGGAGCAATGGGTAGAAATTTAGGCTCAATGACAGAAACATCTTCTTAATTATTAGAATTGTCCAAAAGTAGAATGAACTGCCTGAGAGGTGATGGGTTCCCATTCCTCAAAGTTATTCAAAGTAGGGATGAACTTTTTAGTTATGTTATAGTGGGATTCCTCTAATATACATATTGGATAAGATAGCTGCTACTGTCCAAATTTCAAATTCTGCAGTTCTGTCTGTTATACAATAATATGTAATTTTACATATGCATTAAAAATATTTTGTTTGAGGGGAAACTTTAATGCTGAAAATATTTTAAAAATTGACATAGTAGCCTCAGCACCTGAAGCGTTTTCTATAACTTTTACTTAGTGCTATGAGTATAAAAATGTGTTCTACAGAAAATAATCCACAGGAGGCCTTATGTTTTCATCAAAGATTCTCTCTCTCTCTCTCTCTCTCTCTCTCTTTCTCTCTCTCACACACACAGTCACACACACACACATTACACTTGAGGAGACATTGGTGAGATGAGTAAGTAGGTATTCGAATCTACATCTATTGATGTCTTCTTGGTAAATACTCTACCTGTGATTTTTTTCATTCTTTTAGAACTTTCTCTTCTTTGAGATTTCTTGAAAATTAATCCCTGATTGCCTTTGAAATTGTCTTAGCTCTGGCATCTCTTTCTTCTACATGTATTCTGTTAGGTTTAGGTGCTCTTCCCAATTTCATTTTAAGTATCTTTTTCACTTCTTCACATAGTTTTCTGGTTGCAGATACAGTGAACTTCATCCCGTGATTGTTGATGAAAGTGCTTGCAGATCTGTTTTTCCCCCTCTATTTGTTGTCCTTCAGTTTTATCTACAAAATGTTGTTCTAGCTGAACTTCACACCAAACCAAACTAAGGTTCATTTTCTCCTTAAGTGATTTTTCCATTACTCTGAGACCTTTCTGTTTATCATCTTTTGTCATTTTTCCCTAAGGCATTTTATAAAGGGGCTTGTATACAAAACCAATCTTTTGACTTGCCAAGGAGATCAAATATTTGATAGCTAAGAGGGTCTCTTGATTTTTGTTTATCTCTTTGCTTTAATTACTTTTCCATCAGTTAAACTTTTCTAAGAATTGGTAGCAGAATCATTGTCTTTGCTTTTGTCTATTTCCAATTTTTCAGAGATGACAGTCCAAGTTTTTCAATACAGTTGTCACTGTTTCAACAAATGAAGTCAATAATTCATTAAATGCCTGATTGTTACAGGTATTGTGCTAAATCCTGGGGACCACAAAGAAATGCAAAAAACTATCTTTGCCATCAAGGTGCTCACAATATAATGATGGCAAACAACTACGTACAAACAAGATATGTGCGGGATAATTTGAAGATAATCTCAGAGGTACGTATTAAAGATAGAAATCTAGAATGATATAGCTTTAATTTGTCCCAATCATCATATTTGTTTAAAGCTTATAGTTTAAAAACAACAACAACATCATTGTCTCTTACATCCACACGATCATCGAACAAGTTCACACAATCATCGAATCCCAGAGTTGGAAGGGATCTCATCAGCTATATAGGTCAACCATTTGCAGAAGGAATACCTATGATAACATATGTGGAAAGCTGTTATCCAGACTCTGCTTGGGTACCTCTAAGGAAGCAGAACCCATCACTTCCCAAAGCAGCCCTTTCCATTTTTAGATAGCTGTAATTATTAAGGCATTTATTTTTCTCACATCAAGCTTAAATTTGTAACTTTGCCCATTGCTCCATCTTTCAACAAATTAATCCCTCTGGCACATGATAGCCTGTGTTATCATATCTCCCATAATTCTTCTCTTTTCCGGGCTAAGTGTTCCCAGTCCTTCAATTGATGCTCATATGACATGGACTTGGAGTCCTTCCCCATCCGAGTTGCCCTCCTCTTTACTCTCTCTACCTTATCATTATTCTTGATCTGTGACACAGTAACTGAACATAATACTTCACATGTGATCAGGCCATGGTAGAATACACACAGTTTGGAGGAGCTTGTCAAGTTCTTCAAATAGTTTTTCTTCTTATTCATTTTTTGTAATGGAACTGGTACACATTTGGCAATTGTCATCATGGTATTCTGTTTACTCCCACTTCTTATGAGCACAAGATGAAAAAGGAACTCAATAAGGGATATTTCCTATTGCTTTTGGGCACATGATGAAACCTCCTCTAACACTTTCTATATTGAACTTGCCCAAGGAGAGGATGTAAGCTATCCTTCCATGTAATTGCAAGTGGTGTCCAGAGGACCTCGGTTTGAATCCTGCCCTCTTTCACTTAATAGCTAACAATAATTGCTAGCATTGATGTAGGGCCTTAGGTTTTACAAAATGCTTTACAGCTATTTCGTTTTATCCTCACAACAATCCTGGGAGGTAGGTATTATTACTATCCCTATTTTATAAGTTAAGAAACAGAAGCAGACAGAGGTTTAGTGACATTCAAGATCACATGCTAGTAAGCGGCTGGATTTGAAATCAGTCCTTCCAGGCTCCTGGTCCAGCACTCTATCAACTCCACCAACTAGCTACTAATAAGTTGTAGGAATGAGTTACTCAACAGATTTAAAATGAACCTTATTATTTTTCCTTGGAAGCCTTCCCCTCTGCTGAACTTCTCTACCACTACCAATGACACCATCATTTTTTCATCTAGGCTTCTGTTGTCCTGAACTTCTCACTTGCACTCATCCTTATATCCAATCCATTGCCAACATATTTTTTTGTATCTTTACATTTCTTGTATATATTCCTTTCCCTCTATTCACACAGCTACAACCCTAGCTCAAGCCTTTATCACCTCTTCCTCAGACTGTTTGAATAGTCTTCTAACTTACTTCTTTGCCTCAAGTTTTTCCCCACCCCAATCCATTCTCCACCTTTAGTTTAGACTATTAGAAGAGTCTTCTAACCTCCACTCATCTGCCAACATGATTTTTCTGAAGTGTAAGTTTGCCCAGGTCACCTCAATTCTCAATAAGCTCCATTGGCTCCCTGTCTAACGATCAAAAATAAACTCTTCTGTTCAGCATTTAAAGCTCTCCATAACCATGCTCTTCCTACTTTTGAAGTCCTCTTAGACTTTTATTCTCTGTGTATTCTATAGTCATTGCATCAGCTTACTTGCAATTCCTCCAAAAGGACACTCTTATCTCGCATCTGTGTGCTTTTGCACAAATGTCCCTGTGTCTGGAATGTGCTATCTCATTCCCTGTGCTTCTTGGTTTCCCTGGCTTCCTTCAAAATTCAGTTTAATCCCCATCTTTTACAGCAGACCTTTCTTGGTTCCCCCAGATGCTAGTGGCTTCCCTTCTCAGATTCCCTTTCATTTGCTTTGTCTATCTCTTATACATACCTTGTTTTTCCATGTTGATG
Organism: Pseudocheirus occidentalis; assembly: GCA_028646575.1. Lineage (NCBI taxonomy): Eukaryota > Metazoa > Chordata > Mammalia > Diprotodontia > Pseudocheiridae > Pseudocheirus > Pseudocheirus occidentalis. The sequence continues at coordinate 42,605,656 of CM053597.1, read as the reverse complement.
CCCCACATAGTATGTAAGCTCTTCTAGGGCAGAGAAAGCTTTAGCCTTTCTTGCATCGCTGGTACTTAACCCAATGCCTAGAATGTAGTGAACATTTGATGAATGCCTGTTGACTGCCTTAACCTCTCTGGGGTTCAATTTTCTCATTTAAGAAATGAGTCTCTTATACTTGATCATCTTTAAGGTCTCTTCTGTCTCTGTCTATGAACTTCTTCATGTCTTTAGATTTCAGCTATAGTGAGAATATCAATGTGAATATGGTTTAGTTATTCCCATAGTACATCAATGCCTTGTTTGTTGGCATAGCTCTAACAAGCAGTTTGTCACTAGAACAACCACTACCAGGGCCAAGCAGTACCAATTGGTATATATAGCATGGGATGCACTCTCAATTCAACTTTGTATATAATAATGTGAAAATATATTAAGTAATTAAGGCAAATTCACATGAGTGCCTGGTACATGGTAGACAGTACAGTATAAGGGAGAGTCCCCTAAACTTGGATCAGAAAGATCTGGGTTCGTATCCTGCCGCAGACACTACTAGCTGTGTAGTCCTGGGACAGTCGTTTAGCCTATTTATGCTCTAGTTTCTTCCAATAGAAAATGAAGAGATTTGATTCAATTGCTCCTAAGGTCCCATCTATTTGTAAATCAGATATCATGACTTGTTGAATAATTGAGTTAGGGGAATAATTCATTGGATAGAATATCAGCATTGGAAGGGAACTCAGAAGTTATTTAAGCTTAGTTCCTGGGGTTGTGTGATCCCTGGCTCTTTTTACCATGTCATAAAGGGCTTGGTGAGCCTGCTTCCCAGACAGCATGTGGGCAGAAAGTAGTACTGGGATTGCTTTCCTTGAGGGGCTGGTGTGTAGTTAACTCTGCTACTTGTGGAGGGGTAAGGGGCTGGCCTGGGAAGAAGGGTAAGAAAGGGAAACCATGGGAAAGGGAAGCATAGAGAAAAGAAGGAAAGAAGCATTTTTCAAGTACCTGCTATGTGCAAGGAGACTTCTTTATTGAAGAAGGAAAGAGATAGAGAGAAAGCAGGGTTTACTGTCTCCCCACAGTTTCCCTGCATGCAAGCCTCTTCTCTGCTCCTTGACTAATACCTGAGTCGGTGCTCCCTTCACTATCTTCTATTCTGCTCTAGAAGTATCTATGTTGAACTTTTGTTCCTTCCAAATTTCCTACTGTGAGATAGGGCATCTATTGTCTCAAACTGATCATATTTGTAGATGTTGAATAAGTGAGTGGACTAGAAAGTTAAATAAAATATTTTCATATGGTCAGAAGGTGGTCCGATTCTTAGAACCTTTGATATCCTTTTCTGACCCTTTATTCCTTTCCCTGTGGAAGTAGAGAGGTCCATAAAGGACTGAAAGCTATTTTGTATTTTTTAACTATTTTATGAATCTCCATGGGTCAAAGATTCATCATGGGGCAGTTAACTTTCTAGGACTGAGTCTCTCTAAGTGAGTTAAGTTCATCTTCATAGAGTAGATACAATGTACATCAACTGGTCCATTCCTAGAACAATTCCATCTTGCTAAGAAGAGCTTTGTTTTCTAGAACTTGCACTCCATCATTACAGTTTTTAAGAATTCAGGTTTATCTCATGTCACAATGGGGCATCCGTGTAGGATGCACACATGCTAGCTTTTATTTCATAGTGTCATATTAAATTACAATATAAAAGAGTCAGCAATATGTGGGTAGAAAGGCCAGTGGGGGAAAATCCATGGCATCTGTTTCCTTTATCATAAAAATGAAACAAGAAAATAAGAAACTAAAAACATCCAGATCTAGAGAAAAAGCCAAATTCAGACTTCTAAGTTGACAGACAGTCTTGGATATCTTTTTGGACTAAAAATATGCAGACTTTATTGTAGGCATATAGAGTATGTTTTCATCCAAAATCTCTAGCCTGGAAGATTTAAGATGGGACATGAGAGCTGTCTTCAAGTATTTGAAGAGCTGTCATATGGAAGAGGGATCAGCCTTGTTGTACTCAGACCCACAGGAAAGACCTAGAATCAATATATAGATGCTACAGAAAGGTAGAAGTTTCAGCTCCCTTGAAAGAAAACAACTTTCTCAAAATGAATGCTGCCAAAAGTGGGACAGAACACTCCCGAACTAGGGAGGGATTGTCACAATTCTGTCCCTAGTTTTTCTGTATTCCTAATGCCTGGCACTGCAGCTTAACACATAGTAAGTAAATACTTCTTGAATTGAATTCAAATAAAAGCTAAATGAGTACCTGTCAAAGGTGTCAAGGAGAAGTCTCCAGCTCAATACTTCTCAGATCCTTTCCAATTTTTGAGAAATGATTTTAAGAATTCTTACCTAGGTAGCATAGTTAATAGAATGCTGAAACTGGAGTCAGTAAGATCTGAGTTCAAATCCCTCCGACATCTACTAGCTGGGCGAGTCACTTAAATTCCGTAAATCTCAGTTTCCTTCTCTGCAAAATGGGGAAAATAATAGCACCTTCTTCATCAGGTTGTTGTAAGGAGAAAAGGAGATAATGTATAAGGTATCTTAGAGAACCAGAGGGCAATATAAACGTTAACCACCACCACCATTATTACTGTTATTCCCTGAAACCTTAATTCAGTTGTTGTGGAAGAAAACAGAAGACTGTATATAATACATGTAATGAATAAATTGTAGCATTACTGACCTTGGACATGTAAAATTCAATTTAACTTTGATTATTTTAGTGAACAACACAATCATAATAGAGTTGATTTACTTGTGGCCAGCGCTGACTCTATATGTAGGCTATTACTTAGGGTTGTATGGAGTCAAGGAGAGAAAAGGGGTGGTGGAAAGAAGTCCCCATACTGCCTCTATCCATGGCCAGCCAGTTAATAAGTTGACTTTTATCTTTGGCTCTATTCAGTAGATCTTACCTTTTCTGTGTGTCATATAGCCTTCTGGAAGTCTAGTGAAGACTCTGGACCCTTTTTAGAATGATATTTTAAATAAATAAAATAAAATACATAGGATTACAAAGGAAGTCAATTGTGTTTAAATGCATTTATCAAAGTTTTATTAAAAATAAGTTCATGGTGCCAAGATTAAGAAGCCTTGTTGACTAGAGACAATTATTCATGTCCATTTCAGTTATTCCATAGCCATTTTCTGCTATCCCTGACTCTTCATGAATCTACTTTGTGTCTCACTTTTCAAAACAACTTCCTCAAACCAACTGACATATTTCTCTCACCATCTTCTAAGTGTTAGTTGATAAAGGCCTAAGTCTTGTAACCCTTGCTCAGATTTTTTTTTTAAATAAATGAAAAGTTTTCAAACTTGAAAACAGTTTATATTTAATGGTATGATTTCATCGAATATGTTTGAATGAATAAGATGCATGAAATAAATATAATAAATAAATTAATGAAAAAGGCATTTGTTATTTACTGTGCTCTAGGCACTGGCATGGGCAAGGGGGGCACAGAATGAAAAACTAGACAGTCCTTGCCCCTAAGGAGGTGATATTCTGATGGGGGGAGGGAGACAAAGTATATTGGGGAATGGGTGGGACCCAAAGAAAGGTGCCTGTGTATGCAAAGTCACTAGGATGATAAGTGAAACAATAGGACAGTTGATTGTTATGCCCTTTCTGGAAGCTAGGTGGTACTAATCTGAATCTAATTCTCTTAGAGTCAAAGGTAGTAAATGGGGAGGGAGAGGAACATGTGTAGCTAGAGGGTAGAAAATAGCCAGTATGAAGGAAGAAGCATAGTAGGGGGGATGCATAGAATGCTACTTATCATGGGCTCTCACCATGGAGGACACTGTGGTCCTAAGGTGGGCCAATAGTGGCAAGGCAGTGAAATAGCAAGGAAGACTGTCGGAGTAAAGAAGAATGAATGACAGGAAGTAGGAAAGTGGAAGGCTCAAATTTGGAGGTCAAGAAGCTCTGGACAGTTTCCTTAAAATCATAGTATGTGGGTAGGGGCATTTTTATTTCATCTACTAGTGAGATGTAGGTATTTGTATCTATCTGATAGATAGCCAAAGTGAATGAACTTTTCCTGGGATCACTTTTCCCCATGCATATTGATCTAATTTGCTCCAGGAATAAAAAAAAATCTTATTTATTATACTTCCTCCCCTTTGGCATTCAAACAACACTGCAGTAACATATGCCAGTTCTGCTGGCAACATATTGTATGGATTACATTAATTTATCCAAAACAGCCCCTGTTTCCTACTAATATGATTAATAAATGGAACTTATTGGTTGGTGTGACAAAGTATCAGCTTAAAGATTTCTTCCTCTCCACTTTTCCTCTCTTTGACTTAAAAATACATCTAGCTCTTGACAAAAGGTGAGGTTTGGTTGCCTGGCACTTTATTCTGGAAATGATCAGATCTCATGAGATTTTCAAGTAGCAAATAGATGGAGAAAGATAGTGGCAAAGTAGGACAGAAACTGAAAATAGGAATCTCCAGATTATTCAGGAGCTCACACACAGGAAGGTAATTAGGACAAAGTTTATAGGTTATAATGCTGACAATAAGATCACTGGAGAGTTGGATGATTGTTTTCACTTGATTTTTTGTAGATAAAACTCAGGCCTATTGATAAGAATGAGGCATTGAAACATTCTGTATGGGCTATCACATTTCAGAGTACTTCATCAGAAACATGGCAAACTGTGGGTATAATCCAGTAATCAAATATTATTTCATGAATGATAAAGGTCCAATAGTGATTCTGGGCAAGTCTAACAGGAATTGAGGAAACAGGCTGTATTTGACAAGGAATAAATTGAGATATTTATAGTGAATGATGAAAAAGGTGAGAAAAAAGAGAGAACTGGAAACAAAATGATAAATTTCTTTCCTTCTTTCTTTTTGTATGTAGAACCTAAAGGTATATACATACACAACACACAACACACGCACACACACACACACGTATATATATATAATTTTTCAATGACTACTTCTCTGAGTAACTGATAATATGATCATTCTAATTATCAATAAGAATTAATAATAATATGTAAATATACAAGAAATCCCCCAAAACATGTTACAGTTAAAATCCATACTTTAACTATATCCACATAATACAGCTAACATTAGGAAGAGAGATCTGGTTAATGTCAAATTCTTGCAAAGAACAAACCTCTTACACAATGTCATTAGATTATTCCTAAAATATGATTTTGTAACATTCCTCAAAAATCTTTAGTAACTCCCTATTACCTATGATATGATGTCTAAGTTTCTTAACCTATGACTCAAAATCTTCTATCGTTTGGAGTTTGTAGTTCTCTTAGAGCAAGAGCAAGAAAGTGGGGAGGAAGAGGAATGTGGATGACAGGAGAATGGAAAAGTCCAGTGTGAAGAAGTATGGTAGGTAGAGTCCAGAGAGTGCTGCTTATCATGGCCTCTCACCAATTTTACCTATCCTTATGCTCCAACATGAATTTTTCACTCTAGTCATGATGATGCTTAAATTTGCCCCTGAAAAAGCCATACTCCCTTCTAGCTCTACACCTTTGCCCATGTTACTTCTCCTTGTAATGCCTTTGAGTACAGGATTTTGAATGCCAGGTAAATCTGAATGCCAGGTGAATCTGAACTTTACTCAATAGTCAGTAGAAAACCGTGAAGATTTTTTGAGTGGAAACACAATCTGATCAATAAAAACACTGATCTGAAGGATGTATTGGAGTGGGAAAGGAGGGGAGGTGGCAACATTATCTGTTAGGACTCTTTTGCAATAGTCCAGATAAGTGATAATGAAAACCTGTCCTAGGATAGTGGCACTGGGAATAGAAGGGAGGGAATGGATACTAAAGACGTCACAGAAGAAAGTAAATGGATATGAGAGATGGAGAATATTAAAAACAAATAAGTTTTACCATGGAAGACGAAATTAATGGTAGTATATTAATGGAAGCAGTGAAATCAGAAGGGAGAAAAGATGTAGTAAAAGGATAATGTGCTTACTTTTGGATATTCTGAGTATGAGGAACTGGAGGTACATCCATGCAGGATAGCCTATGAAAAGCTGGAAAGGGAAAGAGGGCAGAGAAGAATGTCAAGGACAGAGCTTTGGAGAAAAGTTATTTTAAAGACCTGGAAAAACAACAAGGTGTTTCAGTAGGAGGGAAAAGAGAAAGGAAGGAAGGGAGGAAGGGAGGAAGAAAGGAAGAAAGGAAGGAAAGAAAGAGAGGGAGGAAGGAAGGGAAGGGAAGAAGGTAGAGAATTTGTGGCATGTTTCCTCCCTACCCCTAAACAGAACTAATTGGTTTCTTAGGTTTGCTATGAGGAAGGTCCCTTTAAAACTGTAAAGTATTATATAAATGTAAATTGCTGGTATTTGTATCATCTGTGATAGGTGATTATATGAGTATAGAATCATAGATTTATAATTGGAGGGAATCTTAGAAGCCATGTAGTCCAATCCCCTCATTTCACAGGTTAAAACTGAGAGAAGTTAAGTGATTTTGCCAAGTAACACAGCTAATAGGCCCATGGTTCATAGCAGGTCTTTTTTAATGTTGGTCCATATCAACATTTAACCAGTGCCCTTAGCAATGGTCTCGAACCAATTTAGCTAAGTCACCATTTCTATAGTGCTTTAGGGTTTACAGTGTTAGCCTTATAACAAGCATAATGCGAGCACCATCATCTCCATTTTATAAATGAGGGTACTAAGGTTTAGATTAAGAGGGATTACGTAACTCCCCCATGGCCATACAGATAGGAAGTTTGAGAGTTAGCTGTGACTGTCAAACTAGTATGCTTTCCATTATATCACCATGCCTCTCAAAGAATATGTGAACAGGAATGGAATTTGGGGCATTTCACACACGCCCCCACAATAGCACAGCGTTCCTCTTAGTTATTGACCTGATAAGCGTGTCCACAAGCACAGTCTAATCACAGAATGGTTTGTTCATTGGTTTAATCTTTAATGAAAATAAGTCAAGTCAATAATAAGCATTTATTAAGCATCTACTATGTGTTAGGCAGGAAATGTTCTCAAGTGCTAGAATTATTTAAATCTCAGTGGAATTGAAATGTGTTTCTTACTGAAAATTTATGATTACAAAAGGTTTAGAAACAAGAGAGGTTAGTGAATGTATACTCTAGACATTAGCGTACTTGAAATGGCTAATATGTTATGCCACATTTATTTATTTTGACTATTGAACTAATAACAATAGCTAGCATTTACTTTGCATTTAAAGTTTGCAATTCAGTTTACAAATATCTCATTTGATCCTCAAAATAACTCTGGGAGGTAGGTGCTATTACCCCCATTTTACAGATGAGGAAAATAAAGAAAACCAGTGTTAGGTGGCTTGCCCAGAGTCACATATCTAGGAAGTGTTTGAGCCTATATTTGAACTCAGACCTTCCTGAGTTCAAGTCTACTGCTATACCCACTGTGCCACCTAGCTTCCTCTTGGAAGCTCATTTGTGTATTTTCCATGACATATGTGTGATTCATGGATAATTAATAGGATTGTCATTGTGCCCTACAAAGAGAGAATATTGTGTCCATAAGAGGTACAGGATCAGTTATTGACAAGTTCTATAACTGGCCTAATGCTCTATCAATTATGAACTATAGAGTTTAACTGTGTCCAACAAAATAAAAGCTTAAACGTTGACCCTCTGGGGAAATAAAGTCATTATAAGTCTCTTTCATGCCATCAGTATCAAATAGTTTCATTCCACAAGCCTTCTTTACCAGACTCATTCTCCCTAGGCAATAATGGAATATCAGAATCACCTCTAATGTCATCATAAGAATGTTACTTTGAGGTAGTAAGGGCATCCTCTACTTTCCAATACTATGTGCAAATTAAAATGGTGTAGGGAGGTTGGAGAGAAGACAAACAAATTAGGGATTGAGCTAATATTTTAGGAAGAAAATAGAATTTGGATATTGAAAATTAACTCCAGAGAAATTTATCATGGATAGTGGATACAGATGTCTTCCCTTCCTTCCTTCTTTCTCCCCTCCTTCTCTCCCTCCTTTCCTTCTTTTCTTCCATTGCTTCAAATTTAGACTCACTTTCACTTGCTGGGGTTGGGAAGGAATTGGGTTATTTGACTTAAATTGTCTGTAAGCCCACTTCTTCACAACTGTCCTCTATCTGCACATACAGAAGTATCTCTAAGGAATGATCAGATGGCCTAGTCATAAATCATGGATGTTGCTGTTTGCTTCTATAACTGATTTCTAAAAGCAAGATCAATGCAGTTCATTCCTGAAACCTACAAACAAGTATGTATGAGAGAAAATATCTTGAGAAACACAATATGAAAAAAGGTCAAACCTCAATTCACCTTGGTTCCCAGCAATAGTCTTTCCTTTCACAAAAACAATTCCAGGGCCTGTGATAATCATATCATAACAACCAGAAAGTCAGGCCCTTTAAAGTTAGTTATGTGCTCATTTCCATTCAAATAATGCTTAGCTTTATTGAGGTACCATCCTTTTTTTTTTCAAGTCTGGGCACAAATAGGGCCACTTGAGCAATTTCTTAACTATTGATTCCTATTTAAATACCCATACAAATGTGAATCAGGCAGGTATCCTCTGTGTGCTTCCTTCAGAGATGCAGATGTTTTGTATGACAGAGAGGCAGAGCCTATTAGAAGTTCAAAAAGCCCAGTTTGGCTTTATTTCACTTTCTTTCTTGGTACTCTGAAGGACAATTATATCACAAATGTTCACCTGCAGCGCATCTGTGCAAAAAAGCAATAAAACTATGCCTTCAAATTGAAAACTGGGGGAAAACTTCCCATTTTTACTATTTTATAATGTGACATATCATAGAACCTACCACATCTTAAAATATACAGATTTAAGAGAAAAGTCGTAACAACTCACATTAAAAAATAAAACAAAACTACTCTGACAAACACAAACTTGGAGTGATTTTTAGTAAATCTAATTTATTTAAATTAGCTTTATTTAATTACATATACAGCTGTTCTGTGCCCTGATCAGAGCCCTGGGGACTGTGCAAAGTACTTAAGTCTAAATGTCATGTTTTATTACAATGTGAAATGGAAGTAGCTGCAAAGTACTTTTTTTTCCCCTTTGTTTGCTAGGGAGGATTTGAGGGACAGACCATTTCTCTCCCTCATAGGGTTTCTACTCTGAAACACAGTTGTACCTGTACTTCCTTCCTTGGGTCTGCCACTACCCAAGCCTTGGGCAGCAAGAGATGGTTCACAGGTGTTAAGAGAAAAAACCAAGGCTCATAGGTATAAATGTTGATATCTTAGTATTTGAACTGTTTCTAGCTCAGAAATGTTTCATTAAAACTTTGTTTGCAATCATGTTTATTTCTTCCTAATTAAGAAGAGTTCTCTGATCCAAAGCCTCTGAATTTGTTTTTTACTTGGCTCTTGAACCAGTGCTATCTTGTCAGGGTCTCAATTGATGGCAACTTTAATTCCTTATTGGGTCTCTTAAGACTGCTAGTTTTCCAATATTTTCAGGTAATAGGTAGAGCACAGGAGTCTAAGAACATGGATTTGAATCCCAACTTTGCTACTCCTCCCTGGCTAGTTTGGAGCAAGCCAGCTCACATCTCTGGGCCTTTTCCTTTTCTTCTTTTCCTCAGCTGCAAAATGAAGGGGTCGACCTATATGATCTCCTGGATTCCTTCCAACTTTATATCTATGCTCCTTTGGGGCAGCTAGATGGCACAGTTGATAGATCAGGGGTGGGGAGCCTGCAGCCTCCAGGCCACATGTGGCCCTCTAGGACCCTAAATGAGGTCCTTTGACTAAATCCAAACTTCATAGAACAAATCCCTCAATAAAAGGATTTGTTCCATAAAACTTGGACTCAGTCAAAAGGCTGCACCCAAGGACTTGGAAGCTCACATGTGGCCTTGAGGCTGCAGGTTCCCCACCCTTGGGATAGAGCATATAGGCCCTGGAGTCAGGAAGATAAGAGTTCAAATCTAACCTTATACACTTATTGTTCATGTGGCCCTGGGCAAGTCACTGAACCCTGTTTGCCTCAGTTTCCTCATCTGTAAAATGAGCTGAAAAAGGAAATGGCAAACCACTCCAGTATCTTTACCAAGAAAACCCCACATGGAGTGATGAAGAGTTGGAGTTAACTGAAACAAAGAATTCCAACAA
>CM053597.1:42575057-42595001 GCA_028646575.1 Pseudocheirus occidentalis | reverse complement strand
AGTGGCTGACTGAAGATATGAACAGGATGGGACTTTGTTGGTGGCCTGGCTGATCCTTGAGTTCCAGGCAAGAGAACACTAGGTTACTAGGATCTACTTAACATCTGATCAAACAAATTAATTACCATTGCACTTGAGAAGAAGTATTTTATTTAATCTTGGGGAAAAATTAAATAATGACTTACTATGAGTCTCCTATTAATCCTAACTCTTTGTCTTTGTTTTTTTGTTTTTTTTCATTTTGGAGGGCAATTGGGGTCAAGTGACTTGCGCAAGGTCACATGGCTATAGCATAAGTGTGTCAGGTGTCTGAGTCTGGATTTGAACTCAAGTCCTCCTGACTCCAGGACTGGTGCTCTATTCACTGCACCACCTAGCCACCCCTGTCTTTGTTTTTTGATAGTTTTTTTTTAATTCTCCCCAGACTTGCTGAACTTCCAAGGGCTTGGACACCATTTGTCCTGACCACAGGACACTTTAATCCTACAAGTTGTGTCTGAATTCTTAGACTCTTCCCTTTGGCTTTGATGAATAATCTCTGTGACCTAATAGGCCTAGAAACCTGCAAACTAGTAAACAAATGTCTAACCTATTGATGAGATGGAGCAGTACTACAAGAAGCCATTGCAGAGGTGTTTGGGGGTAGGAGTTAGGTAAATGTAAATCTAATAGCAAATGCAGAGGAACTAACTTTCAGAAGCAATGACATGTAGGATGTCATCCTACCTTGGGAAAGCTCATGTGAGAATCCTTTCCTTAGAATCTATAAAACAAGCTAGAGAAATAATCCAAAGTGACAAGGCCAAGCTAAGACTATTCAGAATTATGTTGACACTGAGTGCTTGGGGAAACCGGACAAAATCGGGACTAGAGAGACTCTCCAAAGGTATTGTACCTACAATCATGTCTAAGGAGAGTCCAGCTAAAGCAGCTTAAATTATGAAGTGCTATTCAGTACTAGGAGAGAAAATCCATGGCCAGAAAATATGGCAGTAAAGTATGCATTGATGTAATGTTTCTGTGATGTGGAATGGGGAAAACAATCTAGTACTGCTGTTTACCTTACACTTGCAAAATAATAACTTTCCAGATCTTCAATCATTCACATTGTCTAACTAAAGTAGACATCATTTTTTGAGGTGGTAGATGGAAGGGGAAGGAGAATCATGTGCCCCAAGTACAGCTAACACTGATCCATTCCTACACCAGAGGACAAACCAATGCTTTGGCCCAGTTAAGGCATTCATAGGAAAAAAAGTGGGAGGGATCAGTCATAGTGGTCTGAAGTAATTCTGGAAGCTGTTATCTGGAAGCTGTACATACTTGGAAGGGCTTAGCTTCACCTGGATTTGTTACTTCCTGATTTTAGCTGTCATTGTAATTTATTTCACAGGAGAATATAAACTCTTCAAAAGCAGTGACAGTTTTTTTTTCATTCTTGGATTTATAACTTGGACATAGTAGATGCTTGAATAAATATTTACTGGATACAATCAACCCACCCAGTCACCCCAAACAACCACCAATCTAGAATCATAGAAGACATAAATGATTTGTCCATGTAGTATGACTACAAGATAATCTCTACTTGTTAGGAAGTTATAAGTGTTAGCTGTTTTTTTTCCAGACATGTCTGACTCTTTGTGATCTCATTTGAGGTTTTCTTGGCAAAGATACTGGGATTACCTGCCATTTGCTTCTCCAGCTCATTTGACAGATGAGGAAACTAACGCAAACAGGGCTGCATGTCTTATGCAGGGTCACATAGCTACTAATTGTCTGAAGTCAGATTTGAACTCAGGAAGATGAGTCTTTCTGACTCTAGGCCTTGCACTCTATCTACTACACTACCTAGACCCTACCTAGCTACTGCTAAGTAGGCCTAGGTAATAGGTTATTAATCTGTGAAAGCTAGTGAACTCCTCTTATACACTAAGATAGTTTTATTTTTAAGTCTACCTTTTTATCTTTTAGTATATTTTTCTTTATTTTATTAAACATTCCTCAATTAAATTTTTAAAAGTTAGTCACTTTTAACATTCTTTCTTTTTTAAATTTTAAGTAATAAATCCTCTTCCTCCTTCTTGCCATTCCCCCACCCACTGAGAAGACATACAGAATGGTGTCAATTATACATGTGAAATTATGCAAACATATTTCCATATTAGTCATATCACACCAAAAAACAAAAAATAATTAAAGTGAGAAAATCATACTTCAGTTTGCACTTAGAGTTCATTTGTTCTCTCTTTGGAGGTAGATAACATTCTTTATCATGATTAGACCTTCAGAATTGTCTTGATTCATTGTATTGATCAGAGTAGCTAAGTCTTTCACAGTTGACATTACTGTGCACCAGTATGTCCCAGTTTTTCTCACCTTACTTTGCATCAGTTCATATGGGTCTTGCCATTTTTTTCTGAAATAACCCCCCCACCCCCATCATTTCTTATAGAGCATTTGTACTCCATCACGACCATCTGCCATACCTTCTTCAGCCATTCCCCAACTGATGGGCATCCCCTCAGTTTCTAATTCTTTGCCACCACAAAAAGAGCTGCTATAAATATTTTTGTACCTATAGATCCTTTTCCTTTTTCTTTAATCTCTTTAGAATACAGGCCCAGGATCAAAGGAGATACACAGTTCTATACCCTTTGTGTATAGTTCCAAATTGTTCTCTAGAATGGTTGGAACAATTCATAACTCTACAAATAGTTTATTAGTGTGCCAGCATTTGTCACTTCTGATAGGTGCATGTTGGTACCTCAGAGTTGCTTTAAATTGTATTTCTCCAATCAATAGTGATTTAGAGTATTTTTTCATATGAATATAGATAGGTTTGATTTCTTATTATGACAACTGCCTGTTCAATATTCTTTGACCATTTATCAGTTGGAGAGTGGCTCTTATTTTTATAAATTTGACTCACTTCCCTATATATTTGATTAATGAGGCCTTTATCAGAAAATTTGATATAAATTTTTATATTATTTCATCGTCTATGGTACCTTTTAGCAAAATTTATCTTTCCAACTTATCTCTGCCTATTTATTTTAATGAATTAGGTCTATTTTTGTTTTTACTTTCTCTGAGATCATGACTGCTACTCCTGCCTTTTTTACTTTAGCTAAAGCATAATAAATGCTGCTTCAATCCTTTATCTTAACTCTGTGTGTGTCTTTCTATTTCATGTATCTCTTATGAACAATATATTCTTGGATTCTGAAGCTGGTTTTCCTCTCTGCCTTGGAACTGTGACTGGGCCTCTGTTCTCTTGTGACCCACCACAAATGTTCCTCTCTGACATGGAATGGTGACCCTGAACTATGTATGGATAATACAATCAACACTAGTTGCACCCAGGGCCAGCAAAAAGTCCCCTGTCATCTATTTCTGAACTGCTGTTTGACCCCTTTACCATTGGTGGCCTAAGAATTCCTGAAGTAGCTGTCATCACAACTGCTTCCAATGTCTACTGCTGGTGCTGCTGCACTCTGGGGCAGCCCCTACAGGAACACCATAGACCTCTCCTTCCCACCTCTTAACTTGTTTTATGCTAGAAAAATGTCCTGTTCTGACCTTTTGCTCATACTGCCACTCCAGAATTGGATTTGAAGTATCATGTTAAATTTGGAGGGGAATGTTGGGAGAGTTCACCTGCATTGCTGCCTCTCCTCTGCTATCCCGGCTTCTCATTTCTTTAGGATAGTTTTCACAAACTGTCTTTAATTATTGTGTACCATTTAAAAAAATGTTATGGCTCTTGGGGAAAACTGGGAGAGTATAATTGAATCAGTACACGCTCATCATGACTGGTGGAAAAATCACTTTTTTTTTTCTTTTTCAGTACCACAAGTTAAGTCAGTTAGCTACCAAGGTGGGTGTGCTGAAATATTTTCTTATACAAAAGTGAAGTTGTCTTTCAGAAGTATAGAATTTGGGGCATGCTCTAAATGGAGTGAGTAGAAACTGAGGTGATCCTCTGCGCATCAGCTAGATGGCTCTTCTCTAGGACATAAGTGTAGTAACTTCAAAGTTATAATCATCCTTTTTTCATGGAAGCCTGCTTTACTCAATTCTGGTTGTTCCAGATTTGTAGGATTCCCATGATTATTATGATTAACAAGTATTAATTAGTGACAATCAAGTGAGAACACACCGATTATAGAATTGTTCAACAAGTTGTGTTTAAATGAATGAAATAGAGCATTACTAAATCATAAGAAATAATGCATATGAAAAGAAACAATGGAGGATTTATGTTAGTTGGTGCAGTGTGAAGAAAGGATAGGAGAATAGTAAAATGTAGTAAAAATAGTATTTCGTGAATAGTAAAATTGTGGTTCTGTTGTGGTTTCATGATATGCTATGGTGGAACCATCTCAAAGAATTCAGAGTCAGACCACCTCTAATTCAAATATAGGCATTTATTGAGATTGATGCCTTTCATAAAGTAGGTTAGGTTCCAAGAGAAACCAGCAACTTCAGAGAGAGCAAGATGGATTTTTATAGGGTAAAGATTTAATTACATAACAGAAGTTGTGAGTATTAAAAAGGCAGGAGGGATCTGTTAAGGAATTAGATAATAGAGGAGGGGTCCCAGCATGCAATTACCCACAATGCCTTCAGATAAAACCATTGGGGAGGTATATACATATGATAAAGATATTATAATAAGCTTCTCTACATAACAAATTTACGTAAAGGACAGTTTTTCTATTACTGTGCAGGTGCCTACTTAGGGAAAGTCCCTTCTATTGTTTTGGGGTCCACATCCTGCTTAGGCATGCTGGTGGTTCTGCGTTATGATTGGCTAAATATTGTAGTCCTGTCTGAGACTAGATGGATGTGTTTGTGTTTGAGAGCATGGACACACCTGCTGTTTCTGTGGGAAATGTGAGAAATGGGTCTGGGGGCAGTGGCTAGATAGAGACAGTGGCTCAGATCCCATCCTAAGGACACACCTGCTTTTTCTGTGAGAAATATGAGTTTGTGGACACAGCTGTTGTTCTAGTGAGGAGTAAGGTATAGATGAAGGAGTTAGGATATTGAGCAGGGGAGAGGAGGAGTGAGTGACTAGGTAGGGGCAGTGGGCCCACAGTTCAGTGGGGCCTATAAGGAAATTAGAATATTGGGGTAGGGGGCAGTTTTATTAGGATTTCATCAGTTTCAATAATGCAAATGCAAATAACACTAAACAACAGCTAAAATCATGTGCAATGATCAGATTTGGTCCTTGAGGACAGGTGAGGAAGCACACTTCCCTCTATCATATGGAAAGGGGAGTGATTATGGGTATGGATTTTACATACACTCTCAGATACTGTAGCTATGTCGGTTTTGTTTACTTTCTTTCTTTTCCCATGATAACAAGGAAAGATTTTAAGGGGATAATACCTTGGGAAATGACAAAAAGAGTTAAATGAGGAAAACCTTTTTAAATTGCCTAACTGTTTATTGGACTATTTATGGTTCTATATCTTTTTTTTTTGTCTTTTTTTTGTTGTTGTTGTTGAAGGGAAATCAGGGTTAAGTGACTTGCCCAAGATCACATGGCTAGTTTTTTGTGTTAAGTGCCTGAGGCCAGATTTGAACTCAGGTCCTCCTTACTCCAGGGCTGGTGCTCTATTCACTGCACCACCTAGTCGCCCCAAGGTTCTATCTCAATAAGGGCAGGGTATCACATGCCCTAAGCAAGTTTTGAAAATGACTTAAATCTTCATGGGGACATTGTGATCTCTGTGCATTACTTTCCACTGGAGGCCTTAAGGCTTTCACTGTAGTTTATCCCTAAATAAATTCCTATATGCAGTAGTAATTAGAATTTTCTGGCATTAAGAGATATGCATTTATAAATAGCAGTACATATGGGGTGACTAGGTGGCACAGTGAATAAAGCACTGGCCCTGGAATCAGAACCTGAGTTCAAATCTGATGTCAGACACTTAACACTTACGAGCTGTGTGACCTTAGGCAAGTCACTTAACCCCAACTGCCCTGCCTTACTTCCTCCAAAAAAAAAAAAAAGAAAAGAAAAGCAGTACATAAAAAGTTTCCCCCCTATTGGTTATGTCCTAGGTAGCCAATCCAGTAATATGACAGAAACAACTCCTGGCCTTTAGAAATTTAAAAATAAAGACATAATACTAAAGGAGACAGAAATGAACAAATTCAGAGAGTTGAATAAATATGTTAAACTATTACATGGAAAGGGAATGAAAATCATTAATCTTCAAAAGGAAAATTTAATGTAGGCGTCAGCTAACACGCAAGGTAATTGGGCAGAGATCAAGAGATGTTTTTTGAGCAAGAAGCTCAACTTGGGGGTTGAGTGTGAAGAATAAGCTTTGTCATTATAGATGGAATTGAGAACATTATGAAGGATAAGCACAGATTGGTTTATTTCTCCTTCAATCCCAGTAGGGCAGGAAGCCAAGAATCATTCTCAAGAGTTTTACTGATTATTGAGATCACCCCAAAATGTACTTTTAAAACATTTAAAAATTAGTGAAAAGATTTTGGCCTTTATTTCCCATTCCACATCCAGTCCAAGAGAAACCTCATGAGCTACACAAACTATTCTTACTTTCAGGAGTGTCTCAGTGAAAATGACAGGTACATTTCGTAAGAGAAGCTCAATTTGTCAATTGAAAGCTTGCACAGAATTATACTGCTTATACCATAGAAAGGATCTTCTCATACTTCATTTCCTGTGATGCTGATTCATTGGTTCTATTTTGGGATCTCATAATTTAGAGACTGACACATACATGCAAAAGGAGAATTCATTCCCCTCTGATTTCCTTTGCTTTACTTAGCTTTATACAATAACATATAAATAAGGCATTTATTATGTATGCATTTGTAAAAATCCATACCATCTTTCTCAAGAGTTCCTCATTAGTGAAGACAGGCCCATACTTTGAATATTAATTCTCTCTTCTCTTAGAATGAATCAGTGGTGTCCCACTTCTTTTTAGTGTTATTTATGAACTTACAAAACATGGACCATTGAAAATGAACTCCACAAAAACCTAATTTGCCATAAAGTGATGACTCTTGTAGCTTGATATTTAGAGTTTCCTTGACTCACCAAGTTATCTTGGAATTTTGTTCTGCTACTGCCACATGACTGGTGCTCCTACAGCCAACTAGGTCACAAAGCATGACTCCTCTTCCCACGGAACTATTTGTTGAACAACACAAATGAATGTAACACATTATTGGGCTTAATGTGTAGAAAGCTAGTGCCATATGTTGAGTTAGTAGGTAGTTAGGGAATAAGTAGCATTGAAACCAAACATCTTGTTGAGATTCTCCATGGGAAGAGAAATTTGTAGGGGGGGGAAATTTTTTATCTTTTTTTATCTTTGACAACTTCCTTAATGCTCCAGGGGCTCATGTGAGTTATTTTCCCATAAAACTCAAATTCAGGAAATTTTGTTCACTCACTTTTAAAAATTAGATTCTAAAGAAGAAAGAAAAAAAATCTGGTGAAAATGGTTAAATAAAGAACTACACTGATTTAGTGCACTGTGGTTAAAATAGAAGGGTGTAAATACCAACAAATTGATGAAGAACTTGTGAAGGCACTGGGATTTATTGTCTAAAATAGAATGGAGCTGAGGTTTAAAATGGGCAGACTGGATACTTGGAATTAGATTAGGTTGCTTAAAGTATTTAACATGCTCTAAATCACTATTGATTAGAGAAATGCAAAACAATTCTGAGGTACCACACATCACACCTATCAGAATAGCTAACATGACAGAAAAAGAAAATGATAAATGTTGGAGATGTGGGAAAATTGGAACACTAATGCATAATTGGTGGAGTTGTGAACTGATTCAAACATTCTAGAGAGCAATTTGGAACCACTACTAGTTCTGCATATCAAAGATATCATAAAAAAGGAGAAACGACCCACATGTACAAAAATATTTGTAAAAGCTCTTTTTGTGATGGCAAAGAATTGGAAATTGAGGGGATGACCATCAATTGGGGAACAGCTCAACAAGTTGTACTATATGAATGTAATGGAATACTATTGTGCGATAAGAAATGATGAGCAGGTGAATTTCAGGAAAGCCTGGAAAGACTTACATGATGCTGAGTGAAGTGAACAGAATCAGGGGAACATTGTAAACAGTAACAGCAACGTTCTACAATGATCAACTATGATTGACTTAGTTCTTCTCATGAATACAATGATCTAAGACAATTCCAAAAGACTCATGATGGAAAATGCTAATCACATCTAGAGAAAGAACTATGGAGTCTGAATGCATATTTTCACTTTTTTGCTTGTTTTTTTTTTTCCTTTTTGGTGACTTTTCCCTTTTGTTCTGTGTAGTAAATATATTTACATGATTGCACATTGTATGTATGGAGGATTTTATCCTTTTTAGTTTAGTGTCTCAGGATCCATGGTCATGGAAATGTATAGTTCCAGGTATTAGATTATGACTCCCACAATAGCTCCAAGGATTCTAGATCGTCATTCCTAGAATAATACTGATAGACAGTCCTACTGAGGCTGTGCCGTGAGATACGGGGGTGACAATTGACATTTACTACACTTGTACAGCATAATGATCTTGCTAAAATCAACCTGTGAGCTTAATGTTGGCAAGATGCCTTCTTTGCCTTTTGGCCCACAAAGCAATTGGGCACTGCTCAGTTAGTGGCGGAAACCATGGGGAACCCATAGGGAATCTGTGTGTGTCTTGACAGGTCCCACCAAGGCTTGAGGGAATTTAAGGGAGTGCACAAGCTATGCCTGTCTCAGCTGACACCATCAAGATGTAGGGGTAGTTTCCCCCACTTCTCACTGGCCCCTGCCAGAAAGGTGATTAGGGAATGCTGTAGGAGCTGATATTCCCATTATGAGCAACCCTTTGAGAAGACTAGACTAGAAAAAAGCTGATTATTAACCCATCCTAAGGTGTCTGCCTGTCTGATCAGATTAAAAGTGAACCTGTTAGAGGCTAGAGTTCCAAAACTCCAGTGCCTCCTGCATGTTATCTGTAAAACACACATGTATAACCTATATCAGATTGCTTGCTATCTGTAGCAGAAGCACCCTAGCATACCCAGGATGGCTGCTAGCACAGGTTCTTTGATCTGCTTTTCTAAAGGAAAGCGACTCAAAAAGGGTTAACAAGCTTACTTTAACCAAACATATGTCATTTAAATAGTTCAGGGGCAAAAGCCGGCACCCTGAACTTCAGAGAATGCCAACAGAAGTTACAAGCAGACAAAAAATACAGACAGAGAAGATAACATAATTCAAAAGACAGGACTTCTAGCTGTCTGGCCATTACATACCTACAGTTAGTTATCAGAGGGAGAAGTACTAACATCTGGGTTTTCAAAGCTGGGGAACTCAATGACTGTCCAGAGTCTCATCTGGCCAAATCACACAACACTTCCCATAAGTGGGCCCCAAAGCAAAACCTCAACTCAGAGGTATATATAGCCTTCTCCAGGGTCAGAGAACACCACAACCCTTGTGAACCACTGCCTAATTACAAAGCAACGATGTGGGAGTTCCTGAAAAACAAGCCTCCTCTACGGAAGATTCTCCTGTTGGGCTCTGCTCTACCCTTCAGGAAACTTCTCCCATCACAGGCTCCATGTGACCACGTTCAACCCATTAGGAGGAAGAGTATATTTTCAAATCAGAGAAGGTCCTTCAATTCACTTAGGCTTATTATTAGGCTGGGAATATCTTCAAATTACCATTACCATTACACCATCTTAGGGAGGGAGGATGGAAGGGAGAGAAGGAGGGAGAAAAAAAATTGGAACTCAAAATTTTATAAAAATGAATATTGAAAACTATCTGTACATGTAATTGGAAAAAATAAAATACTATTGAC
The DNA here is from genome assembly GCA_028646575.1 of Pseudocheirus occidentalis. Classification (NCBI taxonomy): domain Eukaryota; kingdom Metazoa; phylum Chordata; class Mammalia; order Diprotodontia; family Pseudocheiridae; genus Pseudocheirus; species Pseudocheirus occidentalis. Next base: position 42,585,117 of record CM053597.1, on the reverse strand, counting down.
AAAACAAACGCAAATCAAAATTAGTCACATGATAAGAGACACAAAGACCTGTTGGAGAAAAGAACTCCTTAAAAAGCAAAATTGGCCAAATAAAAGGAGGTATAAAAATTCACTGAAGAAAGTAATTCCTTAAAAATGAGAATTGGGCAAGTGGAACCTAATGACTCCATGAGACACTAAGAAACAATAAAACAAAATCAAAAGAATGAGAAAAATAGAAGAAATGTGAAATATTTCTATGAAAAATCAACTGACCTGGAAAATAGATTGAGGAGAGATAATTTAAGAATTATTAGACTACCTGAAAGCCATGATATATAAAAGAACCTTATATTTTATATATAAAAGACATTATGTTTCAAGAAATTATAAACAAAAATTGTCTAGATATCTTAGACCTAAAGAGTAAAACAGATATTAAAATAAACCGCCAATCACCTCCTGAAAGAGTCCCCCCACTCCAAATACTCCCAGGAATATTATAGCCAAATTTCAGAGCTCCTGGATGAAGAAAAATATATTGAAAGTAGCCAGAAAGAAACAATTCAGATATCATAGAGACACAGTGAGTATCATACACTAGTTAGCAGCTTCCATGATGAAGGAGTCAAAGGCTTGGGATATGATATTTTGGAAAGCAAAGGAGCTGGGATTACAACCAAGAATAACCTACCTAGCAAAACTAAATATAATCCTTTAAGGGAGAAATAAATATTTAATGAAATAATGGACTTTGAAGCATTCTTGATGAAAATAACAAAGCTGAATAGAAAATTTGACATTCAAACATAAGACTTAAGAGAAGTATAAAAAGGTAAACATGAAGGAGAAATCACAAGGGACTCATCACGGTTAAATTGTTTACATTCATATATGTGAACTGCTAAGAACTTTATCATTACAAAGGTAATTAGGAGTCTACATAGAAGGTAGACAGCTGGATTAGCCAGAACCCCGATCCAACAATATATCATTTATAAGAAATATACTTGAAACAGAAAGACATATACAGAGTTAAGATAAGGGGCTGGAACAGAATCTATTATGCTTCAGCAGGCGAGTGTAGCAATCATAATAAAGCATAAGCAAAAATAGATCTAATTGAAGAGATAAGCAGGAAAGCTATATTTTGCTAGAAATGTACCATAGACAATGAAATAATATCCAAAAATTTTACATGAAGTTTTTCTGAAAGACTAAAAATGAAAAAGATGTTATTCTCTGGATAGAGAACTAATGAACTCCAAGTATATATTAAATTATAATTTTCTTGCTTCCTTTTTTGTCTTTTTTGTGATATGGTTAATATGGAAATATGTCTTACATGATTCCACATGTGTGATTGATACCATTTTGTATGCTTTCTCAGTGGGCAGGAGAGGTATGGGAAAGGAGCGAATCTGTAACTCAAAATTTAAAAAGAAAAAACTGTAAATAAATAAATTTTATTTGTGAAAATTTATATATTATATAATTATTATGCAATATAATAATTATATATTATTTATAATAATTTATAATGAAAACAAATATTTTAACATAAAATATTAAATGTGATTACCTTTTCCAGTGACCAAGGGAACACACTACTAGAAGTTGTGACATTTGTATCATAAATGAAACCAGATACCCACAGGAAGTATCAACTAAGAGGAAAGATAGTTCATAGATTTTTCCTTAGGTAAATATTGGAATTGGCAGAGTTGTTCTTATTAGATATTCAAAGGCAAAAAGTAAAATCTTGGAATATCTGTTATTCTTGTATTATAGAACTCACAAAGTACACATACAACAAGATCTCTATTAAGATGGTTGAAGTTTATGCATCAGCATCTTTTGCAGACAATGAGAATGTAGAGAATTTCTTTCAAAAAGATTATTCAAATTAAGTCAATGAATATTTGTTACTTAGTTGTTACAATAAAAAGGTGCACATTAGTCAAATACACTGGAAATCTAAGTCAGAGATAAGAAATGAGAGTAGATCAAATGTTTATACATCTTCACAACTATATATCTTGAATATTATCTGCATATAATTAATTTTCTCACTTAGCAAAATATTAAAAATTAATATTAAATTAGAAGAAATAATTAAATAAGAAGGTATGTCATGCAATTAGTTAACTCCAAACCCTACTTAAATAAACTATTGAGGTTGGGTTTTTTTTTTCCTTTAATGGGAAGTTGATTAAGAAAGAGATATTTACACAGGCCATGACCATTTCCTAAGGGAGTTTAACAAATATAAATCAATAAGCATAATGAGGAGGCCGAAAAAAGCCTAAAATCTGACATAGAAAGCAACACTTCATTTCCTTGGCAAGCATACTTTACTTTAGAATATGAACTCATACCTAAGATCTTATGGGAAAGGATGGTAGAAGATCACGGGTAGTATCCTCTGATAAAATATTGAGAATCAGTGAAGGGAAAAAAACAAATGTATATAAAATCTAGCAAGAGACCAAACTACCTTTTGTCATGCCAAGGATGGATTTGGAAAGTGAACAAAAAGATAAAAATGAAAAAGATCTGTTTAGATTTTTTTGTTGAATGTTTTTCCATCAATGATAATTTAGATAAGAAAAACAGGTTCTATTGTCCTAGTTGCTGGGAATTATTTTTAAGTTGATTTAGCTAGATTTTCCCCCTCAATTTGCCCCAATTATTATAATTTTATATTTTTGGTCACAAAATTTTTTTCAGGATACATGGCAGAATTAATCATTTTGAAAAGAAAATTTTGATAAAATGTTTCAAGGGTAGGAATCAAATTAATATCTTTAAAACCTCCAATACCTGATTAAATTTGTTTCTGAACATTTGTGTTAGAGATGAGGAATACTGCCTAAAAACAAAAGATTGTTTCTTCTTCCTTATAATTTTGATTTTATACTATCCTAATTTGTAGTCTTGCCATGATCTTTAAGGTTCATTTAGTTCTAAATCTGTGATCTTATGAATAAAAATGAAGGAAATAGAGATTTCATTTTAAATACTACTCTCCAGATTGCAGAGAAGGTCCTTGTTTTTATTGGTAGAAGTAGAGCTCCCTTCCTCGGGAGCTTCCTAAACTGATGAAATTACAGATCCAGTAAAATAGTAAATCAGTAAACTAAAAATATTTTCATATGCATTTTAAAATTATTTTTAATCATCTATTCTAGGGTCCCATGATTGATTCCATATTACTTCAGCCCAGGATACCAAAATAATAAAAATGGGACAGGGAGAAGAGACAAGTGTAATGGTAATGGGAATTTGAAGATCTTCCCTGCCCCTTAATAAGCCTAAGAGAATTTGAAGATCTCCATTGCTTTTGAAGATCTTCCCTGCCCCTTCATAGGCTGAATGTAATCACATGGAGTGTGTGGTTTGAAGAGTTTGCTGAAAGATGGAGTAGAGCCCACAGGAAGCTAGGAGTCAGAGCAGTTAGAGACAGAGGGAGGAGAGGACACACCCAAGGGAGACAGTTAGGCTTGTGAGTAAATGTGGGTTCGTGGGAAGGCTAAAGGATGATGTAATTCTCTGTAGTGTTATGGATTATTAAACTGATTTGCTACTGTGATGGATTCAGTTTGGGGATTCAGTTTTCTGGTGTTAGGATAAAATGTTTTGATTTTGTCTTCTATATGGAGAGTCTATTATAATTTATGAATAAGTACTATGCCAATGTATTTACAATAGCCCTCAGCACTGTGAATATTGCCTTGGCACTACAACAAGTTGCCATTCCTGCAGAATTCCTGAGGACACCATGTAAAGTCAGCAGGCAGAAGGCAAAACTACGTATTTACACTGGTCTCTTTCATAAGTTGCAGCTAAGTGGTACAGTAGATAGAAGGGTAGGTTTGGAGTAAAAAAGACGAGTTCAAATCCGGCCTCTGCCACTTACTAGCTATGTGACCCTGAGCAAGTCACTTAAACTCAACCTGCCTCAGTTTCCTCAATTACAAAATGGGGGTAATAATAGCACCTACCTCTCAGAGTTGTTGTGAGAATCAAATGAGGTAATATTTGCAAAGTGTCTAGCACAGTGTCTGGCACGTAGTCGACACTATATAAATGCTTATTTCCTCCTTCCCCTCCCAAGGGAGCATGACAGGTTCTCTCTACCTCTTGCTCTATATTCTCTACAATGCAGACTGTGTGGATTGTTATCCTGAGAACACTTAGGAATAATTTTTGCTTTGTTTTGCTTTTCCCTCTCAATTGGCCATTTGGTCATCAAAGTCAATTGCCAATCTGACCCCAGAGTAAATTGCAGAGTTCTGTCTGTTTGCTATTTTTCCCTTGTTAATCATTTGTCTTCTGAAATATTAGAGGTATTACAATAAAAGGGGAGAGTTAGAGCAAAGAGTCAGATCATTAGATTACAACTGACTCCTCAATGTCCAATAAGGTACCAGTTTTTTGCACTGTTTTCCTTTATGGTTATCAGAGACCTACTGATTACCATAAGCACTAGGACAAACTGAATGATAAAGTCCATTATGACTTACAATTTATCAGTGTTAACTGAAACATCATCTTTATGGTGATAGAGTTCAACTTGTTTCACTCAAAAGCTTAGTAAAGGAAAAATTTTTAATGAAAAATTTGAAGATCAAGACTAACTAGAAATGACCCTTTAGAATTAGAACATTGCAACTGGGGAGAAAATATTGAAATGAAACAGTCCAACCCATTTTCACTTTGCAGATGAGCAAACTGAGGTCTAGAGAAATAAAATAATTTCCATAGGATCAGGTTGTTTGAAAAGTGGCAGCAAGAGCCAGCTCAGGACCTGGGCCCCACAATTCAACTCCTGCCATTCCACCAAGACTCTCAGTCTTCTAAGCTCAATATCTACCACAGTGCCTGGTATATAGTAGGCACTTAATAAGCGCTAGTTGACTACATGGGAGAAATGGAAGACTGTCTCATTACACAGAAGGTTGTGAAGATGCAAGTTTTACTTCATTTAGATCAAGGCCCCTTAGTGGAACAGACTAAAATAATTGGTTCAGCTTCCCTGGAGTCACTAAAATATCAATAAACTAAGTTAAGCTCCCTCAAGATATCTATGCAAAACAAACAAGAGGTTTACTTAAGGAAAGCACAACTACTTCCCCTATTAGTTTTGATCAATTGCTTTGTGGTCACTTTCATTAGACTGTCTAATTTGAACCACAATTAGATTTTATCCTTTTTAACAGATAAAGCAGATTCCCCATCCATTAATTAAAGAGTCTTAGTAAAGGTGGTTACAAGATGGATGTTATATCCCCTCTACTGATGACCCAACTCAGCAAAATAGTACACTTTTGTTTTGAGAAGCAAATACGGTATCACTAATTGAATGAAAACTTTGGCTTCTATATGGAGCTGGTGAGAGACAAACACACACACACATACACACACAACTATTTCAGGTGTGCTAAGGTAGCATTCGTTATTTTGGGACTCCCAGAAAAAAGTATGCGAGTGGATAGCATGAATTCATTAAAGCAAATTCTTTGTAATAATAGAGATCTTTAATGTCATCCGTTTGTGCACCAGAGGCAGCTAGGTAGCACAGTGGATATAATGCTGGACTTGGCATGAAGAAAACCTGAGTTTAAATCCTGACTCAGGAACTTACTAGCTGCATGACCTTGGATAAGTTGATTGACCTCAGCTTTAGTTTTCTGATCTATAAAAGAAGAATAGCACCTTCCTTGCAGAGTTATTGTGAAAATTAAATGACATAATTATGTAAGCACTTTGTAAACCTTAAACACCATATAAATGTTGTCGTCATCATCGTCCTCATCATTATCCTCCTCTTTCTCCTCATCTTCCTCCTCCTCATCATCATTTTATTCTGTTCATGTCCTTCTGTGAATCTTCCACAAGAAATATAACCACTATGCCAGGGGCCTTCATCTTCATTTCTTAATATTATACAGGTAGCAGTATTCTACTTGTCTATTAGTTATCATTGGTCCTCATATCATCCTGAGATGGCATCTCACCTTCTTTTCTGCTCAGTTGCCTCTGATGACATCTTTTCTGGCACTTCTCCTATACCATCCTTGATTAGTAATATGTTCTATTTTATTCGCAACCTACTATGCTTACTTCAATGGTCCCTTTGGGCGGTCCTCAACTGAAGAGTTATTGGTATTCTGTGTCTCATCACTGTAGAGCACCACCAAGAGAATACTAATGTTGAACAAATATGGTTCTTTGTTTCATAGAGAACTTGGGAGTCACTAGAAGCACAGCACAATTCCCCAAAGGCAGTACAGCACCATCTCCTTCTCCTGCTCAATTCTGTACCCAGATAATAGTCTGGCCACAGGTATCTGTTCAAGGTGGGTATACTGTTGACTCCATTCTATGTGTTATCCATTCACCTGCATCTTATGTTTTAGACAGTAGACACTCCTCATCCAATTGATTTTTCTCTTAGAAAAATGGGCTAAATTATTTAAAGTGGTTATGGATCTGGTTTTGGAGACTCTGCAGTCCTCTAGGGATTAACTCAATTAGCGCAATGATATATACAAAGAGAAGCATCTAAAGAGCCTTACCATTTATAAAGAATTTGTCTCCCATTTGATTTGTGTACTACATATCCTCCATGACAGCAGTGAACTCCTCTAGTCAGAATATATCTCCTTAGTAGTAGTAATAATCAGGGAAGGATCAAATACAATTACTTCTGCTGTTCTGTCTTGCAAGGAATCGTGGATGAAGTTGCTATATGTAGGGGAAACATCTAGTTGAAGGAGAACCTTTATGACAGTAGCTTGCCCTAATGTGTCAAGTGCTTTTAATAATCATCAAAAATAATAATTCTATTAATATTTATATAAATTACATACATATGTATAAACATATACATCTGTGCATACACACATATGAGGCAGCTAGGTGACTCAGTGAATAGAGCACTGGGCCTGGAGTCAGGAAGACTAGAGTACAAATCTAGCCTCAGACACTTAGCTAGCTGTGTGACCCTGGGAAAGTTACTTAACCTTGTTTGCCTTAATCCACTACAGAAGGAAACGGCAAACTACTCTAGATTCTTTGCCAAGAAACCCCATGAACAATAGTGGTTTGCCATAAATGGTTCATAGTGTCACAAAGAGTCAAACATGACTGAATGCCTGAATAACCACCACAACACATGTGTATATGGTATAAATATACATACATACTTAAAAATATACGTACTTCTGTAAAATGCTTGCAAATTGTCAGCAAGATAATATAGCATAGAACATAGAGAGTTGACTCTTGCAGTTACAAAGACCTGGTTTAAGTCCTGAATCTGACACACGTTAAGTATATGGCCATGAGTAAACTGCTAAAGCTCTCAAAGTTCCAAACAACTTCCTAAGTCTAAAAGTTATATAGTAATTTGTCATCTACATTAGTGGTATGGAAGGAATGTTCTTGTACCAAGAAGTTCCCTATATCATATGAAATCACAAATCTGCACCTATCTAAAGATAAAGATTTTTGTTAATATGGAAGTGGTAGTAAAAGGCAAGATAGACAAACCTCTCCTTTCTTAAGGAAGCTATCTATCTCTCCTAACAGTGGGGGATTTTTCCTAGAGTCAGATCAGTAGAGGGACAGTACAGGCTCTAATAGTTCTTCTCTTAGCTCTCAATTTCAGTAATCAATAGCCAATAAACACTTAAGTCCCAACTGTGTGCCAGGAACTATGTTAAACTCTAGCATTGTGGAGAAGCCAGACATGTGATGTATGAATACAAAATCAGCCCTGCTACCTTCCCCTTCATGAAACTGGGCTTTCAAGGAACATGAGGCAGTCTCAGTTTCTTTTCCTTCATTCAACTTCGCTTGACTTTTCTTGGCTTCTCTGGTCTCTTGCTGGTTCCTTCTGTCTTCTCTGTTTCTATGGTCTTTGGTTGACTCTGTCTCAAACCAACCACAAAAAGCCAATACATAATTGTCTCATGGTTACCAAAGAAGTTCTAGTTAAGTGTTTCTCAACTATCAACTTCAAAGTCTTCATAATAACCAGACATAAATTAGATGCTGGGAAATAAGACACTATCAGCCACTTTTGCCTTCAGTATTTTTTTTGTCAAAGTTGCTTTTTTTCAGGTCCTTTCAAAATTTTCTGTTTCTCCCTAATTACTTTTCTTCGAGAAGCTGCTTTCTCAGAGGCTCTCAGAACTATATGTGTTTTTGCCCCTTTCCAAAAGAAACAAAAACCCACAGTCCAGATCCAGAAGAGACAACACTTACTTGAATGTAGCTGTCTCATCCCAGTTAGGTCATCTCTTTTCTGGGCTAAACATTTCAAGGTTATTTTTGTTGTTTTTAGCTGATCCTCAAATGATGCATGTCTCTGTTACTCATCTTCCTTGTCACTTTCTTCTATATGTCTTTCATTCAGTCATTATCCTTTCTAAAATTTTGTACCTAGATACAAATACGGATGTGATCTTCCCAAAGCAATGGCAATGGGGTAATTATGGCCATTATTCTGGACACGTCTAAAGTCCTGTTGGGGTTTTTTGGTTGCCATGTCACATCATTGATTCATATTCAGCTTAGAATCCACTGAAAGTCCCAGTTAATTTTTATGCAAATAAAATTGTCTCCATTGGCTTATAAGCTCCTTGAGGGGAAGAAATGAGTTTGGCCATTTTTCTAATGCCAAGCACTTAGCACAGTGCTTGGCACATAAGAAGTTTTTTTTGTTTTGTTTTGTTTTTTATCTACTTGTTCTTGCTCTGGGACAGTTAATAGGACTTTATACTTCTCTCTGATAAATAGTAGAATTTTAAAAAATTTGTTTCAGCAGTCTAACCTGTTGAGATATTTAGGGGAATCCTGACTCTTCCTCTGTGTTAGTTATCTTTCTGAGCTTTATAAAAGCCACAAATGGGATACCCATGTCACTGTTCTGTCATGTTAGTTATCAACAAAATTTCAAGCAGCACAGGTGCAAGAACCAATTCCTGGTTTCTCCACTAGAGATGCCCCTGAAAGTGACGCTACTCTTTGTGTCTGGACATTCACCTGATTCTAACTGATTCCCCTGGCCAGTGCTTATATTTTTGGATGTACTTTAAATGGAGGAGTCTTAACATGACTGTAATGGTACTGAGATTTGAAGATCTTCCATACCCCTTTGTTACAGTTTTTTTGGGATCAGGCTGTATAGGTTTCACCTATACCCTTCCTCAACAGGCTTTGGGCGTCCCGACTCCCAGCTTCCATTATCTCCGGGAGAAACAGCTGCACAGAAAACTTAAGACACAGGGCTTGCTTCTTGCTACTTTCTCTTAGGCTTGGCGTGGCTGGAACTCCCTCTCATTCTCTAAGTTTGGCATGGCTGGACTTTCTGTTCTTTAGAACACAACACTTGCCTCTAGCTACTTCTCTAAACTTGGAGTGGCTGGACTTCCTTCTGTCTCCGGGTAGCCTGTATTTAAGTCCTTTCTCCAGGGCCCCTTAGGGCCTGGCCTTGCCCTCCCCTGGCCTTGCCCTCACCACAGCAAGCCAATCGTGCATCACCCCGAAGGCAGAGAGATAATCCTGCTTATTGCAAACAGGTGCAACCTTCACATTCTGCCCCCAGGTGATCACGTACCTGTTAGTGAAGACGGTTCAACCCATTACCAACAAGAGCCCCAACACCCCTTGAACTTGCTGATGTAGCAGGAAGGGGTGGAGCAAGAGAACACCAGAACCAAGCTACCTTTCCTGCTGTTGACTGGAAGCAGCGGCAGCAGTAGTGGCAGCGGCAACAGTGTGAACTCCTTTTTCTTTGAGCCAGCCAGAATCTCTGTTAAGGACTCTTGCTGATGGACTGCCAGGCACAAGAACTGCAGAGGGGCTGAAGCTGCTGGGAGCAAGCTGCCTGGATGCTGAGCAGTTGCCATGAGTGAGGAGAGGAGGTTCTTTGCCTGAGGTCACCCGTCCTGTTTTGAAGGCTTGAGAATGTGGGTATTTACTACTCTAACTACATGTGCCAACTTCATAACTACTGTGTTGGCTTTGACTTTCTGGTTTGGGGACTCAGTCTTTTGGTACTTGAATAAAT
>CM053597.1:42555505-42574557 GCA_028646575.1 Pseudocheirus occidentalis | reverse complement strand
CAAGCTTGGTTCTGGCTTTCTCTTTCTCCACCCCTTCCTGCTACATCAGCAAGTTCAAGGGGCATGGGAGATCTTCAGATCCCAGTATTGTTACACTATCATTCTCATTTTCTTCCTCTGAATACCACCCAGCTTATCAGTTATGCTATATGAGTATGCTACATGCTTATGCTCTATGGTCTCTTATACTGTGGCCCCCAGAACTAAACATAAAACTCCAGATGAGGTCTGATGAGGACAGAGCACATGGAGACTTTCACCTCCTTATTCCTGGAAGCAAAGCTGCTCTAAATGTAGTTCAAGTTGGAATTAGATTTTCTTTGACTGCCATATCACCCTGTTGGCTCAGGTAGAGCTTTCAGTCAAATAAAAACCTGATTTTTTCCCCAGACAAACTGCTGCCTAACCATTTCTCCCTTACTTTTTTCCCTAGGAGCTAATTGATTATACCCAAATATAAGACTTCAAATTTATCCTGATTGAATTTCATCCTCTCATATTTAGTCCACTGATTTAGCCCATCAAGACTGAGTGGAGGATATATTAGAGTCATGAGAGACTCAAGGCAGGGAGAGCAGCAGGTCATTGCATTTATCCAGGAGTGAGGTGGTGAGTCCTGGCACTGTGGTGGTGGCAGTGTCAAAGGAGAGAAGAGGACAAATGTAAGAGATGTGATAAAAGTACAAACAGTAGTTGATAAGTGACAGAAGTGAGATTTGAGCTAATTTCTGATTCCATGTCAAGCATTCCGTGAACTACACCAAATCACCTCTCATTGAATATCAATGAAAATCTAAGAAACATTTCATCATATAATTTATAGTGAAGTAATGAAAATGCTGAAAAATAGAATGAGCCCACAAGAACTATTAGAACAAAAGCCCCCAGTATTTCAGAAATGAGATTGGATTGGGCATAGAAAGGAGTGAGAGAAAAGGAAGTAGAGGCTTTGAGGGTAGGTTGTTTCTTCTATGCAGCCCCTTGCATTTATTTTCTAGTTCATCTCATAGAGTAGGTACAAGACAATCTATTATATAAAGTGCTAGAAAAAAAGCCCTGGATGAAAGTGAAGCACTTGTTTATTATGCCTTATTAGCATTCTTCAGATCCCATGTCTGACAGTAATGACCTGTGTCACCTTGGGCAAGTCATTTTTGGGCTCGGTTTCCTCACCTGTAAATTGAGAGAGTTAAACTATATGTCCTCTGACATCCCTTCTGGCTTTAGCATAAGTACCCTGTGAGTCTGGAGAATAGCCTGTGCAAATTAGGAGTTAAGACAAAAATTTAGCCCATGGGCAAATTTGATGTCAACTTTATAAATTTCTTTGTGTCTATTTGCTAAGCTCCAGAACTGGTTGGAAAGCTAGGAAAGCATGGGTTCAAGTTCTGTTTCTGGTCCATACAGATCATGTCTCTTAATTTCCCAGTTCCCTAGGCTTCTCTGTAAGACTCTAAGTTGCAGAGAAGACACTGACCTGTATTAGAAGAGGGAGTTTCCTCACCAGGAAATTTCCTGAACCGAAGAAATCACAAGTCTAGTCCTTATTCCCTATCCATTCTTGGACTGCATAAGGAAAGATGTTTCATAGGCAAGGCCATGAGAGCAGGCCCCCACTTAGATGTGGTGAATAATACATTTGCAAGGTCAGCCATAGAAGGAAGAAAAAAGAACAGCAAGACTCCCTGCATTCTCATCCTTGTTAAACTACAAGTCATTTTGTATTCCTCCCAAGCCACTAATATTTCCTGCTGTCCTAGGGCAAGCGACTGTCATATGAAATGAGTTTTTTAATGGTACAGGAGGCATTGCTGCAGATTGTAATACCTCCAACAAAAATATCTAAGTTGTTGAAGTTCTGTCTTCTGATAAATGGGTCTGTGATCTCCTAAATGTGGGTATCCCTTCCCATCCCCTCCACCACTATTACATGGATGCAAAATGTGGTCTATCCTGGTTTTCTTGTCTTGTGAGATTCTTGACTATAGCAAATCTAACCAATGTTCTGGAGGCCCTCTTCTGGCTACAGTTTATATAGTGAATACTTTTTTAACGGCTAATTGATATTCTATGAGATATGCTGTGGCATATTGCATAGATATTTAATGTTCAATCAGATAGAGCTGGATTCAAATATTAGCAGTGACATTTATCAACTGTGTGACCCTAGCTGGTCACAACCTTTCTGAGTCTCGGTTTTCTCATCTATAAATGGGGGTAATTATATCTAACAGGGTTATAGCAAGGTTCAAGTTAGAGAATCCCTACAGTTTTTCCCATTTTAAAAGGGCTATGTTAATAACAGTTATTGTAATGTGAAAGAACAAAGCTACAACAAACTAGCCTTTACACAGTTCTTCAAGGTTTGCAAAGTGCTTTGCTTATGTTATTTCATTAGATCCTCCCAAAAATTTTGTATGGATCTATGATTATTATCTTCATTTTGCAGATGCCATGGTGGTGCAATGGATGGGGCACCTGGCTGGGATTCAGGAAGACCTGACTTCAAATCCAGGCCCACACTTCAACTTCTGGCTGCCTCAGTTTCCTCATCTGCAAAATTGGGATAATAATAGCATCTACCTCCCAGGGTAGTTGTGAGGGTCAAGTGAAGTAACTATAAAGCCCTTTGCATAGTGTCTTGTACAGAGTGAGCACAGTCTACATGGGTTTGTTTTTTAATAAATTAATTAATTTATTTCCTTGTTCACATCATTCATTTCCACGAGATTTTGAGTTACAAATTTTCTCCCCATCTTTCCCCTACCCAACACCTTTCTTGTCAGTTCTGGTTTTTTCAGCAAGAATGTTTGAAAGTCTTCCACCTCACTAGATGACCGTATTTTTCCCTAGAAGTTTATACCCAATTTTGCTTGGTAGGTGATTCTTGGTTTTAATCCTAGCTCCCTTGATCTCCAGAATATCATATTCCAGGCCCTTCAATCCCTTTCTTACTTTGCTTCCTTTGCCTGCTCATGTTGCCAGTGAATTACTTGACTTTTTAGCTCTGTGGAACTCTGCTTCCAGAAGGGAAAGCTCTGTTCCAAATCTCTGGGGTTTTTGCAGCTGCTGAAGCTATTAGGAGACCACTGCAGCCCCCACCAGCTTTGGCTCACTGAAAATGCACCCCAGGACCACCACCCAGGACCATGATCCGGATCCAGGCCACTCAACACAAGAGCACTTAGCCTCTGAAGGATTGCTTGGCCCCTGCAGTCTGCAGGCCAGGAGCTTCTGAAGCAGCCACGTGGAGGTGGCTGCAGGGCCCCTGCTTGTGCTGCTTCCTTGCCCTGGAGGCAGTTCAGTTGGACCGCTTTTCTCCCCCACATTTAGCTGAGTTCCACTGACCTTTCACTTTGTCCTTGTTTCTTATGGCTTGATAATTCTGGAAACTGCCACAGCTGCTGCTGATCCACTCTCTCATGGCTCCAGCTGTGGCTTCTCCTGGCTATCCTGGGGCCAACCCACAATTTCAGGCTGGGATAGTTTTGGCTCCCAGCATGCTGCGATGAGCCCTTCCTGCCAAGCTGCCTTCAGTGGGAGATGTGTTTTTCTGTAATTTTGTGAGTTTTGGAGCCCTAAAATTCGTTTAGAGCCATATTTTATGGATATTTGAGGTGGCTTTGTGGGAGCTGTGGAACCTTGTTGCTTCTACACCACCATCTTGGCTTTACCCCACCTAGAAAACCCTGTGATCTACATGTTAATTATTATTGTTGTTAAGGGACATGTTCATAGTCACATGACTAGCAGGTGCCAGATACAAGGTTTTAACCTGGATTTTCCTAACTTTAGGTCTTCTGCTCTATATCTACTGTGCCCCCTTGCTGCCTAAAAGTATTGCTACTTTGATTTAAGAAAACTATACTTTGTATTAAATGGAAAGAGTACTAACCTGGGGAGTTAGGGAACTTGGGTTCTAGTCTCAGACCTGTTATTAACCATAATATTAGAAGGTTGACTTCATCTCTCTAATCTTCAGGGTTTTTCTTCACTTAGAAAAATAAACAATTATGCTATATTATCCCTTAAGGTCCTTTCCAGCTATATAATTTTAAGATTTCAATATTCATTCTATTGATATTACATTTTAATAGGCTTACATGTAATACACATATAAAACAATTCAGAGCTTTCTTCAAAAATAAAATGTATAGTATAAATCACACAGGGCTTCTTTGCCAACAAATATTCAGAAGTATCTGTTAATAACTCCAAATATTCAACATAACTATGTACATGTCACATGTATGAGATATCAGCATTTGGAGTCAGGGTCCCAATCTTGACTTTGCCAAAGAACATGAGTCATGTCACCTCTCTGGTCATCAGTTCTTAAATGGGGAGGGTTAACTGGATGACCCCAAAGGTCCTTTCAAGCTCTGCATCTATGATGTTAAGAAAAGAACTGTATCATTGAAGCATCATAAACTTTTTTAATTTTTGGAACTTTGGTAAATTACTGAAACTGAGGTTTACAAGGAGCAAGTAACCTCCCTGAGGCATAAGACTAGACAGAAATGGCTCCAAGTACAAAAAATATTTCCAAAACATAATTGGAGCAGTAGTTTAAAGGAGATCCTTTCTCAGGGTGGCTTCCTTTGGAAGGAGCTGAGAAGGGATTCCTGACACAATAGAAGGAGACATCTTTAGAAAATTAGATACTAGTAATACTACTATCTCTTCTAGGTTAGTGTCAACAGTTAACAAGCTTTAAGGAAGATGGAGAGAATTGTGAAATCCAGGGAGTTTTGAGGACAAGAAAAATATTTAGTCACTTAAAATGGAGGGCTATATAAAGCACATCTGGAGCATGCACTCATAATATTGTTACCACATTTTACTTTTTCCAATGATCAATCTTTTATTTTTACTTTATTTTTATTTATACATACATATGTGTCAGGAGGGAGGCAGTATTTTTCATCATGAGTGTAATGGAATTGTGTTTGGTCATTGCATTAATGAAAGTTTTTAAGTCTTTCAAAGTTGACCTTTACAATATTGTTAAAATTTGAATTATTCTTCTGGTTCTGCTCACTTCCCTGTGTATCAGTTCATATAAGTCTTACTAGGTTTTTCAGAGATTGTCTCCCTGGTCATTTCTTACAGTACATCACATTCATAGCCCATAATTTGTTCATCCGTTCCCCAATTGATGGGCACCCCATAATTTCTGGGTTTTTGTCAACAAAAAATATTTTTGTAAACACAGGACCTTTTCTCCATTCCTTGATTTTTTTATATGAGCCTGGCAGTAATATTGCTTAATCAAAGGGTATGTATGTATATGTGTGTGTATGCATACATATATAATTTAGCAACTTTGGGATGTAGATCCAAAGTGATTTACAGAAAATTTTTAAGGGGGGAAGTTGTGTCAGGGAGAGGATTTGTTGAGGAACATAAAAAATATCAATTAAAATGATCCTGATTCATGTTATCATCTTTTTGTCTGCAAAATAACTTTCTGCCCTGCCTTGTGTGTTATGCACTGCTACCTTGGAATTCATTTTTTCCCTGTTATTCATGCTTCAGCTTAGGGTTTCTGAATGTATTCTTCCTCACAATAACTGTTGACAGGTCTAGCCCTGTAACCATCTGGCTCCTGAAGTAATGAGACCAAATGAAATGGAGCTTGAAGAAATTAACATTCTTTCCTTAATCTATTAATAACTGAAAAGTGTTGATTTTGGTGACAGCTAGATACTTTATTGTGAGGCGTATTGGTTAATTAAGAGCATCATAATGAAGGTTATAGGAACGTGTATCCCTCCAGAAATACACAAATTTTAATAAGCATAATTTGATTCTTCTCACAGGCTCCACAAAGTCGGTGAAAATGTTATGCAGAATAAACGAAGTCTCAACAAAGAATAAACAGACAATTCTGTATGTATCACTATTATTGTTGTTTTACTATGTAAAGTATGTCTGTGGATCTCAAATACAGCTGCCAGCTTAGGAAATCCGGCATGTAAAATGAAGTCAGTTGGAGGTATTTATAGATGTGCTGGCCCCACCCGTCTGCCATCCCCCTATTTTTCCTTGTCCACTTCCTTTCTGTTGGGGTTTGGGGACTCTTAGGTTGCTTGTGGGGATACTCACTTTGCTAAAACTGAAAATGAATAGACTTTGATATTGAGATCATGGATGAAGACATTAACATGTGATTTGATGATATTTGCAAACATAATCCTTTTGCTAGGGAAAATTTTGTAAAAGTTGTATCTTGGATACATACTTGTCATTGAGCATAGATTGTGAGTTATGTCCTTATTCTTTCCTCCTGTTTTACCTGAAGGTGTGTGTCCACGAGGAGTTCTGGACTCTAGGGGTTCCCACTTACAGAGACATAGTTTTGGAGCAATCACAGTCTGCCCAAGTTAATAAATGTCATCTCTAAGCTACAACAAGACCAAGTTATTATTGAAGAACTAATGTTTTTCATATCTATCTGTATGCATGCATATATACGTATATACATACATGTATATATGTGTGTATGTGTATGTATGTATGTGTATATATATATATATATATATATATATATATATACACACACACAGAGAGAGAGAGAGTCTTTTTCAAGACTCTTGTTTAACAGAACCAGGAAAACAATTTATGCAATAATAAGAACATTGTAAAGACAAACAATTTTTGATTGACAAACAATGTTGATCAAGAGAGTGACCAACCAGGGTTTCAGAGGACTGATGATGATAAATACTACCCACCTCCTGACAAAGAACTAATGAACTCGATACAGAACCAGATGTACAGTTTTGGATGTGGCAAATGTGGAACCTTGTTTTTCTTGACTGTGTATCTGTTACCAGGGTTTTGTTTTTCTTCTTTTTTTTTTCTAAGGGGTAGAGGGGAAGAGAAAAGAGGGAGAGCAATCAGTCCTTGGTAACTGAAAATAAAAGTTCAAAAGAAAAAGAAGACTTTTGTTTAACAAATGCTCAGAATTTCTAAAGCATTCAATTCTCATTTTCCTCCCTTACTTTAGTCTTTGGTAGGAGAGACAATAAAAATTGTCAAGGTTTCCCTTCTGATATTGGGAAATAAATGTTTCTACTTCTCAATTGAAGACGTTCACAGTGAGAGTTTCTTGTCACTCTCTCTGTTAATTATCTCTTTACATCCTTCCCCCACCCATAATCAATAGACATTTAGGGGAATAGCAGAAATCATTTTTTTCTTTGCTATTTCATTTTTTTTCTCTATGACTGTATCTGTTCAATTCAAAAAGCATTTCTTAAACACTTCGTGTAGATAGACTTCTAAGTTAGGTGCTGAGAGTTCAAAGATGAAAACCAAAGCCTCTGTCCCCAGGAGCTTGCAATCTGATAGGGAGGATGTGACTTAGACATTCTTAAATTTGATACAAGGTGAACTGTGATACTAGATGTGCATCTGAGGTTCCTTCTAGACCTACAGCTCTATGACCTTATGGCTATAAACTTCCAGATTGGAATTGCACTTTAATAGCTACATCAACAAACAGATTTAACACCAGGTATGATAACTAGCATTTGTTAAACATATACTATATATAAGATGCAGATTCCCATGCCCAGCTCTAATTTAACATCAAGACTCTAACCTCTCCTAAGTCCATTATAAAAGTGCCTAAAGAAATGTACTGTAGCAACACTCTCTGTCTCCATTGTTAATGAATGGTATGATGATGAATAGCTTGGAGCCAAGAAAACCTGGTTTTGAATCTCGCCAGAGACACTTGTTAGTTGTATGGCTCTGGGCAAAGTCACTTAACTTATCTATTCCTCAGTGGCCTCATATGTAAAATGAGGGGGTTGAACTAGATGACCTCTGAGACATTTTCCAGCTCCATACGTATGGAACTAAGTAGGGCAGACAAGAAAGGCAAAGGTCCCATGATCTGAAGTCATAATCAACAGATTCATAGGACCTGAGGCAGTTGAGTTAGGAACAACAATCTTAAAAGGACTATACATTTAGTAAGACATCATTTCTCACAACTAACACTAGTAGTAGTGAGGAGTGGTCCCTATTGTCTCCGAAACATCTGCTGGTGTTTTTTTTGTTGGCCCCCCCAAACTACAAGTCTATACCTGCTGCACCAGAATCATAGGACATCAGATCTAGAAGAACCAACCCATACCCAAAAAAGCTTCTTCTTGAAGCATACCTGGCAAAGCAGCTAAGGGGTGCCACAGTCATAGAGCACTATGCTTCTAGTCAGGGAGACTGGAGTTCAAATTTAGCCTTAGACACTTACTTCTTCTGAGACTCCAGTCAGATTGCTTGACCTCTTATCTTCCTTTGTTTCCTCATCTGTAAAATGAGAATAAATAGCACCCACCTCCCAGGATTGTTGTAAGGATAAAAAACCTTAAGGAAGAATATAAATGCTAGTAATTACTACTATTTTTGTTCCTATTTATCATTAACATTATTAAAGTGGTCATCCAGCTTTTGCTTGAAGACCTCTAGGGAAGAGGAACTTGGCAGTATATGGTTCACTCGCTCTCTTCTATTGAAAAGGCTACAAGCAAAGACTAAAGTGAAGGCAAGTTGGTGCTCGACATTTTGTTCACAGATGTATACACTCAATCCTTCCTTTGAGGCTGAGATGCAACAGAGTATGGATTCTCTGCTGTTTATGATAATTTTGGTTTGACACTCAACACCAAAAAACTAGGGGTCTTTCAATAGCCAGGACCATACAATCTGTAAGTACAGAAATTTTGAATGTGATGGATATGTTCCATGACCTTGGCAGTGTACTTTCCAGGAATATCGACATAGATGATGAAGTTGATGTGCCTAATTCCAGAGCCACTTACAGGGGACCTTACAGGACATGTACTCTAACTGTTTCGTATTACAGATGAGACAACTGAGTCAGCACAGAAAGGTGTTGTGATTTCTGTTCACTCGAGCAAGAAATGTAAGAGTCTGGATTTGAACACAGGTCCCTTGGCTTTAAATCTAGCTCACTTTCCATTGTACTGCACTGTTGTTCCTTCTGTTCCTTTCCTGTGAAGACTGAGTGCATCACTAATCACAACATAAAGATCAATGACTTTTCAATTCCATTTGCTCTGTAGAGAAAACCAGCCTAGATGCTTGGGGCCCCAAAAGTCCTGATTGAGAACAGCATCATCTAGATGGGTTATGCCATGAAATCCACATGATATTCTTTCATGAACTTCCAGCAGTCTGTGGTCCTATATGTTTTAGGAATACTCTACCTCAAGTTAAATATAAATGCATTTCCTTGAAGGAAAGTGCTTTTGATGGGTATAAAATTATTTTTTGATGTCTAAGAAAACAGACTCAAATCCACAAAGAAAGCAGCTATTAAACTCTATTCTGTTTATTTGGTGTCTAATTTCTAAAGCTTCCCCTTTATCCAGGTGCCCCAAGAGAAAGTCACAGTGTTTGAGAAATGAAGGAGTAAGGAAAGATCAGTTTGAATGATAATGAGGCTCAGTGAGAGAGACCTTTCATTTCTTTCCCACAATAGGATCGACTGCCTTCTGGATGTCAGTTTATAACACCCATTAGCTATGAGAGGAGTTATGGGTACATCAAGAGAAGAGTGTACCCCCACGGATTAGAAAGCAAAGGTCTCTTTCTCTGAGCCTCATTATTATTACAGAAGGCTCATTCACACAGTCCTAATGGGAGGGAGGCACATGCTTCAGAGGAGAATATATCTCATGGGAGAAGGTAAGATGCAGCCTGTTTCTAATTCATTCACATATGGAAAGGGATGGATTTCAACAATGCTTCTGAATTGATTGACCTTTAGTTTGATTCAGCAAATACATCTTGAGCACCTACTCTATATAAGTCACTGGACTAGACATATAAAAGAGCTAATCTCTGTCCTTAAGGAGCTTATAGTCTAGTAAAGGGTTAAAATAAGG
Source organism: Pseudocheirus occidentalis (assembly GCA_028646575.1). NCBI lineage: Eukaryota > Metazoa > Chordata > Mammalia > Diprotodontia > Pseudocheiridae > Pseudocheirus > Pseudocheirus occidentalis. Next base: position 42,564,634 of record CM053597.1, on the reverse strand, counting down.
CCATAAATACAGCAAGGTAGAATGTGCTTCAGACTGAGAGATAGAAAGTATTGAGCCTGACTTGGAAGAGGAGTTACAGCACAGAGAAAGCCCACATGGTTAGAGGAATCCATTTTTAAAGGCCCATTTCAGAGGTTAACTTTGTCAAGAATTCAGCAAAATTCAATTTTGTCTGACAAGTATTTATTGAGTGATTATGTAGTTCTCGCACTATAGTAGACCGTTTTGGAAGAAGTCTGAGAAATGGCCACTGCTCTTGAAAGAATTTATGATCTTAGTGGGAAGAGGACATAACTACATGAAATAATGGAGGGCAATATATAGTTAAGTGATCCATGAAGTATTTTTTAAAGACAGAGGTGACTGTGGAGCAGGGACTTTAAGAATAGTTAGAGATCAGTTGATCAAAAAACATTCGTTAAGTGCCTATTACGAACCAGGCACTGGGCAGTAAGTAGCCCAGTTGGGTTAAAGGCTTAAAATACATAGGGGAGGGGGAATAGTGTAAGACAGAGCAAGAAAGACTGACTGGAAACAGATTATACAGGGCTTTGAATGCCAGGCCAAGGATCTGAGCTGAATTTGATTGGTAACAGAGTCACTAAAAGTTTTTAAGCAAGCAAATGATACCATCAGAGAAATGGCTTGGGAAGACTGATTTGGTAGTGATGTTTAGAGAGAAATGGAAGTGAGGGAGAAAGTTGAATGGGAGAGTTAGAAGGCTCTTGCAATAATCTAAATATATGAGGAAAAGAGGGTCTGTACTATGAAAGAGAATCTGAAACACATTGTGGAGATAGAATCTGTAGGGTTTGGCCTATTTGGATGGAGGTGAAAAAGGAAGGATGACTGATTGTTTAAAGCATGAGTGACAGGGGAAATGCTTTGGGGAACAAAATGGGGTTGATTTTGAATGTGTTTAAATTTAAGTTTCCTCTCGGACACCCAGTAAATGATGGCTGGCAGGCAACTGGAAATGTGGTACTGAAATTCAGGAAAAATGATAAGTTTAAAGATATAAATTTAAAAGGCATATGCATAGAGTTGATCATCAAAGTGATGGAAATGCATGGCATTAATAGGGGAGAGAGTATAGGCAAAGATGAGAAATAAAGGCAGATTCTTCAAGAATTCCCACATATTTAGAGCGCTGCTCAAGGGTGGGGGTTGAGGAGGAAGAAATCAGTGAAGGAGAAAGAAAAGGAAGGGCCAAAGAAGTAGGATAGACACTTTACAATAATAGTAATAATGTGACAACAATGGCAATAGTGCTTTACAGCTTGAAGAATTATTTAATAAAAATAATGAAAATGTATATAACTCTTTGATATTTAAGAATAGCTAGAGGTACATATATGGTTGACATAGATATAGACATAGATATATAGTTGGATCTTCACAACAGTCCTGTGAAGTAGGTGCTTTTATTCCCACTGAACAGATGAAGTATCTGAGGCAGATGGAGGTGAAATGAAGTGTTCAGAGTCATACAGGTAGGAAATGACTAAGTCAGAATCTGAATTTATTTCATCCTGATTCCTAGTTCGTATTCCATCCACTGTGCCACTTGGCTGACTGTTACATAGATTGTTTCATTTGCTGAAGAAGAACAAGTCCAAGTTCAGGCTTCCAAGGAGCTCTGAGGTGCTAGAGATACAAATCACCTAGTCAGAGGTGACTAGAAATGTAAGACAAATTGACAGCTAACTATAGTATGAGAGAGACACTGATAATGGCCATTAAGGAGACAAAAGATGTTAGAAGGTAGTGGCCATTGGTCTCCTCTTTGTCCTTTACTACCACAGCTTCCTATCTCTCCTGTGTCATCTACCAGAAGACTATGTCACAGAAAACATCTACCCTGTTGTCATCTAAAAGCCCCCAACTTTCATAAGACCTTCTTGAAGGCCCTCTGGGCTGAGTTCTAGTGATTATAGGGGGATTGCTGGTGAGAACATCAACCCCGATGGCATATTTGCTAGTCATGTTGTGAAAGTGAGAGATCCTTCTGGACATTTCATTTGAGGAAACTCTGAGCCAAGAGACAGGCAGCTTGATGATCACACTTCACCTGAACTGGGGAACTGGCTGACATTACTCATGACACTATGGAGCTCACTTAGATTTTCTTAAGCATCCTGATTAAAGTCAGATTCAATTCTTCTCTAGAGGACTAAAGATAGAGTACATAGTGAGAAGTCTTCACACAGCAGTGTGTCAGGTGGGTTATGTGTCCCAAATGGGAGCAACAACATATGTGAGCTGCCTGAGAACCTTTTTTGGTCCAGATTTGTGATTTCACTGGTCTAGGGAACTCTTGGTTGGGAAGTTACTTCTACCAATACAGATCAGCAAATGTAAACTCTCAGAGTAGGGATTTTCTCAGTTTCTCTGCTGCTTGTTACATGTTTAATAAAGGCTTTTGCATTTATTCACTTATCCACCCATTCATTCTTTCATTCTGCCACTTATAGAGAATTGCCTAGAGATGCTGAGAGCTGAATTGGCTTGCCCATAACTCCACAGACCTTATATCTCAGAAGCTGTATCTGAACTCAGGGCTCCCTGACTGATGCTGGTCTATCCACTAAGCCATGCTGCCTCATCCCTGTCAGAATTCTCTATGAAGATGCGTTAACCCCTGCTAATTCTCTTCTGTCCACCAGGCTGTCTTGACTAACACAAGCACATCAACAAAGGAAATGACTGTTCTACATATCAACTAAAACTGATTTTCACTGTAACCTCCCAGAACATGTGTGTCTCCTGCATGAGTTAGACCCAAGAATAACAAATAAGGATCAACTCGTGCACAACATGTCAAAGGAAAAAGTCAGAACTCCTATAATTATCTGAGAGCACTGAGGCCTGAAGCACCTATAAAGGGAGAGAAAAATAAATATGTGATTATTCTTACAAACATATTTGTCCATCTACTTCTTAGAGGCTGACAGAAGATTTTACTACCTTCCTTGTTAGGTACTGATTTCAGCTGCCTTTTAAAATTTTTCTTCTGAAGACTTACTTTTTGCTTGACAAGAGGAATATGATGATCATAATGACAAACATTTACATGGTACATTTTTTAAAATTTGTAATGTGCTTTACATAACTCACCTGATCCTTATGACAACCATGGGAGGTAGGTGCTATTATTATTATTATCTCTATTTTTCACATGGAGAAACTGAGGCAGAGGCTCAGGGCCACATGATAAGTATGTATCAAAGGAAGGATTCAAAATCAGGCTTCCTGTTTCCAAGTAGCATACCCTACCCACTGTGCCACCTAACTACCTGTTTTCTCCAAGCACATTGATTTACCTAATCTTGAAAAGGGGAGAGGAAGAAGGGGAAGGCAACTAGAGCTTCTAATTTGGGACATCTCATGGCATTTCCACCAGTAAAACTCCAAATAGAAATTTAATAATGATAATGACAAGCGATTACCTAATGTCCTAAGGCTTGCAGTGTTTTATGAATGTTATTCTGTCTGATCCTTACAGCACCTTTTTGATGCAAGTACTCTTATCCTCAGTTTACAGATAGAAACTGAGGAACAGAAAGGTTAAATCACTTACCCATATCCACAAAACTATCAAGTACTTGATACAGATTTTGGACTCAAGTCTCCCTTCTAACATCAGGGGGCAATCAGCAGCATTATACAGTGCAATGTTCTCAAAGCCAATAGGCAGCATTAAGCTATTTGGTCTGCATCCCCTCTCCTTGCTCCACATTGTACTACATAGCCCCTTGTCTGTCTGCTCAAAAAAGTATGTAATGGAATGAATAATTTTTTTCAAAAGAGACAAAAAATTTACATAGCAATGGCACAAATAAATTTATCCTATAAACTTAAAACAGGTATTTTATTGAATTTGAGACTAGTGGTAAAATGGAAAGAATCCTGGCAATTGGGAGTCAGGAGCCTAGATGTTCATTCCAAATGTTCCAAGAAGTAGCTCTGTGACTGTGGATAAGTCAGATATCATCTCTGGGCATCAAGATCTATATTTGTATAATGAAGCAATTTAGTCTGGAAGACTTTAGCAGGTCCTTTCCATTTCTAGCCTGGTGCAGCTCTCCAAGGTACTGGTAGGAACTCTTAACCCAGCCTGAGGGCACACACAATTCTCAGACCATCTCCCATCAGTATTTTTTACATTTCCCCATGCATTTTTAGTTCCTAGACTTTTTTTCTCTAGAGCATAGTTGTCTTAGAAAGCTACTGTCTATACTCTAAGAAGCCTGCTCCCAAAATTCATTGAGTACGAATGTCTATGTAGAAGCAAACAAAACCAAACAAAAAACAAACCTCTACCATTTTAGCAAACAACACTCTTCAATCACTAGATCAAAGGTAGGGTGATACACATAGTACAATTTATAGAAAAGAGCCACTTTTTAAATTTTAGGTGATCCTGTTATATCTGGGCTTGTTCTTAAGCTTGCAACCTCTGTGTCTAGAAAATGTCTCACTGCTCCTCCCCCTCACTCAGCACCTCTTGAATTAGAGCTTACTTTGGCATCTGCCAAACGTGTCTGGCTAGAAGGGACTTCCACAGGTCATTGAGTTCATCCTTTCCCTAGATGTTTTTCATGGAAGAAAAATCATCCTGTTATTAAAGCTACTCAAGGGAATGTCTATAATATAAACTCATGTCAATATGTAACACCCCTCAATGTCAAGAAAGTCTTCATTATATTTCAGTTTGTAGCTCAAACTGGTTTTCATTGAAGTGGTAGTGGTGAATAGTAGGCCATCATCCTTTGGATAATGTTGCTCAATGGTCATTATTAAGTGGGTCTCCATTTTTATAAAGGTTAAAAGTGGGGAAATTGGGGAGAATACTGCCCTATTTCCTACAACTTGAAAAAAAGGAAGGGGAAATATTTAAGAAACTCTATAACCAGATCTGCCACCATTACCTTATCAAGCCTACTATAGCCTAAATCTGCTGAGGACTGGTAATCTTGGGATATTTTAGGCATTGGCCTAGAAAAGCATTGGGAGAACTGAGTGTCACAAAATAAAGACTGAACTTTTCTTGAGGGAGAAAGAGGGATATTTAGTGGGAACTATAAGTCATATATATATATATGTGTATAACTACAGGGATATTCTTAGCCCCATAATGACCAAATAAATTAGTATAAATTAAGACCTACCAAACAAATTAACTATCCAGGGAAAATTCTAGCTTAGAATAAATATACAAATCTATAAAAAATAAATGAAAATACAATTACTTTTTAAAATTAAATTTTCATTTTATTATTATCACCCTGACAGATATCAATAAACATGATCTTTCCACATACTAGGGCAAAAATGGATTATATATGAAACCACGAATCTCTCTTTTATACAGTTTTTTAAAAAGTATGTAATAAATTGAACACAGCAGTTCCAAAACTATCCTGCACATCTGAGATACTTTCCAAATTTCCTTCATCTCTTTTTATGTGTATTTTTAAATGTTTTATTGTCCCTTCTTTTTTTTCTTTTGGCATTCCTATCTTTCCCCGTGCTGTAAAATTCTCTCCTTCCCCCATAAAAAACTCTCCCTTGTAACAAATTGTATGATTGAGCAAAAAACAAATCCATTAATTGGCCACCTAAAGATGTATGTCTAATTCTGCTCCTCTATCCCACCACCCCTCTGCCAACAAATGGGAAATGCATTCCAACACCAGTCTTGTGAAGTTGTGATTAGTCATTGTGTTGGTCAGAATTCTTAAGTATTTCAGGGAATGTGTAATTCTTAACAATCATAAAAATGTAAAGCCTGGCATTATTTCTGAAAGAGAGATGGTGATGAATTGTCTCTTCTGAGCCTAATTGAATTTAACATGGGACCATGTAGACTTCCCAATTTCTAGTAGAGACAGAAAAAGAAAAAAGGGGAGAGACGAAAGAGACTGCTAGTTACTGTTTCTCCTTTTTGCAGCATAGCTTTCTATCCACCAACACCTGCAAGGAAACTGAGGAGCTGTTCTCTAAAGAAGAATAGAGGCTGGGCAAAGAAAGCAGAGCCAGAAAGATCCTTATTTCTTGGCCCCCAGATTTAGGAGATATCACACATAAGCACAGCCAAGCTCTGATCTTCTGCTCAGTTACAGGAAGGAAGAGAACAAAATCAAGAAAAATATTGAGGAGACCTTTGTCTTAAAGCCTAACCTGCTGTTTCTGGTCTGGGTCTGTTTTTCCTCTCCTCTCCTTCAATGTGAAGCAATATCATATTTTCTGAGTTCTAAAACTTACTAACCTTGAAAGTGAGTGGTGGTAGATTTCTTTTTCCAAGGAATGAGTCAAATGTGAGTTGAAGGAATCCTGATGCATAAACAAACAGAAAACTATCTCCTTAAATTCAGTCCTCATGACTCTTTGAGAAGAACAATTTAAATCAATGTGGGGCTTGACATTGAATAAACAGAAAGCCACCTCATTTGATCCATGACCCATAGAACAATATTCTTTCTTGAGCCTTTTGTGTTGGCATCAGCTGAGGGAGAGAGAGTTGAGTTATTCCAGTTTCCTCCACATGCACAATTAAGTGTCCATTGTTAATTCCTATATTGTCAAGGATGACTGAGCAGATTTTCATAACACCATCTTCTCTTATCCACAAGAAATAATTCTAACTCTTACTCTTTCCTCAAGTTTGACTTTTTAAACTCTCTAAACATCTTTGGTCTCATACCTTAGAACTCTCTCCAAGATCTCTACATCCTTCTTTTCTTTTACAAGTTATTCATAGAGAGTACTTTAGTACTGATATGACCAAACAACAATCAATTAATACTTATTAAGCATCAGGGTAACTAGGTGGTGAAGTGGATAGAGTGCCTGGTCTGAAGTCAGGAAGACTCATCTTCCCAAGTTCAAATCTGGCCTCAGATACTTATAAGCTGTGTAATCCTGAGCAAAGACACTTAGTCATGTTTGCCTCAGTTTCCTCATTTGTAAAATGAGCTGGAGAAGGAAATGGCAAACCACTCTAATATCTTTGCCAAAAAAATCCCAAATGGAATCATGAAAAATTAGACATGATTGAACAACAAGCACCTACCATGTGCTAAGTACTCTGCTGAGCATTATCTGAAGATAAGGAAAGGGTTATTTATGCTTCCTCCATGTTATGTTTGCTTCTCCATATGGAGGCCATCACTAGGCTTGTTTTAGTTAACAGCAGTATTGCCTTATTGAAAAATGGTGATCTTTTCCAACTCCTGAAGATCTCTCCACCATTTGTATAACCATACACCACTTTTCCTTTCAATGTGCTTTTGATCATATTTATTTTCATTTGCTGTTTTTCTGTTTTTCTAATTTTGGAATTCTAACTATTTGATTTTCTAACTATTTGGAATTCTACTCCCAAGAGGTCATTGGTAGACTTCGTATTCTTTCTTTGCTATCCATCTTCTCCATCACTGATAAGCACACACGGGACAGAATCAAACATCCCTCACTGTATCTCACTGACCAAAGGGAGTGTTGGAATTTTTTTCTGCTGAAATCCTCATATTTACTTCTTAGTCACTGAATGGAAATGACTATGGTACAATAATGTCATTAGTGTATTTCTCAAGGGATGCATCTATAAAATATTAGAGGAAGCTTGGGGTCACAGTGACTAGAGTGCTGGGCCTGGAGTGAGGGAGATCTGAGTTCATATTCAACCCTAAACATTTGCTAGTTGTCTGAACCTTAACAAGTTACTCAGTTTCCTCATCTGTAAAATAGGAATAAGTATAATAATCATAGTACTTGCTTCTCATGGTTGTTATGAAAATAAAGTTAAATGATATTTATAAAATGTTTTGCAAACTTTAAAGGGCTATATAAATGCTAGTATCAATGATAAAATAAAATAATAAATTATGTAATCTTTGATTTGCATAGGAACAACAATTTTAAAGACTCTAAAATTGCTTAAGGATAATAAAAACATCTATGTTAAAGAATTATCATGAGTATCAAATGTGATAAAATATGTAAAGCATTTTGCAAACCTTCAATTGCTATATCAGTGCTGCCTGTTATTTTTATCATCATCGTCACCTTCTAGAGTTCTCACCAGTCATCTTAGCCACAGAGGTGACCAGGTGTCTCAGAGGACAGAGCACTGGCTGTGGGATCAGGAAGACCTGAGTTCAAATCCAGTCTCTTGACATTTGCTAGCTCTGTGATGCTGGGGAAGTCACTTATCTTCTGCTTCTGTTTCTTCAAATATAAAAAGGAAATAATAATAGTACCTACCTCCCAGGATTGCTGTTAGGATCAAACAAGATAATATTGGGTAGGTGCCTAGGACATAGTAGGCATTACTGTATAAATGCTAGCTATATCGCCATCACCATCATCACCACCACCACCACCATCATCACCACCACCACCACCATCATCATCATCATCATCACCAGCACCACCACCACCACTACCATCACCATCACTGTCACCACCAACATTATCATCACCATCTCCCAGACTTGGGATGCATTTTTTTCCCTCTGCACTTTTCCATCATTATCTTCCTTTAAGGCCAGCTCAGGTGCCACCTCTTTCTTGAAACCCTTTCTGATCCTCTATTATTAGTGTTTGCTCCTTACCTCCCTCTTCAGCTATATTTAATCTGTTACATACATGCTTTATATCTTCTGCAGAATGGAAGCTCTGTAAGGCCCAAGATTTTTGAATTTTTGGGGTGTTCCCAGTATCAAGCTCAGTGCCCTGAACATAGTAGGTTCTTAGCATTACTTTTATGGGTTGAATGGAGTTAAGAAAAATTATTATGATACTTTAATATCAGCATGATAACTAATTATTGGTATGCTTCTCATATTTCTCAAGGAACATAGATTGCTAATGAAAAGGAGCATGTGTAACTTTGCCCTTATAATATTGATAATTGCATTTCTTCAGAAGGTAGCAAATTTTTTTTTGTCTTTTTGGAGGGAGGAGGGTAGGGCGATTGGGATTAAGTGACTTGTCCAAGGTCACACAGCTAGTAAGTGTCAAGTGTCTGAACTCAGATTTAAACTCAGGTCCTCCTGACTCCTAGGGCCAGTGCTCTATTTCACTCTGCCACCTAGCTACCCCAGATAACAAATTTCTTTCTTT
>CM053597.1:42527621-42555005 GCA_028646575.1 Pseudocheirus occidentalis | reverse complement strand
TTTCTTTCTTTCTTTCTTTCTTTCTTCTCATCTCCCCTGCAGGTATCTACATATCAGAGGCAGAATCTCTATGTCCATATATATCTGTGACTCTTTTCCTTCTATCCTCCTGTTCTGGATAGTCCATTGGAGTGGCAGGATAGCTCCTGGGAGTAGGTAGCTGAGTTGTAGAATTTGCCAATTTTGTCATCATCACCATCATTGCTTCTTTAATTCTACAGGATGGGCTTTTCCTACAGGGTCCACCAATATGGCTAACCCTCAACACACTATGCTGATGCCAGATACTATCTGGAAGATGGCACCCGGGCTGGGGGTATAGCCAAGATTCAAGGGCCACCGCACTGTCCAGTACACATAGCCACCTGCCCCCAGCAGCCCTATTCCCAATAAGAGGCATCAGCTCAGGCAGCCCCCATTAATGGTTTCTTGCCCAGAGCTGTGGCTGGGGCCAGAGCCGAGGCTGGCAATGCAGGGGGTGATGAAGACATGCTGGCAGCCATTGTTAGGTTGAGGCAGCAGAGAGCAGATGACAAATTTCTGAACTCAGATCAGAAAGTTGTCAGGGAGGTGCCTTTTACTGCTCACATAAAGTGTTAGAAGCACAATAATAAGAAACAACTGTTTGAATGACTGTTAGCAACGTTTGAATGACACACAAGGTGCTACTGAGTGAAGAGGTACCATGAGGCCAATGGACCTCAACTTTCTCCAGTTTCATGAGGATTTGTTTGGCTGCAAGAATTAATGCCCTTGAAAATGCTTGATGTGACATTGCCAGGGACTTTAAGGTCATAGAAGAAGTAAACTGGAAGAAGTAAAATAAACACAGTTAAGATAGGATGTAGCCCAAAACAGGAAGGAGAAAAAGAAAAAGATATCAAGTTTCTTTAAAGAAATTCAAGTTTATAGACCCACAAAATATTTAAACTGTGATATTGAAATAACTTTCAAACTTGATGATGGAAATGGTCCACAAGCTTTGAGAAATAATGGAGAAGGAAAGAGCCCAAAAAACAAAGACAGGTAAAAGTTGTACTTTTTGAAAAGAGTAAAGCAATGGAGGCTGGAAACTACAAACTAGTGAGTTTGGCACAATTCACCAAGGAAATTCTCAAAGTATTTCTAGAATAGATGATTTCCCAGCACTCAAAAAAAGGAATGACTCACCAATGAGAGATACTAAAAAGATAGCAAGTAGTGCATGAGGTACTGGGGTTGGCATCTGGTAGACAGTTCAAGGCTTATTTCAGATACTTACTAGCTATGTGATCCTAGGCAAGTCAGGTAGCCTTAGTTTCCTCATCTTTAAAATGAAGTGGCTAAACTCTGTGGCTTCTAAGAGCCCTTCTGTCTCTAAATCTATAGTCTTATAAATGATTTGACACTAACCTTATTTCCATTGTTATTTTTTAGTGGAGTTACTAAATTGGCAAATCAGAGAAACTCTGGAGGCATAAGGTATCTGGGATTCAGCATAAGGATGGGCATGAACAATTGCTGTCTGGTTTGTTGGGGCTGTAGGAAGAGGATTCTCCCTGAATCCTGACTGGGGACTTGAGCCATACAAAAGAAATTCTCACGGATTTATCTATTAAAAATCATTTATAACTTCCTCAGAAAAAGAGAAAAAACTAACACTTTTCATTCAGGACTAATCATTACCCTAGACCAACAATTCTCCACAGTTGGTTTGGAGACCTCTAGGGATCCCCTAGTCTCTAAAGAGATTGTGAGGTCAAAGCTATTTTAAGAAAATTTTAAAATTTAAAATTTTAAACATTTTAGACATTTTAAATTTCTAATGTGATAAATACAATAGACATAACCCAAATAAATGGTAGCTCTTGGTGGGAGTAGGGGGTGTCACCAATAATTTTGAAGACTATAAAGAGTACTGGGGATCAGGAGGCTTGAGAATACTGTCCTCGGTTATGAAGAAACTTAAGAATAAACAGATATAGATTGGTTTAAGGAGACTTGGTAAGAGAAAGACCTCAGCTAAGTGGCACATTATATAGAGCCCTGGGATTGAAGTCAGTTAAGTCAATGAAGACTAATTTTCCTGATTTTAAATACAGCTTCAGACACTACCTAACTGCATGACCCTGGGCAAGTCACTTAACTCTGTTCACCTCAGTTCCTCATCTATGAAATGAACTGGAGAAGGAAGTGGCAAATCACTCCCCTATTCCTGGGCCAAGAAAACCCAAATTGGGGTCACGAAGAGTTGAACATGACTGAAAAACAAGATCTCAGAAGCATTTAATCTCAGCCAGATTCTCTCCTCCCTTTTGAAGATTGTTTCTGGTGAGGGGCAGAGTGGATGTACTGACATTGATGTCATGCTTAAATAAAAATGAGGGCCATTATACCTTACATAAAGAGAACATTGCCTTAGAAAACCACATGAGTTTATGTATTTCTTTTTAATGAATATATTGACACATTAAAATCAGATAGAAACTGCATTTTAATTTGGTTCGGGCCACCATTAAGAGTGTTGTGCGCTGCATGGACTGGCAATGTGTTTCATGCCTCTAGACTAAGGAAAGGTCTCACACTTTAGCTAACGGGAGGAATTAATAGTGAAAGCACCCACACTTGGAAGGAGAAGGCCAGAGGAGGAGAGGCGAGCCCTTACCTTACATTTTGCATTCTACTTTAAACCTCAGAATACTGTTAGTGCCATGACTACCACCTATAAATTATATCTACAATGATTTTTTTTCTCATTTCTCTTCTTTCCACTGTATTTCTACCCATCTTCATTCTTTTTTTCTCTCTGCCTCCTCCATCATTCTCTTTTCTTCTACTCTCTAGTCCTCTTCATAGGTTCTTCCCCCAAGTTCTCCTCCCTAACAGACTACATTATGAAACTGAAATGTATTAGTTAGTGAATATAACTTTGTGTTTTCTGTTCTGAATTTAAGGAGCAAGGAAGTTGAACTTCTTATGTGTATACATATATATATATATATTTAAGTTTTTTAAAACAGACTAAATTAGAATTTTTTTACATGTGTTCCTTGATTTTTTTTATGCTTGGCTGTTACAGAGTAAAAGGCCCCTCAAGCCTCACCAAAAATGATGAAAGGCAGATTACTGTTACTACAATCTCTGATCTCCCCTAGTCTCTCTCAGAATCCATAAAGGAAGTAAATTTCTCTTCCTTATTTCTCAGAAGCTAGAGTTATACTTATCCTTAGACCATAGTCTTTGTCAATAAACAGATGTTTTTACAGATCAGTATCCTGGGACACCTATTTTCAGATGACTTTTTGGTCTTTTGCCATCAGTAAATATACTTATAGGACAGAAAGTTCCTTCCTGCTGCTTTAGAGTTCACCAGAGGGCTCCTCCTAGCAACTTCTGGGCTAGGTTGTGATAGCATCATACATTTTTTATATTCAAACAGACATAGTGCTTATCTGGAAAGCTGCCTAGGGTTTTTGGTTCAGACCACATTCCCCCAGTAATGCTGTCCTGTTTCAAGTTTCAAACATAGACAAATGATAACAATTTTTAACCTGTGTGCATGAAGCCTCAGCCGCATTTGTGTTTTGGGTTTTACAAACACTGCATGTGATGCAGAGAGTGCAGTTTTGTTTTTGCTGACAGCTGTGTGTGAATATTTTTGCTATTTTGAGATGTGAACAGGTTGAAAATTTGTGTATACAGGCAACTCAGTACATTGTTATTGGCAAAGTAGCATTTCCTTGTAACTTAATAATAGATCTTCAACTTAATTCGAACTTATTTTCAGCAATACTACCAGCTCAGGGAATGTTATTGTAATAAATATATCTAAAGAACAGCAACAACAACACAACACTCAGGTTCTCCAATGGATCTGTGATCTTGTCAATGTGGATATCCCTTTCAAAGATATGAATCCAAGACCATCCTTTCCAGTCTTGGCTAAATCCTCTCAAGTTCAATGTAGGGAGTCAATCTAACTGTATATTGAAGGAATGAAGTTTCTTTGTCTTTTGACTCCACAAAGATACACAGAGGAGGACATGGACTATTCATTGACTGCCCTTTATTCTTACTTTATCATCAGCACTTCCTTTTTTTTGCTCATACATTTCCCTGATGATGTAATTTATGCTGCTTCTCTTTCATAATTCCCGATTTGTAATGTATCGTGGCTTGCTAACAACCACCACTTCATTGGCCTTTGATTGCTCTTCAATTTCAACTGAGACAATAGTGTATCATGATTTTCAGCTATAGAACAGCACTGGAATAATAGCAATGCTAAAACAATGGGCTCTTGTTTCAGGGAGAATCTTGTAGTCATTGAAAGAATTTTGCAATTTTCCTACAATACATCTTGTTCTCCTTTTAAGTTCTGCAACCAATTCATTTTTTTGCATAGACACACAAATATATGTGTGTACGTACACTTATATAATTATACAGATTTTGTATGTGACTGTGTAAATGTGTCTATGTTGGCTGTCCAATCATCTGGGAAATAGACTGTCTTCCACAGAGTTTTCCATGTTGATAATTAAGCCAAATTAGCTAAAAGTGGTGATAGATCTTATTTTCTAGAGCATCTATAGATAGGAACATCTGGAGTATCTATCTCACCCTCTAGAAGGACCCTTTCCTCAATCTGGTCTTTGTATTGTATCTCCTCCATGATATTATTCCATCAATAGTGAATATATATCTTCTTGTAGCACAGTAGTTTGCATATAACAGGTGCATAATAAATTCTTATTGACTCATTGATTGGCTATTTTATGTCTCACTTGATATTAATAATCAGAATCATCAAACAAAAAGCTCTCTGTTGTTGCATCATTTGAGGAATCTTGAGTAATTCTGACATATGCTTGAGAGACAATATGCAGAAGGAAAGTCTTTAAAAAGGTTATTTGTTTTACTGAATCATTTTTTAAAAATAATCAATAAACAATAAGCACAGTGAGATCCTATATTCTCTACATCTTTCAGCCAGTTGTGTGAAGAAGTGCAATGGATTGAAGTGCCTACTTTGTATAAAACTGTGCCCACCATTGTTAATACAAATAGAAAAATGAGATAACCCCTGTACTCAAAGACATTCTAATGGGGGAGACAACAGAAAAAGGAAAATTCAGTTGCAGAATCAATGAAAGTAGCTTTGTGATTTAGAGTCAGAATATATAACAAGGTATATGGGTCTTCAGGGCAGAAGTGGGGCATATGATAAGGCCCAGTGGTCCATGAGGGCCTGGTGGCAGGGTAGATGTTCCTCCATCTTACCAGGACCGTAGCTGGTGACTCCCTATATGCAAAGAGAGTATGGCTGGCCATAAAAGGGGAGATCTGGTGAGCTCTGGGGAGGAAGAGTTTGTCCAAGGGCTACTTGGGTAAGGGGATCTACACCTACACTTTGGAGGGCTCTGGCATCATGGTGAGGATGTGGTCCACTTCCTCTAGAAGTACACCATGTCTGTGATAATGTGCCCCAAATTTATGTGGTGATTCCACTATACTTGATAAAGAAAAGCAATTGTTATTAAAAAATCTTTGTGGATACTTTCCATCTTTCCCTCCAGAATACTGGTGTTGTCCTTCTTTCATGTTCATCCTTAAATGCCCATAGTCTGACTTTGCTTCAATGGTTGTTTTACCAAACTTGGTTTAAACTGTTTCCTCCCCTCCACCACTTCTCATTGTTTTACACGGTGATCCTACTCAGCATTTCCCATTATCATTCTCTGTAAGATTTTGCAGTGGAGTTCACGCTCTGTACCTGCACAGCCCTGTCTCTCACATTGATCAATTGGACAAGTAAGTAAAATTTTTCCTGATCAAAATAGTTTGTAGTTCTTTTTGTCCCCTCATCCTATTAATAGATCTGAAATCATTATAACCTGGGTCAATCTCCTTTCATGCCCTTACAATGAGTTGTTTAAGTAAGTCAGGTTGTAGTTGTTTTCTCATTTTTCTTCTTTCTTTTAGCTTTGTAGTAATTTTGATCTTTGCTCTAACAAGCAGATGATCTGACTTACAGAGACACTTGATTCAAGAGTGATTATGAGTCATTTCCTGTCTGTTAAATATAATGAATTTCATTTTTGTGACATGTTATTACTATGTTTGGTGCCTTCCTGTTATTTTTATCCAAGTAATCATGATGTATTTCATAAGTATGAAACTTCTGTATAGTCTAGAAATGTTTGGCATCCTCCTTTCTTGACTCCTGAACCATATTTTTCATCATATATTTTCTTGAATAGTCTCAATTTTGCTTTGAAGTTACTTAGTAGAAAATTATATGTTGTGTTTTTATTTGGAGATTCTTACCACATTTTTTCATAGAATTTCTCTACCTTTTTTCAGCCTCTGCAACAGATATTAGTACATTAGATAGTTATTTTCATATCGGCTTTTTTAAAGCAAATGTTTATCTTGAGGATAGCATTATATGATGACCAAATATCCCATGAAATGATACTTCCTGTTGTGTTTGGATGGATGATAGTAGCAACTTCATTTATTATCTTCCTCTCCAAGTAGAACCTGCAAGTTCTACTTGGTGCAATTTACTTCTGTCTTATGCGTTTATATGTGGCAAGAATGCCATTTGATATAATTCCAGTCTTTTAATAGTATGTCCCAACAATATTGACTGATATAATTATAGTCTTCTATTAGTAACATGTCCATCCACTGACCATTTTATAATGACAATTGCTAAGTTAATGTGTGTGTAATAACTAAAGAACTATGTGGTTCTTACTGGGCTTTCCCCCCTTTTCTGCCTCTTGACAACTTATACTAGAAAAAGAAAGGCAGAAAAGCAGAAGGGGGCTATGCAAAATGAAGGGCTAGTACTTGTCTCTGATTCTTAGGTTTCATAGAACAAAGAATTCATCACCATATGCCCAGCCTACTGGTGCCAAACATCTCCATCATTAGTTAGGTTGCTCCTCAGAAAACAGACACAATCTAATGCTCAGAAAGTTCTTGAAGATTTTCTGGTGTGGCAAAGCCATCTTGTACCCTGAGGTCCTTACTTTTAATAATGAGAGTTTCCTCCATACTATGAAGAGGAGTCAGAAAAGGACTTTATGGAGGACTAACATACTTACCTACCTACCTCCAAAGGTCAACAATCTTAAAAATGGAATTTATTGAGTAATTATTTGGGTTAATGGCAAACATCAAGGATAAACTGATGCAGAAGACAGAAAAATGAGCTAGCTATGTGCTCCTCTTTCCTGACTCTAAGTTGGCCCCTTTGGAAATACCGTTAACTTATTTTAAATTGTTGGAGACAGACTAAAGTAGTAACACTAAAATGTAATTTACTAAGTGGTTGCTGAATGACTGAGATCTAAAGGTAAATTCAAAATGTAAACAGAGTTGGTATAGATGGGAAGTATCATAAACACTGGTGCAATGGAGCTCCAATCTATTTATCTCAAGAATGATGTGTTATATTCTGAATAAGGCCAGTCACCAGCCTGGCTTTCCTTCCTTGTCAGACCTGGGCCAGTGTAGACTTTTAGTACAGGCTATGGAGCATGAAGATACAGCTACTTTGACGGCAGTTTCACTTGGCAACAGATGGATTTCTTGTTCGCCCTTTATAGTAATAGTAAAGAATAATCATATGTTGTGTGAACCTATGTCCAGAAGGCTAATGAAGGTGAAAGTTACTTAAAAAATGGAACTGAGTGAAAAGAGTCACAAGTCAGTTCCATTCCTATTTCTACAGTAGATGTGTTTACTATTATTTTGGTTTAATTTCTCCATCAGTAAATGTGAAACTGATTAATTCCCAGCAAAGGTTTTTGTAAAAGGTGTCGAGATCTTTCTTTGAAAGGAACTGAGTATTAGAGTATTTATGAACATTACTTCACCCTATTCTTCGAATGGAAATAAATGTTTTATTTTCACTGAAGATGGGGTGGGGCTGCTCACTAATGAAGTGTTCGCTCTTCTCCTTATACAAGAATGCTCCTGAGTTTATGGCATTCAGCACATTTCTCCAAATACTTATCTGGGGCCAATAGGAAGAAGGGAAATCACATGAAGCCTAGTCTTGGAAGAGCAGAGGATCATTTACTTTATATTTTCACTTAGTTGTTATGAGTTTGTCTTGGGCAGTGACTCACTCTAGCCTGCAATGCTGGTGCTATGTGTCTTAGGAAAGGAGGGTTAAATTAACTCTAGCCTGGCATAGGAAATTAGGAGTTCATTTATTTTCTAAGGACACAGGACAATGGCAGAATTACTGCCAAATTGGATTCTTCCCCTGCTACCAATTGTTAATGTGGCTAAAACACCAGTAGCCATCAGCAGAAATGTCAGATGTGATTGTGAAGGACCAGGATGTAGCAAAACAGAGCAGAGCTACTTTGTATGAGACAGGTGCATCAGTTCATTAGACATTCTGGAGAAAAATAGTTCATTTTCTAATTATGAAACTTAGAAAATCATCCAACCTTGGTAAGAGATTGAATGAGTTCTATGTACTATCCTATAATGTGAGACATTTAAATTAATCGAAGAGACCATTGAACTTGATAGGAAGATACCTCTGTGGTATCTTGACATACTCTAAAAAAATCCTCCTATGGTTCAAGCCTTGGTCCTACTATTTGTCATCTGTGTCACTTTGGGTAAATTATTCAACTTCTCTGGACCTCAGCTTTCTTATCAGTGAAATAAACTTAGTAATACTTATACCACCTGCTTCACAGATTTGTGATGATCACATGAACAACTTTATATGAAATAATCTAAATTATTTATAATTATTATTAAATAATCTATTTATTAAATATATATTAATTAATTAATATATATTAATGTAAATATATATTAATTAAATACATTAAATATATATTATTAAATAATCTAAATTATGTAGCTAAATATTCTACAAAGCACTAATAAATTATAATAAATGGTCAATTAGTAATACCTATAATAATACATTACTTAAAGAAAGGAATGAATATATTGATGGAAAATACTATTTATAAAGCCACCCTAAATATTATAACATGTTTGTGTTAAAATTAACAAGGATTGAAATCAATGAGGGTAAATAAATTCATTTTGGAGATCAGCAGAGCTATCCCCCATTACCTTTGTATTTACTTATAGTCACTGTATTAGAATTTAGCTGGGTTGATGTCCATCACTTCCTGCCAGAAAATGTGAACGTCGTTTGTTTAAAATAATCTTGAATTTTAGATGATCTACCCCTACTTTCTCTGAGGGCTAGACAGATTGTATACCATGATTACAGAGCATATTAAGACCTACAGTCATTTTCCTCACAACAGTCTAGTGAAATAAGTACTGTAAAAATGATTTTTGCACCTTACAGAGGACGAAACAGATGCAGAGGTAAAGTGGCTTCACGCATTCACAAAACATGTAAATGTCGAGTTGCTTTCACTTATGCCTGACTCTTCATGACCCCATTTGGGGTTTTCTTGGCAGAGATACTAGAGTGGTTTGCCATTTCCTTTTCCAGCTCATTTACAGATGAGAAAACTGAGGCCAACAGTATTAAAGGACTTGTCCAAGGTCACACAGCTATAAATGTTTGAGGTCAGATTGTAACTCGGAAAATTGAGTCTTCTCTATTCTCTATGCCACTTATCTGCCCAATAATTAGCAAAGCTAAAATCCAAGTCTAGATGTCCTGACAACAAATCCACCATAACAATATTAATTATAATTTTCTAATTTCCTTTGTTGGCTCCACTGGTTCTTAATGGACAGCTCCCACCTCCCTTTTTCACATGGAATAGCAATATAGTTTCAAGAATCTTCATAGAATCATAAATTTAAAGTTGGAGGGTGCAGGACTTTGAAAGTCCTTTGAATGGTGCAACCATTCCATTTTAAAGATGAGAAAACTGAGGCCCAGAGAGGTCCCTAGTATCATAGATCTTGATAGAACTGGAAGGCATGTCAGAGAACCTCTTTTTCAACACTTTCATTTTATACACAAGAAGACTGAAGTACAATGATTACAGGTTACTTCATCAATTCCTAATAAGTATCTGAGGCAAGATTCCCATTGTGATTTTTGGACAAAATGATTAATTAGCCTGATATGATGGGAACAACTGATATTTCTTCTGCTAATCATGTGATTTTAGGAATTACACACACACACACACATACACACACATATTACATAGAAGGTATTTATGGTATCAGAACATGGATTCAAATTCTACCTCAGATATATACTAGGTGTGTGACCATAGGCAAGACACAAAATTTCCCAGTAACCAGGAAACATTTAAAGACTGTAATAACAGGTAAGTTACTAAGCTACATTTCATTAATAGAAGGAAGTATTTTTCATACTAGGAGTTTTCTACACAAGAAAAAAATAAGAAGAAGTAAAAAAGATAAACCTTAGACTTGGTTTTGTAACAAAGGTTATATTTAGATGCATAACAGTCATTTATCAACATGAACAGTGAAATTTTCCATGTTGTTTTCATCATATCTAGATAGTCATAAAGTCAGTTATCGTTATGAACAAATTTGGGGTACATAGCATTATTGCTCACTGAGTTTTCATTGTTCCTAGATGATTAAGTCTGGTGACATGGGGCTTTATCTTTTTTTTCAAGCTCACATTTCATATATGCTATATATGATAGAAATGAGTGAGATTTGTTGGTGTGGCAAAGCACTTTTTAAATCTGATAGAGTCTCTTTTCAGAATGAGGGTTTACATGATGGTGGGGCTACATAGACATGGGGATAGCCAGGACATGGAGATTTGATGAGGTTAGGTCAAAACTCTTGGCAAGGTCCCAGAAGCACTTACCAGAAGCAAGATAAGTGGGCAGAAATTTCATCTGGGGATCCCAACATTAGGCAAGGACAACAGAGAGTCTTCATAAGATCATAGGATTTAGAAACCTTAGGGATTATCTAGCCCAACACCTTTATTTTACAGAGAAAGTAGCTGTGACATCAGGGAGGTCTGCTGGGGGGCTGCAGGTGGATGTTCCAGATGGTTGGTAGAAAGTCAAATATAAGGATATTTGTGATATTATGATAGGCAGTCTGTCAGTCACCAGGAGGCTGTTCTGTCAATAGATGGCACACAACCAACTCTAGTGATAGGAAATAGAGAAATCTAGATCTTAAAAGGATTGGGATTTGAAGAAAGGCAGGTTCTCAGTTCCAGGGGGATGTGGATTACAGGCAAGAGACAAAGGCTTAGACTTAGGCATGGGTAGCAAAATAGAAATCTAGGTGGTGCAGTGTATTGAGACCTGAGTTTGCACCTGGCTTCTGACCCTTACTAATTGAGTGCCCTTAGGCAAATCAGTTAACCTGTTTACTTCAATTTTCTGAACTGTAAAATGAACATAATAATAGTACCTAGTTCCCACGTTGTTGTTAGGATAAAATGTGATGATATTTGTAAAGCACGTAGCACATGCCTCATTCATATTAGGCACTATATCACTGCTAGCTATTATAATGATTATTAGGTACCCAGTGAACATAATTGGCATACTTGGTGGTGGCTTGATCACAGAGAGTAAGTAAAGGGTACATGTATTAGAATGTGAAATATACAATCAGAAAACAACCAACAGGGAGAAAGCCTTGATATTTAGTTGCTGAGTTATAGATCCACGTTTCTTTATATTTCCTCCCTTCAGGATCCAGGTTGGTCTAGAACTAGGCATTAGACTATGGGAGAGTTAAGTTGTTCTTAATCATAAATGATAATGAGGTTCCAGGTTAAGACTGTCATATTTTACATTCAAGTTATCATTGATAATATGAAATGGCTAACTCTTATGCACTGTGTCTATCCATTGTCTTTTGATTTTGATTGCTTGGCAATCATGGAATTCCATGAGTCAATGGACAAGAGCAGGTATGAAATAACCTTGGAGCTCTTCAAGCTCAATATCAGGTCAACAAGGCAAACACTGGTCACCGATAAATCCAATGGTCTTAAACTGCATTGAGAGCACGATGTCCAAAACAAGGGAGGTGATATGTCTACTGTACACTGTGCTCTACTCAGACCAGATCCTAAGAACCATATTTATATTTTAGAGCTACATTTTCAGAATGTAGTGACCTGTAAAGCAGGTCAGGAGCAGACTTCCTGGCTTTCATTCTAGTCAAGTGGCCAGTAAATACTTATATTGGATAACACAATATATAAAATTAACACAATACATAAAATACATTCTTTCTCTGTACTAATTAGTGCCTATATCCATCACTTAGCAATAACTATTTCCCTCATTCTACTGCTTGAAAATAGTAAGAATTGTTGCATCACAAAATACTCATCTCACCACCCAGAAGAGAGAAAAGTGTATACATCTAATTGGCCTAAAGATTATTGCACATTCCAGTTATTGATTAATGAGACAGTATGCATGGGCGTCATGTGATTCACACGAAGACCTCTTGTGGGCTGACAACAACAACAACAAAACACTGCAAGCAATGGCCTAAACATAAACGAAACCTTTTTAAGGTATGTCTTGCTCTTTTGAGATTATAATCAAGATGGGAAACAAGGAGGCAAGTTGGCCACTCTACTACAGCTTCTGTCCTAAATAGTGTGGGTCCTCCAGACTGGAGGGACTTGCCATATATTCAAGAGTTGATGTATACTCCAGACTAAGTTTGTGCGTGCTGTGACTTCAAATCACATATATCATTTGGGGTAAGGGGACTACTAATAAATATCTGATATCTCTGGTGAGTCTGAGTCAGCTTTTCACCCGTCTGAAAAAATTTTATTGACTATATAGACAAGAAGAACTCTGAGGAAAAAATGTTCATAAAACAACTCTGGACATGTGTCCAGAGGAGTATTCCAGGATCTGCATTTATTAAGCACCTGTTATCTACTGGGTACTGTGCTAGGCACCAAGGACATAAAGACAAATATGAATGGTTCTTATCTTGTGCATCTGTACAAAGAAATTTCTGAGGAAGAGCAGTACCAATGATCAGGGGAAGATAAAAATAAAAGTATTTGACATGGGGCACTTTATCTCTGGGGACATGTTTAGAGAACAGAAAGGATATGAGAAGTAACATAGTCCAACGTCCAAGTGAACAGGTTTTACCTCCTTAACCCTGCCAAAAAGTGGCATCCTTTGCTGGAAAAGCTCCAATAAGACCCATATCATCCTAAGGCACCACATTCTACTTTTGTATAGCTCAAGTTATTAGAAACTTCTTTTTATGTCAAGCCCAAATCTGCCTCCCTCTCTATTTTCCATGTTCTGATCCTATCCCTTGCCTTCTGGAAAGAAGAGGAATAAGCCTAATATCTCTCCCAAATGATAGGGATAGGGAATAGACCTGATAGAGAACTCCCATATTTGGAAACTCCATCTACTGATGCAGGTCAATCCCTTCTCTGCCAAGTATAGTCCTGAAGAATTACCTGGAGCATTGGGAAGTTGAGACATGTAGTAAGTACTTGTCAGAGGTGGCACTTGAATCCTGGTCTTCCTGGTTTTTAGTCTAGCTCTGTCTTTCTATCCTGCTGCCTCTATATTTCCAGAGTCTATTTTTTCAAATACAAATGTCTTCAAATACAAATGAAATACCTGCTATGACTGTGTTTCTTTGTTACCATTCAACAAGTATTTATTAACAAAAGCACTCTTCTAGCTTATATTTCTTCTCCTAAATTTCCCTTCCCTAGGCTGAATATCCCAAATTCCATAACCCTATCCTCATACAGTGTGGTTTAGAATCTCTTCACCAAGGCAGTCACCTTTTCAAAATCTTTTCTAAAACATAATGCCCAGAAATGAACACAATATTGGAAATATCTCACCAGGGCAGAATACAATGGAGTGACCATTTCCTTCATTCTGGAAGCAATGCTTCTATTAATACACATCAAGATTACATTAGCTTTTTTAGCCATATCACTTTATTGACTCATATTCAGCTTGCAGTTGACAAAAACCCTCGGGTTCTGTTCACACAAACTGTTGTTTGCTATATCTATACTATCCTGTACTTAAGCGGGTGATTTTTTTTTAACTCCAAGTACTTTTTTTCTTTTTACTCCAAGTAATTATCTCTAATAAATTTTAACTCATCACCTTTGCCTCTGATTCCAACTAGCTATGGCAGCTCGGTAAGAGAGTAGATAGAGTACTGGATTTGGAATCAGGAAGACCTAAGTTTGAGTACTTGGGCAAGTCACTTAACTGCTATCTACCTCAGTTTCTTTCAGCACCATCTGCCAAGGTTATTGTGAGAATAAAAGAAGATAATATTTTAAGGACTTTGCAAACTTTAGAATACTATGTAAATACTTATAACTATTACTATTATTTTATTTAATTCATAAAACAACTTTTAGCTATGCATCTAAGACATGTTAACAGCAAACTTAAAAATATGAAAATCTTTAACTTCTACATAGGTGCTATTATTGCTGTGGTTATTGAAATTAATATTACATATGCTTCCATCTAACAGTGATTATTCTCAACCTGTGGGATATGTTCAATTTGTAACAATGAAAATACATCCTGCATATCAGATATTTACATTACGATTCATAACAGTAGCAAAATTACAGTTATGAAGTAGCAACGAAAATAATTTTATGGTTGAGGGTCACCACAACATGAGGAACTGTATTAAAGGGTCATGGCATTAGGAAGGTCAAGAACCACTGATCTAAGATATTAATAAAATGATTGAATATAACATGGTCAGAGAGAACATTCTATTCACTCTACTAGAGCTCTACAAATTGACCTCAACCAAATTTTCTGGATATGACATGTGAACTATTTGAATAACTCTTTCTATCTTGTCTACAAGAATTATCGTGAATGTCGGGTTTGTCAAAATCCAAGTATACTTGGTCTACAGCAGTGGTTCTCAACCTTCCTAATGCCACAACCCTTTAATACTCATATGTGGGCGTATCTGCATGTGGGCAGACCTGCCTGGAGACAGATAGAGAAGTGGTGTCTCGGTTCCTAAGACCATCAGAAATATGTTTTCTGATGGTTTTAGGCGACCCCTGTGAAAGGTTTGTTTGACCCCCTTTGGGTCAAGACCCACAGGTTGAGAACCTCTGGTATAATATCCCCCTGATCTAACAACCCTATGGAACAAATATTCAGACACCAAAAGAAGCTAGATTCACTTGGCGGGATTTTCTTTTTGTGAACTTAACTGATTCCATCACTTCCTGTTCTAAGAGCTCACAAACCACCCCTTTAATAACTTATAGAGTTTCACCAGAAATGAACATGAAGCTCACCAGAACATTGCAATAACAATCAACCATCTTCCCCTTTTTGAACATTAAAAAATGTGCCCAACTCCAGTCCTCTATATCTACTTCCATTTGTCACAGTGTTTTGAAGATTGTGGAAAGGGTTCATCAATGACATCTTAATGTTCTTAGAGTAAAAGGCATGTAGTGCTTCTGGTCTTCTTTTACTATCACCTTTCTGACCTTGAATTTCAATTCTCTATTAGCCATCTTTCTCCTTAATAAGCAAGACAGAAACAAAATAAGAACTGAGGACTTCTGTCATCTGTCATTTTTTATCAAAATCCTATCAACTTTGAAAAGCTTCAGCTACAGTAACATTTATAAACTATGTAGGAAAGGGAAATGCTCCTATTGAAAAGGAAAGTTCCTTAACCACAATCCTAGTTTTTCCAAATGCCTCAAGATGTTGATACTTCCCATAGGTTCTCATCATCTTTGATTAGTTATTTTTCAGTCATGTCCAACTTTTTGTGACCCTTTTTGGAGTTTTATTGGCAAAGATACTGGAGAGGTTTGTCATTTTCCTCTGCAGTTTATTTTACATATGAGGAAACTGAGAGAAACAGGGTAAAGTGACTTATCCAGGGTCACACAGCTAGTAAGTATCTGATTTAAGATTTGATTTGATTTAAGATTTGAAATCAGGAAGATGAATCCTCCTGACTTGAGGCCAGGCCCTCTATCCACTGAACCACCTAGGTGCTCTATGTGTTCTAGGATTTTAAACTTTTTTTTGTCTTTTTTAGAGGGGCAGAAGACAGGACAATTGGGGTTAAGTGACTTGCCCAAGGTCATACAGCTAGTAAGTGTTAAGTGTTTGAATTTGAACTCAGGTCTTCCTAACCCCAGGGCCAGTGTTCCATTCACTGTGCCACCTCGCTGCCCCCATGTTCCAGGATTTTACAGCTCCTATGAGTACATTTCACCACCAAAACTGCCAAGGAGAAATTGCTTTCCCCTGCAACTTAATCTTAGTATAGAGCTCTAAGAAGAAATATTCAATCCTGCTTGAAAGAGAGCCTCTGCTTTAGAAACTTAGGGTAATTCTCTGGATATTATTTTGCCTCTCTTTAGGGGTTATGCAAATTTCACTGAAAGGCATTTATTTTTCTTTGCCTTCCATTCATTTAGCTTCCTTTGGCAGTTGTGGTTTGAACAGCGTAGATGATTTGTCTAATTTATGTTTCCCTAATTGGGCAGCTAAATATTCTTGTACATATTAATTTTGCACAGTTTCTAGACATTTCCAGAGGAGTCAAATAAACTAATTAGATAAACCAACATACCCTCCAATTATGATTCTTCCATCATTCACCAGTTCTGATCCCAATACCACGATGTTCCCTTGGCATGCATGACTTAGCAGAATAAGGAAGGGGGAGAAAAAATACTGATAAAATTAGAATGCATTGTATTAAGCTATGCTAATATGGTTGGTAGTATGGGCAAATGGTGCTGAAGATGTAGAAGGAGTTGGCCACTCACCAGTTTGGGATCACTTCTTTCTGCCTCCCTGTTCGAGGCATTCTGAAGTGAACACTATCGCTCGCTCCTTTGAGGTCTTAGAAGGTCCTTTGATGCAGACCCAGTTATTCAGTTTATTTCCTATAGTTCCAGTAGTTCACTCTGCCAGAAGACAGTCAGACATTTCACAGGTAGCCTGTAACTTTTACATTTTCTGTTAAAAGAATAATAACAATAGTTGATCTCACGCCTTAGTGGTTTGGCAGTATGGAGTTTTTCTCTCTACAAAATCCTTTTTCTAGAGATTATCTAAAATTGGTGATGAGGACTCACATTTCTCATACAAGAACCTCAGGTCATGATACTGAAATTCTTTGACAATCATTTCCTCAATATATTCTCTAACTATCTAGTATTAACACATAAGCAACAGATGATCACAAAGTAGGCTTTACCACTAATGACTTTGCAAAATCACAGAATCTCTGGCAAAGTAGAGACCTCAGAAAACAAACAGTCCAACCTAAAGAAAAAAAATCACTGACAAAATTCCTAACAAGTGGTCTGAGTAAAAAAGTGTGTTGAGGGCAGGGACTGTTTCATTTTTGTCTTTGTATCTCCAGCAAGAGACATCCTAGTGTAGCCCTGGCTCAACTCTTAG
Source organism: Pseudocheirus occidentalis (assembly GCA_028646575.1). Taxonomy (NCBI): domain Eukaryota; kingdom Metazoa; phylum Chordata; class Mammalia; order Diprotodontia; family Pseudocheiridae; genus Pseudocheirus; species Pseudocheirus occidentalis. The sequence goes on along the minus strand of CM053597.1, from coordinate 42,537,576 downwards.
CTCTAAGACAGGGTGTCTGTGACCATGAGCCTCTCCTGGGCCCCAACAAATTCTCTAATACTAAAGTATCAAACTTGTAGTTACTAAATAAGTAGACCTCAAAACTCTGACCAAGATGCAGATTAAAATGTAATTGAGAAATGTATAACAAAATACATATAATGCAATACAACTTAGAAATACTATTTTGTGGTTTTCTAAGTCAGTCTGTGGCCTGCAAAATTCTTTTCTATTTGCTTTGACAACCCTACTCTAAGACTTTAAGTTAAAGATAAATTGTTCATCTGTGTTGATAAAAGGGTTTTCCCACGCTAGGATTTCCATTCATTTATTAAAACAAAACAGGTTTAGATTATCCCTAGTACATTAAAAAGAGCAGACATTTAACAAATGTTAGTTAAATTGACATTAATCCATTCTCCATTAGATCTCCAAATGAGAGGGACTCAGTAATCCCCAAAGCAGCCCATTCTACTCCTCAGACATTCATATTGTTAAGTTTTCCCTCATAATAAACTAAAATCTGCCTCTCCGTGATTTTCACTCCTGTTCTCTGAGTGTAAAGCTGATCATCTCATTATTCTTCCACATGCTAGTCCTTCATAGCTTTTGTCCTTAAATATTTGCTTATTTCCTAGGTGCTATAATTTCCTCTAAACATCCAAAATACAAAGTTTTCAGTATACTTTCCTCGAAAGTACACTCAAAAAAGGAAGGAGGATTCTGTTAGGGGAGAAAACACCTGACAATTAAAAGAGTGCTTTGCTTAAGAGATAGTCATCAAGTGATTAGAAAAGTCCTAAGATGATCTTCCTCATTCACTGGAAATGCTGATGGATGAAATGTGCTTGCTCTCACTTGCCCATATCGATTCAACTAATGTTTTCCAATGTAGTACAGGGAAAAGAGCACTGAGTTCTGCCCAGGCCGATGACCTGGTTTCAATTCCATACTCGCCACCTGTGTGCCTTTGGGAAAGACTAGGGTTCCTCACCTTGAAAGGAAAGGGTTAGACTAGATGACCTGTGAAGTCCTTCCAGCTCTAAAGTCTAGACTTCTCCCCTCTATGAACCTCAGGACAATTAATTGACAAACCACCCTTGTGCTCTCTCATAGAAATCGGACACCCAAAAGAAAATTATAGAACTTTATGTGTTGCCATCTGCTGGTTGGTCTTCTGTGGTTTTACTGGCTTTGTTTAGCTATTTGGAGGTCATGTTCAAAATAGAAATAGCCATAAATCAACTCAGTGTGAGAAGATAGGAAATGATCCATTCTGCACATTTCTCAACTTCTACTTGTAAATTGGGATATTTAACTATGCCACTGGAACTGCTTTATTAAGTGCCTTGTTTATCTTATCTCATTGATTATGCTATTAATTTAGGGACTGGCTGCTAAAATGAACAAGCGGAAGAGAGAGAGAGAGAGGAAAAGAAAGGCAAAGAGCTACTGACTGGTGCCCACAGGGGGGTGACACCATTTATGAGACATACACCTTGAGGCATCTCAAATTACTTTTGGCAGGTGCAGCATAAAGGGGGAGGGAGGCAGGGACAGAGCCTCTGCCAGTGCCAAGTTACTTGGCCATTGTAATTAAAGTTACATTATAAAAAGCTCCTGCTGTTTCCTTCTTATGGAAAATGCTGACAGAGACTTCTTCAGACAACTATGACAGTGTTTCCAACACCTCTGCATTTGCTCTTCAAGTGGCGACAAACAACAGCATCTACCTTTGCATTAGGGATATTGTAAATGAGAGAGGGGTGGAGAAATGCCCTAAATGTGAGAACAGAAGGCAGGTTGGTATGTCCTCAGTTCCCAGGCTGGTCTCTGCAAAGGGTAACAAGGCATTGAAGGGCTAGTTGGTTCTGGGTCAAGGCTAAGGAGATACAATTTAAGAATGAGTTATACATCCTTATACAAGGGGTTTGGGGGAATTCAGAGGGAGATCTCTCTGTCCTTTTAGGACTGGCCGAACGAGAAGGGTTTTAATTTCAGTGTCAGGAACTTGTCTGAAGTACAAACCTCCTTACTGTCAGAGTCTTTAATCTGTTCCCAAGGGAAAGTCGGGAATTGCCTTGTCTGAAATTTCACGATAAAATGGTGAACCTGTCTTTTGAGAACTGCTAAATGAAAACCCTATCTGGAGGTAAAGGAATAGATTAGATAACCTTTCAAAGTCTCTCCCAGTCTTCAGATTTTATTATTACAAAAATAATTAACCATAATTGTATGTAGATAAATAGAACACCCATGCTGTATCTCAACTTCCTGTTCATCAGAACCAAGACAGTGATTAAAGATATGAGCCACTTGATGGATGAAAGATTGTAAAACGAAAAGAGTCCTGGAATTGGGGTCAGGACACTCGGGTGCAAGTTACATTTCTGCCCCCTGCTCACTGTATAACTATGGACAATTCTGCTTTATAACTTCTATTTCCATATCAGAGAAATAATGAAAATACCTTTTGACCCCTCTACCTCAAAAGGTTCTTGTGATGAGTTTTGTAAACTGAATGGCTCTATATACATGTGACTTATTATTAGTCTCAAAATATTCTCTTTCCTCATCTCTAGAAGAGAAGATCCCAGTGTACATTACTTGAAAAATAATTTATGGTAAAGAAAAGTTATGTACATAAGTAAAACATTAATGGCAATAATTAGAAATGGGAGTAGAACAGGAAGAAATGGCAAAAATTTGACTTATGGTTTGGTGTGAAAATGTCCATTTTCCATAGCCCTGATATACTACTTTTTTATTTAGTTCCTTTGTCCTGTATCCTTTTTAAGTGAATACATAGTAGGTTTTGCTTAGCTATGTGTTTACTATGTATTTGGGAGGTGAGGTCTGAACCTGTAACTTAATCAGTATAGGAAATACTCTGTAGCAATGTAAATGAAGCCAGAAGGTAGTACAGTAGATAGTGTTGGACTTGGAGTCAGGAAGACTAAAGTACAAAACTTGGCTTAGAAACTTACTGGCTATGACACTTGGCAAATCACAGAATCCTTTCAGACTCACAAAATGGAGGAAATAACAGAACTTTGAGGATCACATGGGGTAACATATGTAAAGAACTTTGCATACCAGAAAGCACTGCACAAATTCTACCTACAGTCTTAGAGTGTCACCTAAAGTGTTGAGAGAGACAAAATGAGGTTGTGTGAGAAGCATAATCTGAACCCGTGTCTTCCTAACTACAAGGCCAATCCTCTAATGATGATGTCATACTGTTTCTCTTGTGCTCACACTGTATCTAGAAATAATTGACCCTAGCCTGAGACAATTGCAGAAAACTGCTGTTTCAGGTGTTTGAAACAGCAAAGGACATGCTTTAGTGGCTTTCAAAAAGAAAAAAAAATAGACTTCCTCTTCTCTTCCAGAAATCTCTTATCAAAGCAATCACCTAAGAGGGGTACGAGAGAGAGAAGTCAGTGGGATTGCTATTGATTTAGGCCTGTGTTACATGCTCCTGTTGATAACTTTCCAGAGCTGTGGGTACCCCCCCTATTTACATTCACTTATTGAATCACAGATTCTTCAAACTAAATCGGAGATATCGTCTAGTTTCAGTCTTTTCCTGAGGAGGAACCCAAATCTATAAGCATTCCTGGCAAGTGCCCATCTAGCTGCTACTTAAACATCTCTAGTGACATCTCCCCAAGTCATCCTTTCCAGTTTTGAGCAGATCCAGTAGTTAGAAAGCACTTCCTTTAGAATGAGCTAAAATCTGCCTCACAGGAACTTTTGCCAGTTGTTTCTACCCTCTGGAGGCAAGTGGAGCAAGCATAGTCCTTATTCCTTTCACTGCCCCTTGAAATATTTGAAGACAGCATTGATCCCTGCCCTCCCTCCCAAGGATTCTTTTCTTCCCTCTTCTTACCTCCTTCTATTCTAGGGACTAAGTCATCCCACTTCATGGGATCACTCATTCAACAATATGGATTTAACAGCAACTTTATTAAACTGGAAAAGAAGAAAGAAACTTGGAGAAAGAAATGGCAAACCCCTCCAGTCTCTTTGCCAGGAAAACCCATGAACAGCACTGGCGTGCTATGGTCCACATGGTCACAACACGTCCGATGTGAATGAACAACAACAACAACAACAACATTAAACTGCTCTGTGTTACATGCTGGTGGTAACTGTGGAAGGGAAGTCTGCACATAAGAAGCTTAGAACCAAGTTTTGCTATGTGGCAGATTCACAAATACAACTAGCCAGCTAGCTATACATATACATGCATATCTATTTAATACAAAATATAATATTGAGTAGGTTGTCTCTTGGGAGAAAAAAATTAAAAGGTCCTTTCCAACTCTATGTAGGAGTCCAAAAACATAATTTTGTAAAAGGGTCTCTCCCATTGATTAAAGGAATAAGACATGTTTAGCCTGAGGCAGTAGCAGAAAATCAGTAAGTTTCAGGTGTTTGAAATGGTAAAGGATATGCTTTAGTGACTTTCAAAAATAAAAATATTTATTTGAAGGGCCATCATGTGGAGGAGGTATTGACTTGCTCTGTTTAGCCCCAGAGGGCAGAAAAAGGAATGTGGACTTGATTTCAAGGAAAACTTTCCAACAATTAGTGTTGCCCCAAAGTATCATGGGCAGCTTCTGGAGGTGGTAGGATCCCTCTGCTTGGAAGTCAAGTAGAAACTGGAAGACCACCAATAAGGTACATTTTTTCATGTGTAGTTTGGACCAAATGGGCACTGAGGTCTCTTCCATCACTCAGATTCTGTGATTCTTTCATTCTGTGTGTAATAGCCATCCTATTAGACAACATAGTCCAGGTCCTTGGGTGCAGTCTTTTGACTGAGTCCAGGTTTTACAGAACAAATCATTTTATTAAGAGGATTTGTTCTGTGAAGTTTGGATTCAGTCAAAGGGCTGCACTTAAGGACATAGAAGGTCACATGTTGTCTTGAGGCGGCAGGTTCCCCAATTCTGGTCTAGGCAGTAGGAAGGAAACTACTGTGCTACGTGTTGGAAAACAGAATTCTAGTTCTAGCTTTCTCACTGGCTGGTGACCTTAGACCATTCATTTAACCTCTTGGTGCCTCTGTTTCTTCATTTATTTTTTTTAAATGGGGGAGGATAATAATGACTTTCCCTTTGCATAAATCACAGGGAAGCTATGAGAGATGTATTCCACATATTGTGATGAGGAGGTTAAGAGTGGCCCAGGACATCCAAATGGAGGAGAGGTTAAAAAGAGGACCTAGTCTCATCTCAAGGAGTTCCTCTCCATTCTGGTTTGGAACACACCTAGCCATTTTCTCTTTATGAAATGGGCAGTCTAATTATGTCCACAGTCAGCTTTGGAGGAGAGACTATTACTATACAAATGAGAATTCTGTTATAGAAATGTGATCTCCAGATTGGCTAATATGACAAAAATGGAAAATGATGGGTGATGGAGGGGATGTGGCAAAACTGGGTCATTAATGTACTGTTGGCAGAGTTGTGAATTAATTCTGGAGAGCAATTTGGAACTATGCCCAAATGGCTATAAAACCGTGTATACCCTTAGATCCAGCAATACCACTGCTAGGTCTACATCCCAAAGACATCCAGAACAAAGGGAAAAGGATCTATGTGTACAAAAATACTTATGGCAGCATTTTTGTGGTGGCTAAGAATGGGAAATGTAAGGGATGCCCATCAATTGGGGAATGTCTAAATGAGTTGTTGTATTTGATTGTAATGGAATATTATTGTGCTTTAAGAAATGGCAAGCAGGATGATTTCAGAAAAACCTGGAAAGATTTACCTGAACTGGTACAAAGTGGAGTGAACAGAACCAGGAGAATGTTAAGCACAGCAACAGCAATATGGTACAATGGAGGACTGTGAATGACAACTATTCTCAGCAATACAATGATCCAAGACAATCCCAAAGGACTAATGATGAAGCACACTATCCACCTCCAGAGAAAGAGCTGATATTGTTTGAATACAGACTGAAACAGACAATTTTACATTTTCTTTCATTCTTTTTTCTTTTATTCTTGTACATAAGGACTAATAAGGAAATGTTTTTACATGAATGCACATGCATATCCCATACCTGATCATCTCAGGGAGGGGAAAGGGAAGAGAGAGAGGGATAGAATTTGGAACTTAAAACTTAAAAAAGCTTAACAATTATTTTAGAATGTAATTGGGAAAAAGAAAATAAATGTTAAAAACAAAAGTGATCTCTAACATCACTGTAGTGCCTTCTCCTCTCACATAACCCCTCCGCTCTGTATCTATCATGAATGCACTTAATTATTTACCTGTTGTCTCCCACATATGCATCTAAACTGCTGGGGCAAAGAATTAGTTTTTTGCTTTCTTTGTGGGCTTCAGCCTTTAGCACAGCGTCTGGCACATGGTAAGAACTTCATTAATGTTTGTTGATGTAATGACTTGACTGTGGTCACAGACCTGTTTTATGAGGCTCTAGAAGCTATTTTACCCTTTTCAGCAAATGTTCCTTTAAAACCTCTGCTTTCTCGTGCTTTGTATTAGTTACCCACCCAGCTAGTCCTCCTAGGAAGTCAGCTGATTCTTCAATCACCTGGGCAAATTTGTCTCCTTTGTCTCCTCTCTGGCCTGTCACCTTACCAAACTTCACCCCTTCACTCTTTTGTCAAAATTAGGTAGCATTTTGTGACTAAAGTTTCATGATTTGAATTGACAAGTTTCCACAGCAGATTGCAGTATGTTACTATTTTGGAAACTGGTTTTAGCAGACAGGAGTGCTTCATGGGTTCTATTATTAGTGGTTTTAGAAATAGCAGGTGAGCAACTCCACCTCTGCTGGAGAACAAAGAGGGCCTTTCAGACTGGGACGTTTATGGGAATTGTAGAGGATGGAGGCAGGAATCACATCAAAGATATGAATGCCATAGGGGTGGGACAGACCTGAAGAATGAACAAACATTAGACACAAATTAACATGGAGAATGCTCTCTCTTCTACCCACAAAAACAATACTTATAGTGATTTTTCTAGCTCTATGTTGTGTTCCCTGGAACATAGATTTAGGGGAGGAAGGCATCTTGAAGGCCATCTAATCCAACTCATGTGAAAACAGCAATCCTTTCTATAGAATCCCTGATGAGAAAACATCCACCCTTTACTTGAAGACACACAATAATTGGACAGAATCTTATGACTTTCCAAGGCAGACCATTCCACTTAGAACAGGTCTCCCTATCTCAACCAGAATGAAAGTGCAGTAGCCACTCATGATGATTGGCATAGAAGTTTTGACATTCTCTTCTTCCAACTTAGGCTGCTTCACCCTTTCTTCACTTCCAGGGGCTCACTATATTGGTACTAGATTTTATATAGTCACCCAATTGACTTTAACCCTGCTATAACTCAGAACTGTCAAACTCAAACTACCAGTTTCCCCTAGAAGTGGTGATTACAAGTATGCATCCCTATGCCTGGTGGGCAACTTATAATTGTTAGGAAATTTTCCCTTCCATCAAGCCAAAAGCCATCTCTGCAGTTAGTTCTGCCCTCAACTGGCAAACAAAACAAGTTTACACTATAACTCTGTGAATAGATGAAATAGTTATTGTGTATCTCAAAGTTTTCTCTTCCATAGGCAAATGATTCTCAGTTCCTTTGACTGATCCAATTATTTGCATGATTTCAAGCCAACTCACCACCTTGTTTCATTGGATGCACCCGCAGATTGTCAAGGTCCTTTTATAATATAAATCACTCAAAAATAAACAAAATACTTTTAGTATACCAGGACATAGATAGTACTGTGGGATTATCACTTCTTCCACTCAGTACACCCTGCTTTTAAAGTAACTTACTATTTTATTAGCATTTTTGCTCTAATGTCACATTTTGGGTTTATATTTAGTGATATATTTTAAAATCTCAGTTTTTCCCATATGAATTTTATCTTGTCTTCCCCCTATCCTATAACTATGCAGAGAATTTATACTTATTAACATAAGTGTTGGACTTCACATTTACATTTATTGAATTTTTTATATTCTTAAAATTATTAATTTGATCTAATGTTATAGCTTGTCAAAAGCTTTTTTAATCCCTCTCTATCAGCTTTGTGTCTAATTCTCAAACTGGTTAAAGATGCCATTAATACCTTCATTCAAGACAGTTACAAAAATGCTGAACAGAAAAGGCCAGGGTCAGTTCCCTGGGCTACTTTATAAGCTACTTCCTTTCATGTTGACATTGGTCTACTAATCAACACTCTTTGGGTCCTGTCCTTCCACTGGCTTCACATCCACCTGACTCTACCCTCTTCCAAACAACCAAAAAACATTTATGTCCCATTTTACCAGGGATTGTTAGATAATATGAATACAGAGGAATGAAACAACCTTTGTGGAACTTACAAATTTTCTGTTGGAGGAGATAATAAAAAGGTATATTAGTATGTATAAGATAAATGAAAATAAATATAATATTTTTTGGAACTGAAAGGATTTGGAAAGGCCTAGTGTAAAAGTTGGCATTTTAGCTAAGAGTTCATGGAAACCAGGAATTCTAAGAGGGAGAGATGAGTGGGGATTACATTTCGAACACAGAGGACAGCCTATTCAAAGGTATATTTTTCCATTCTATCTACCAGGACATCATGATATATTATGCCTGAATCTAAATATAGTAGACCTTACTGAATTCCAATAATAAACCAGTCAATAAGCATTTATTAAACTCTTACTCTGGGCTATGGGCTAGGGAAATAAAATAAAAACAGTCCTTACTTTCAAGGCTCATACATTCTAATTGAGAGAGACAGCACATAACGTAAATTAGTGCATCCAAGATACATACAAACTAGGTGGAAGTGGAAAGTACTGCCAGTCACACTATATCAGTGACAGTCTAGGAGCACTGTCAGGAGAGGAAGTGCAGTTTGCCTGGCATGACCTATTCCTGATGCACCCATCCTGGCTCTTAGTAATTACCACATTTGAAAGAATGCTGTTGTTCATCCTTCACTGTCAAAGAGGACCGATAACATCATGAAGATAATGTCTTGACTTCAGTGTGATTGGATTTAAGTGAGGCAGAGCTGCACAGTTGTCAGCCTCACTATCTTCCAGAGTCATCAAAGTCCAATGGTAAGACAACTGGTGATGGTCCAAGCAGAAAGAAATGCACCCTCTATTCCAAGTATTTATTTTTCCTTTTTAGGACCAAAGCTCAATCTATTTCAGTTAGCTCTAAGACACTATAGCCCAAGCTATACACCATAATCCCATTGCTCCTGGTAAGGACAACATTAGTTAAAAATGTAAAGTGCTCTGCTTGCCATTTGGTTTCTTTTTATGTCATGAGTGTCCTATCTTTTGTTTCAGTCTTGCCCTTCTTATCCATTCTCCTGTTATCTTTAGATATCTTACAAAGGAGTGACTGAACCTCTGTTTCACCTAAGTTGGCATCCTGTGAACTTCGCTAAACATTTGCTCAGGTATTTCTACCTTCTTTTCTAGGTGAAATAATATGCTGTATAGAAGATATATTCTACTAAACAGCTTGTTAGCAAAAAGAGCAGCTTGACAGCTGGGCCGAGCAGACAATCAGCTGTCTCGGGTCTCTGATGTACTGCTCAGTGCTCAGGTTAGCCATGGATGAAAATTAAGTTTAACAGTGCTATTTCTAAGCATACCTGCCACCACAGTGGAGATACCCACCAGATCTTGATTCTGCAGGCTATTAAGGATGTTATGATAGTGACGTAGCTAGAAATCAGGAAAAATTGGTTCAGTGATAGCATGGAACTTTCGTAAATTAACCTTAAGGCCAAATCATCAATAAGAATAACAGACACAGCATTGTATTAACCATGGAGGGACTGGTAATGGAGACTGACTAGATGTCTAATGAATTCCTTTTCCTCATAAGTTTTCCACCTTGCTATTCACAAATATTTTGGACTTTGGAAGTTTCTAGGT
>CM053597.1:42512065-42527121 GCA_028646575.1 Pseudocheirus occidentalis | reverse complement strand
TAGGATAACCCAGGATCTGGCAGCTTCTACATTGAGGGATTGAAGGGCCTGGAATATGATATTCTGAAGATCAAGGGAGCTAGGATTAAAACCAAGAATCACCTACCCAGCAAAACTGAGTATAATATACCAGGGGAAAATATAGTCATTCAGTGAGGTGGAGGACTTTCGAAGACTCTTGCTGAAAAAACCAGAACTGAGAAGAAAATTTGACACTCAAATACAAGAAGTGTGAGAAGGTAAACATTGAAAAGAAATCATAAGGAACTTATCAAAGTTGAACTATTTACATGCCAACATGGAAAAATGATAAATGTAATTCATGAAACTTTTCTCAATATGAGGATAGGTGAAGAGAATACAAATGTATATATACATATACATACACATATATCTATGCAGGAGAGTTTATATATGCATATGAACACATATCTGAGTATGGGTAAATATGTGTACATGGAGGGCACAGGATCAATTGAATAGGAAGGGAGAATACTTTAAAAGGTAAACTTCTGAGGTGGGAGAGGATTAGAATGAGAGGAGACAGGGAAAGACAGAATGGGGTTAATCATCTCATATAGAAGAGGCTAGGGATAATCGTTACAATGGATGGGGGAACAAGGAGGCAAATGGGAAAGGAGAGATGAGGGCTCAAAGTAAGAGAGTGGCTGCATGAATGGAGAGAAGGGGCTCTGTGTAAGTGACAAGAGAGAGGAACAAGATTTGGTAACTAATATGTGGTGAACTAGGGTGAGGAATTAATATAACATGGATTCTGAAGCTCAGAGATTGAAGGATGATGCCGCCTTCAATGTAGAAAATATAAGGATGTATTTAGTGGAGAAGGGAATATATTATTGTTGTTGTTTTTTGAAACAGGGCTCACAACTGAGATATCATGTTCAACTCTCCTCCCCCTCCCTCTCTGTCTCTCTCTGTCTTCTTGTCTCTTTGTTTCTGTCTCTGACCCCCTCCCTTGTGCTCCATAACTGTCTCTCTTTATCTCTGACTCTCTCTCTCATCTCTCTCTCCCCCCCCATATCTAATCAGCTGCCAAACCTTTGTGACATCTATCATATACACAGCCTTGCCTGCTGTCCTCTGACATTGACCCCACCTTGGTAGATGCTCATGGCCTCATGCTTTGACTGGTGCTCAATAGCCTGCTAGTTGGTCTTCTTGCCTCAAGTCCCTCCATACTCCAGTCTATTTTCTATCAACTTTCCAATCAATTACATCATCTCTTTTACCTGCTCCCACCAATAATTCAACTCCAGTGGCTCCCAGGATCAAACATAAAAATCCTGTTTGAGTTGTAAAGTCTTCCCTAGCCTAGCCCTTCCTACTTTTCCAATCTACTTACACCTTACTACTCCCCTCATTCTGAGATCAAGAGACACCAGCCTCCTTGCCATTCCTCATATGTGCCAATTCATCTTCTGACTCGATTATTTTTGCTATCTTCCCCCAATGTCTGGAACTCTCTCCATCCTCCTTTCTGTCTCTGAACTTCCTTGGACTTAATCAAGTCTCTATCAAAAATCCCACCTTCTATAAGAAGCCTTGCCAGATTCCCCCTTCATGAGAACTTGTTTCCTTGCCGATTCCAAGTCTTTTGAATACATCCTGTTTGTACAAAATCGTTTTCATGTTGTCTCTATCATTAGAGTATAAGTTTCTTGGGAGAAGGGACTGCCTTTTGCCTTTCTGTATATTCCCCATACCTAGCACAGTGTCTGAAGCATTGTATGTGCTTATAGATGACTGACTGATGGCCTGAGCTTGAGATGCCTATAGGCCATCCAGTTCAAAACATTCAATAGGCACGTGGGGGCAGATAATAGAGCGTGGAAAGAATAACGTTGTGTGTCTAGATCTGAATACAGATACTAACTGAACCTATGAAATCACCAAGTGAGACGGTCTTGAAAGAAAAGAGGAAAGTCCAAGACAAAGCCTACAACTTTACCCACATTTAGATCTAGCAAAGGACACTGCCACTGAGTAATCAGATGGCAGGAAAAGAATGAAGAAAATGAAGCATCACAAAAGCCCAGGGAAGAGAGAGTGTCCAGGAGGAAAGAGCAGTCAGTAGTAACAAATATTGCAGGGCAATCTTTGAAGGGCCATTGGACTTGGCAAGCAAGAGATCACCAGTAACTTTGGAAAGAGCAATTTCAGTGGAATGATGAGACTGGAAACCAGATAGCAGAAGCTTTAGATTAGAAGGAGGGAAGAGTGAAGTGGAAGTGCCAAGTGGGGATAGCCTTTCTGAGAAGTTTAGCTGAACAAAGGAGGAGAGACACGGGATGTTGCCTAGTAAGGGTAGGCAACTTCCTATATGGTGTGATTTGAGAAAGGCTGCAAGGGCTCCTCGCCTCAAAATAACTCCCCCGTTGGAAGCTTCTCGAACACCTGAAATTCTGACATTACCTGCATTACTCACTTGGTTTTAATGCCTTGATACGAATGTGATTTGGGAAGTTACATAGCCCATGTAACTATTACCAGCTATTAACACCTTAAACTGCAGAATCACAGACTCTCAGTGTTGAAAAGGAGGTAACAAGTCGTCTACTGCAAACTATGTGGTGAAAAGAGATGCCCTCAATGACATCTACAACATGTTTATTTAGACTTTACTAGATTTCCAGTGTGGAGGATGGGGAACCCACTGTTTCCAAGTCATACCCTTACACTTTGGGATAGTCCCAATAGTTAATAAGTTGTCCACCCCCCCTTTTACATGAAGTAAAAAATCCATCTCAAACTTCTATCCAAATAGGAAAAAAAAAGCCTTTAGTAGATAATCAGAGTGTAGAAGAAATGAAATGGCAGCTAGGTGGTGCTATAGGCACAGAGTCCTGGGCCTGGAGTCAAGAAGACTCATGTTCTGAGTTCAAGTCCAGCCTGAGATACGCTGTGTGACCCTGAGCAAGTCACTTGACCCTATTTGCTTCATTTTCCTCATCTGCAAATCAAGCTGGAGAAGGAAGAGGCAAGCCCCTCCAATCTCTTTGTAAAGAAAACTCCAAATGGGGTCAGTGGGACAGGGTACTGAGTTATTTGGACATATATTTAGAGAAAACAATAAATGGTGCACGTGACTCCCCTCAAGATCGTTGTACAGACCTCATCTGATAAAACCCTAGTGATGATATTTCTAGGATAATTTATTGAGTTTAAGACTTTTCATTTTGTCTTTGTTGAGGAAGATAGGTGCAGTTATTAGGCGGCTTAACTTGGAATAAGGAAGACCTGAGTTCAGATCCCACCTCAGAAATGTACAAGCTGACAATTCACTTAATCTCTCTCAGCCTTAGTTACCTCATATGCAAAAAGAGAAAAATAATAGAAACTCTCTCACAGGGCTGGTCTGTGGATTAAACAAGTTAACAACGTATGCTACCTCTTCATTTTATAGATGAGGAAACAGATCCAGAATGGTGACTTATACAAACTCACCCAAGTAGCAAATGACAGGTTTGGAGGCCCTCTGCCTCCAAATCCACAAGTTTTCTTTATACTTGCAATAAGGATTCATCACCAAGTTCCCACTCTCTAAAAGCCACTGTATTAGGCTTTGGGGGTTGACAGTAGTAATAATAGCTAGCCTCTATATAGCTCTTCAGAATTCATATATCTTCTTCATTTGTGAATATCGGCAACAAACAAAATTCTGAGAAAGGTGGCATAGGCTTCAGCAGATTGTTGAGGGGCTCCATGACACAAAAAAGGTTAAGAAACCCTGGTTAAGATCTAGAAGTCCTGGTGGAGACTGCTAAGGTCCCAGAAAAAGGCATGAAAACATTTAGAGGCCCAACTGAAGCTGTTCTCAAAGTTATACCTCTCTGCAAGGAGAAGCCTGAAGTGGAAGAAGGCCTTCGTTTTAGGAGTTCTCAGCTCAACAGAGGATTCTCTCTGATTTCTGAACCCCAGAGAGGAAAGTCACCATAAAACAGGGAGCCTGTACAAGGTGGGATAAAGCCAAGATCTTCACTCACAGACCCTTTCTTTCTCCTTCTGAATGCACAGGCCTTTGGAACATTCATCACTGGTCCTCCACCCTTGAATCCTGCTCCTTTGCCTGGCTTCAGATCCTATGACTTATCTGTCTGACACTTGTAGGTATGGCCACTGGCATTAGGTGGCCAGCTCTCTGGAGGGGGAGACAGAGGGAACTGAATCAGCTGAGCTGGACAAGGATAAGATGCTTATGTTTTCTCAGCATCTTAGTATATGGAGTAGTGCATGTATATTTTAAGAGGACCTGTGCAATCAAGGTGACAGACCTTTGTATGCAAAACATCTATCACATAGGACATAGTGGTACTGTTTTCTGTCTTGTTAGGGATTTATTTAAAGTACTTACTTTTTAAAAGGCATGCTTTAAATCTTTAGCACTCTGTGTCCAAAATAAAAACAAATCAAATGGGGGAGTTGCAAAGGAAAGTGACAGTGGGTGGAAAGGGTGTTGAGCTGTGAATATCATAAATAAAATGGACTGACACTTCTTGAAACACAGATAATAGGAATACATTAATAAATCCTCTCTTCTCTCTGCCTTATGATTTTTCCCCCTTCTTCTAACCCTGTCTCCTGAAGGAACAAGATAGGATATGTCCAGAGATGAAGGCATTCTGATTATTGTGTCACCAAGTTAGCTACTCTATTTTGTTTTTCTTCAAAGATTCTTTTATTTGATCCTCTCAGATAATGTCAAACTTAAGAGGGAATATGGTTTACATTTTCCTTATGGTACTATCATAGAGACATAAAGCTATGAAGAATTTTAAGCTTTCTTCTTCCTGGCAAAATCATACTCAAACTCCCTGGGCTGAGGAAGGTGGATCCTGTTTTTAAAGATCTTTCTTGCATCTAACTCCGTTTGGCTGACTGGGCTTTTCTGGTTCAATATTCCATCATTACCTCAGCCACGACAGTTCTAAAAACAAGCTTATCACCTTCCTTTACCCCTAGTCAGCTCACCTTTGTGGTTTTATTGATGTTAGTAGTCCTACCATTTCCTTAAATCACCAAATTTATCACCCCCAGAGTATTCCTTCATTTCTTCTTCTTTCTTTCTTCTTCTTCTTTCTCATGCTCTATAACCAGTCACTTACACTGTGTTGATTTTTCCTTTGAAAGGTCTTTCAAATTCATTCCTTCTTTTCTCTTTGTGGCGCCACTCTGGTCCAGCCCCTTCTTATTTCACTCCTGTCTTACTGCAATAGTCCAGACACTAGCTCTCCTATTTCAGCTCCTTTCAGTTTCACTGTTTTACCCATTAGCAGAGTAATAGAATTTAGACTTCATTCATTTAGATGTTCACTTGTTTCAGTCATGTCTGACTTCTTTCTGACCCCAATTAGGGTTTTCTTGGCAAGGATACTGAAGTGGTTTGCCATTTCCATCTCCAGTTCATTTTACAGATGAGGAAACTGAGGGAAACAAGGTCAAATGAGTTGCACAGGGTCTCAGAGCTAGTGTCTGAGACTGTCTTTGAGCTCAGGTCTTCCTGACTCCAGGCCTGGTGTTCTCTTTCCACTGCACCACCTAGCTTAGAGATCATTTAATTCATCCCCTACTCATTTTCTAGAAGGATAAGTTTCCTGTTCAAGTCTCACTGGTAACAGATTGCAGAGGCAGAATTTAAGCCCATGTACTCTGAGCCAAATCCAGTGTTCTTTCTAATACACACAGAGGTTCTTAATTTTTTGTGACACGGACTCCTCTACAAGTCTGGTGAAGTCAATGGACCCCTCCACAGAAGAATATCTTTAAAACAATAAAATAAAAAACATAGGATTAGGAAGGAAATCCAATTATACTGAAATATAAACATCAATTTAAAAATTTATAGATTCTAGTTTTTAAAAAACTCCTATACTACACCATGCTGTCTCTGACAAAATAAACTTCCCAAAATATAACTTTAAAAAAATTAATTTATTTTTAATTTTCAACATTTATTTCCACAAAATTTTGAGTTACGATTTTTCTTACCATCTTTCCCCTACCCCCACCCCAAAATAGCAAGCTTACTGAATACCCCTTGCCCCAGTCTGTTCTCTCTTATATCCTCCCCCACCTCCTAACTTTCTAGTAACTTTTATACCCCAGTGCCTGTATATCTTATTTCCCAGTTACATGTAAAGAACAAATATTTTTCAAAAACACAAACTATAACGTTCAACATACTATTCTATGTCTAACAACTTCAGTGACTCCTTGCATATAAGATGAAGTCCCAATACTTTGACTTAGCATCCCAGGGCCCCCTAAAGAAGTTTGTACTTTATTTTGTAAACAACAGGAGGACAGTGAAGTATTGGAGTAGAGATGATAAAACCTCTCTTGGTCTCATTTTTCTCATCCACAAAATGGTATAATAATAACACCTACTTCATAGGGTTGTTATGAGGAAAAATGAGATAGTCACTGTAAAGCACTTGGCACAGCATCTGTCACATGGCAAGTGCCAGATAAATGTTGGCTGTTATCATGGCTGTTGTCAGTGTTATTATCTGTAAAATGGGTTAATAGTAATTAGCACCTACCTCACAGGGTTGTTGTAAGGACAAAGAATAATTACAAAGTACTTGTAAACTTTAAGGTTTTATAAAAGTTCTACTAATGTTTTTAATGTTCTCCTTTTATTCATGAGAAAACTGAAATCGAAATATTAAATCACTTATTAAATTTGATGAAGCTAGGATTCTAGTTACTAGGACACTGGTAAGTTTTTGAAGCAGCTAGTATTGTAGGAGATGGAGTTCAAAGCCTGGAACTTTTGGAAGTCACTTAACCTCTGTCTGCCTCAGTTTCCTCATCTGTAAAATGGAGGTAGCCACCCCCAAGGTGGCATGCAATCAAATATAGGTTCTTCAAATAACTTCACATTAAACATTAGTCAAGTTGTAAAGAAGGGTTATAACCAATGGAGTGAACAATGAGAAAGAAGGTACAAAACACAAAAGAGAGAGAGCAAGTAGTTTGCTTCAATCTGCATTCAGACTCTGTAAATCTTTCTCTGGATGTGGATATCCCTTTCCATTATGAGTCTTTTGTAGCTGTCTTCTAATCTTGTATTGCTGAGAGGAACCCAGTCCATCAAAGTCAGTCATCACACATACAATGTGTCTGTAATTGTGCACAAAGTTCTCCTGGTTCTTCTCTCCTTTCTCAAGATCAGTTTATATAAGTCTCTCCAGGTTATTATGAAGTCTGTCTGTCATTTCTTATAGCACAACAGTATTACATTACATTAATATACCATAGCTTGTTTACCCATTCTCCAATTGATGGGCAAACCTTTGATTTATGATTCTTTGCTACCACAAAAAGAGCTTCTATAAATATTTTTGTACATATGAGTCCTTTTCCCACTTCTATGATCTCTTTGGGATAGAGCCCTAAAAGTGGTATTGCCTTTGGGCATAGTCCCAGATTGCCATCCAGAATGTTTAGATCAGTTCACAACTCCACCAACAATGCATTAATGTTCCAATTTTTCCACATCCTCTCCAGCATTTATCATTTTCCTGTTTTGTCATCTTAGCCAATGTGACCGGTGAGATGTGGTACCTTAGAGTTTTTTGATTTGCATTTCTCTAATCAAGAGTGACTTAGAGCATTTTTTCATATGCTTATAGATACCTTTAATTTCTTCCTCTGAAAACTGCCTCTTCATATCCTTTGACTATTTATCAATTGGGAAATGACTTGTCAGGATGTAGTTTTAAATTCAGGGCTGGAGCTCAAGGGAGATGTAAGGGCCAGAGATGTAATGGAGTCATCTGCACAGTTATGATCACTAGAGCTGTGGGAGTAAGTTCTCTAACAGTGAGGGTGCCCACATTCTTCTCATTGATGATTTTCCTTCTACAGAAGAGCAGAGGGTAGAGATCTGACTCTTGGGGAATGCCTACAGTAATAAAGTGGAAGGAAGTAGAGGAGTCAGAGAAAGAAGAGAAAAACCAGAATAATGAAGTGCTTGCAATTTCAAAAACCAAGTGAATCTTTGGGATCAATGGTGTCAAGAGCTGCAGAGAGGTCAAATATAGTGAAGAATGAGCATAAATACCTATTATTGTTGTTAGTAGCAGCAGAAGTTGTAGTAGTAGTAGTAGTCTCTGTCTCTGTCTCTCTGTCTCTCTGTCTCTCTGTCTCTCTGTCTCTGTCTCTGTCTCTCTCTCTCTCTCTCTCTCTCTCTCACTTTCTCCAAAGGCAAAACCTATCCAAACTGATCTAAGGTAGGAGAGAACCAACAAAATACATGAAGGAGTTCACTGGGAAAGAAGAGGATGCTGTTCTTTGAAGGAGTGCTGAGGATTGGGCATGGAGATGTGCTTTGAGATAGAAGGCAAACACCAAGTGGAAGCACACACAAACTGGCTTCAGTCTTCTCAGAACAGTTATCTCCTGAGAGAAAAAGGCTTAGGCCAGGGGGTGAGTTTAAGAGAAGTGAAGGATCTATGTTTTTTATTCAAATCACTGCAAGGCCTGCACAAAGAAATCAATCCAGGATACAGAGAAGAATTGTTGGTCAGAGTAAAAGTCTGAACTTGTAGGTAGTGAGCATTATGACAAGGCCATATAGCAGCAGTACATAAACTTCGACTGGTATGGAGGCACTTGCCACTAGTTAATTAAACACTAAGATCAATGGGGATTAAATTGAGGTATTGAGATACTGGAAAATTTTGTTTCCTGATCCTACGCACTTACATACAACAGAATGAGCCAAAAGCCATGGTTGTCAATGGTTACACCAGTCACGGTGATTCAGGAGAAAGCTGTTCCACATTAAGTAATTAGATTAAAAACACATTGTTACTTTCAATATTAGCAAAAGCCACATGGCAAATTGCAACACAGCAGAGGGTGAGAGAATACAAAATCTTCCCAAATCAAGCAAGATGGTGGCAAGAAAGTTATTAAGAGTCAGGTAAAATCCACATCTACTTGGGATTCTGAATTTAAAGACTTCTCTCCCCTGCTTCAAATGCAAGCTGACTAACTCACTCCTGTTGAACATGGGAGTTTTTTTTTATTCAAAGGACAGAGGAGAGAAGCCCCCTGAGATTGAATAAATGTTTCCCAATATCCTGCCATTGTTCAAGGCTCTCTGCAAAGTTCTGGGGATGTGAAGATAAAAATGAAAGAAAACTGTTTCTTCTCCTTAAGGATCTTACAGTCTGTAAGGGGGATATACCATGAATGATAAGTGAAGTTCACTGTCTGTGTGACTTTGGATAAGGCCCTTCACTTTCCTTGTGCCTCAGTTTTCTCATCTGTGAGGGGAATGGATTGGAGAACTCTGAGGTCCCTTCCAGCCAGCCCTAGTTCCATGAACCCATGAACCTGCTATAAGGCAGGGAATGGTCAGTGTTGGGGGAGTGGCAGAGGAGAGAGCAGATAAAGAGCTCAAAGGAAGCTGGAAATAGAAAAGAATGTTTAACAACTGGGGGAAATCAGGGAAGGTAGTGCCTGAACTGAGCCTGGAAGGAATTTTCTAGAATGTGTTATATCCACAATGAAATGAATAAAAACTCACATTTATATAATACTTTAAGATTTGCAAGACATTTTAAAGGCCTGATTGCCAAATCTTTCTAGCCAGCAGGTAGAACATTGCCTATGCCCCTCCCCCAGGTGTATCCGGCCCCTGATTCTGTCAAGGACCAAAAGGTAGGTTACATATCTGTTATGTTATTTAATCCTCATGGCAATGCTGTGACATAGGTGCTGTTGTCATCCACATTTTAGAGATAACAAATAAAGGTTTAGAGATGATATGTGGCATGGTCAGAATAAAAAAAAGTGTTTGAAGGAAGGTTCAAACCCGGGTCTCGCTAACGGCCTAATGCTCTCTTTGGACAGTTTGTCTCACCAATATTAAGGAAGAGAGGGTGATGATGATGAAAACTAGAATTTATGCAGTGCTTTAAGGTTTGTAAAATTCTTTACAAATATCAAAACTTATTCTCAGGAGAACTCTGAGAAGTAGCCACTATTATTATTTCTATTTTACAGATGAGGAAACTGAGGCTGACAGAGGTTAAGTGATTTGTCCAGGGTCACACAGTTTGTGAGTATCTGAATTCAGATTTGAACTCAGGTCTTTTTCACTATAGGTCCAGTGCTTTATTTTTCCTGTTCTATATCTAGCCACTGGACCCAAATGGCTCCAGAGGAGAAAGTCAGGTTGGTGACTTTACACATACCCCCCTCACTTAAATCCGACTCACTTGCATGTCATGGCATCACCTCCCTGATGTCATGGTCCTCTTTGAGAACAAAGGACTAACAACAACATAAGAAGAGGCACAGTATTCAAATTCTCTGTGTTAAGTCTACAGCTTTGTGTGAATATTGTGCTAAGGAAGGCAAGTTAGAGAGCATTTAATGACCTTCATCACTTGACCCCAGTCTACCTTTCTAGAAATAGATGTTGTTGTAAATAGCAGGGAAAGGGTTAAGAGGGAGTAACTGGATCATACCAAAGCCATCTCCACCATGGAAAAACAACCCAAAGCGAATGACCAACAGTGCGGACAAAGTATGGAACATTCCATACAGCGTGAAACTGTCAAAAAGAACAAATGCTCCACGGTTCTACATTGCCACCTATCCCTACATCTGCTCTAGATACTGTTGCTTGATTTTTGATATTTAAAGGCAATAGAGGGAGCATTCATGTGGAAAAGATCCAGATAATTTAACTACCCAAATGTCTGTTCAAATTCTTTTTTCCATTCAGTGATTAATAATTGACAAGAAAATACCAGGTCTATAAGTAACTAATACCCTTCAGAATACCATGTAATTCTATCCATAATGTGTTATCATGTCGAATGATAGTTCTGCACGCTTAATCTCAGGGCACATCTACATGGACAAAACAAAAGAAATTATCTAATTAACTCATCAACAACCTATTACTGAAAGAAAGGATTTTCTCTGTCTCTGTCTCTCTGTCTCTCTCTCTCTCTCTGTCTCTCTCTCTCTCTCTGTCTCTCTCTTTTTCTCTCTCTCAGTCTCTGTCTCTCTGTCTCTCTGTCTCTCTCTCTCTGTCTCTCTCTCTCTCTCTTTCTCTCTCTCAGTCTCTGTCTCTCTGTCTCTATCTCTCTGTCTCTGTCTCTGTCTCTCTCTCAGAAGGGAGGGGAGGGATTAACTGTCTACAACAAATAATAAATCAATCAAAAAGCATCTATTAAATGTCTCCTTTACGCTAGGTAATGTGTCAGCCAGTGGAAATGCAAAGGAAAAAAATAGTCCTTGCATGCAAAGACCTTGTATCAAGAGGTATATGTTTGATGTTATGCAACTTACTTGTGGCTAAATAAATAATGAATTTTATTAATATAAAATAAAACTTATGGCTTTTTACATATTAAAACATTTAAGGTACAATGTTCTTTTGGTGTAATAACTTGCATTATATAACTTGGCATTGAGTTAAATTTTTTTGATACATATTCTTTCATTCTTTATCAAGTCATTTCTATAATGGATGTTATGCATAACTTTGGTGAATAGTCTATTTTTTTTTCTAAGTTTACCTTTGTTCATAGCACACAGGTTTTTAATAAGGTTGAAATCAGCCCTCATCTTACAGCTTCACCTGGACTTCTTCTGAAAACAGTTTGGGTATAGCTATGAATGAAAAAATGGTTGTCATCAGTAAAAATTATATTTTTCCAATCTCCAGCACTTCCATCTTTGTATTTTTCTCACCCATGACAAGCTTTTTTTTCTTCATAAGCAGTAGTTAGCAGTTGCTTTTAAAGTTCTTCCAAGATTGCTCTTTACTGGTCTCAATATTTTTTAATTGGTATCTATGCTCTGAAGAGCAAAAAGTAATCTCCTTAGCTGCTATGACCTTCTGAATAGCTGTGCTTATTGTCTAAGAAGTAATTAGGCTATTTTGTAGTAATAGTTTATCAACTTTTGGACAACCACCTTTTCCTTTGTTCTTCGGTATGGCTAATTCTGTTTCATTGTGTGCTTGAATGATCCTTGTAATGTTTAACCTCTCCAAAGCACCCCCCATTGCATTATTTCTAACATCTTTGAAATACACTCTTTAAGAGCTAAATCTTTTTCATGTTATGTTTGAAAAATACACATCCTTAAAAACCACAGAACTGAAAGTGTGTGTGTGTGTGTGTGTGTGTGTGTGTGAGAGAGAGAGAGAGAGAGAGAGAGAGAGAGAGAGAGAGAGAGAGAGAGAGAGATGTGTATGGTGCAAAATCCAGGGCTTAATTTTTAAAGAGATAAAGAATCTACTAAAGGTGGAGAAACTAGATCAGTTTTACTTGATCAAGATTGGATTTCTGCTTAGTGCAGGTAGAAGTATACATGCATAACTAGTGGTTACAAAATGAAAAAAATCAAATAATTTTTCGTTTCAAGTAATGTGCATCCCTCGGTTCACAGATAGGTGTTTACAGATGCAATGTTACCTTATGAAAAGGCACTGACAAAAGAGAGGAATAAAAAAGGCCTTATCACTTACTTTCTTTTGGATAAAAGCTCAACTATCCATTCTATTTGAATGGATGAAGCCAAGGAGATTTTTCTTGTTTCAGTTATATTCCATTCAAAACATTTATTCAATGCCTTCTATGTAAAAGGTGCCAGGGATAATAATAACAACACTGATGATGATGATGGTACAAAAATAGTGCATGCAAGACTAAGTATAATACAAAGTAGAGAGTAAAGAAAGCAAAGGAAAAATATGTCATGGTGCTCTAGGAATGAGACAGTCAATTCATGATTGGTTGGGTAATTTTTGAAACAGAACTAAGAACCTTCAATTTCCAAAATACTTTTCTCAGCAACTCTTTATATTTAAACACCTGACATTCAAGGCTGGGGTGGGAGGTACAGGGTTCACTTTCCCTTGCCAAAGAACCTAAAGAACTTCCTTGGCCTCATGAAAAGAAGTGTTTGTGAGTTATCCATTTCCTGGAAGATTCAGAATTTTAGTCTTTTTATCTATATATTTTCCTACTCAAAACAATTTTGAGATCTTTCATAATTTAACATTCAGCAGGCAGCCACAAGTCATCTCAAGACTGGCTCTCTGGTGTACCCAACTTGCAGGTGTGTCCACACAATTACGCTCTGTTTATTTCATGTGCAAGGGACTGATAATTTGGAGTCTGGGAGGAGCAAGGGGAGAGATGTCAGGCGGAGGCCAATGAGTTCACAGAAAAGCTATTTCATTAGTTCTTTCCACCAACCACCATGCCTTCCCAAAAGTTCTATTGTAGTCTTTCCATTTTTAGTAGTCATTCCATCTTTCTTGGTTTATACTGGCTGTGATTTTCCTTTTAGCATCTGGATATTTATAGTGATTAGAGCACTTCTGAATTTAATTCTAGTCCCAAGGAACCCAGTATCCATTTGGAGACTACGATCTATCACTACATCCTATTAGGATGGTCAAGGGACTAGCCCCCAAATCTCTGGAAGTGTCAGTCAGGAAGAGTAGTGCATGATAATAAGATTTAGCATATGCAAATGAGAAGTGATGAGCAGACTGATGTAGAATAAATTGACTTTGTGTGAAATTCTATATCCATTCTGGCATTACAGAAGGTAAACTAATATGAGACACGTTAATGAAAAGTTATATTTTGTTATTATGAAGATAATCTATATCCATATTTGCATTTAACCATGGTTATTTAATAATTCTGTTAATTCTGAAATAATAATTCCCCTAAAATAAGGGAAGTATAAAAGGTATAACTTGAAGGGGAGGGATTGACCTGGTACCAAAACAAGTAGAAAGAGAAGGTTGGGGAGTGGGCTCACTACCATTCCTCAAGGGAAAAATTTATCAAAGCTATACTTTAGCAGTAAAACAAGAATCTCTACATGCTAGAGCATGTAGACAAAGGGACCCAACATATCTGAGTCCTATAAGTTGAGGCACAGATATTATGTGGTTTATTTTAATGAAGGCACCAATAAAAATTTCAGTGCTTCTGTTTAAGGTGCTAGAGATATAAAAATGAAAAACAAAATAACTACTATCCTTGGGAAATTTGTATTATACTGGAGATGAGTTATAATCTTCATCCAGATAAAGAATACAAGATAGTTTGAGGAAGGAAAAAGGACAAACATCTTGGGGAAATCCAGAAAGGCTTCTTATAGGAGATGGAACCAAGTTGAACTTTGAACTAAAGAAGTTTGGGTTTTTAAGAGGTGGAATCAATCAGAAAATGCATTCCAGGCAGAGGGGCAGACTTGTGAAAGTATAGGAATAGGATATGGAATACTAAGTTTGAGGCACATCTAGGGATCTGGTAGAGATATAACCTGGGGAAGACAAGAAACTAGACCACTAATATGTGAATACACTAGAGTCATGCTATAATGCTACCTCAAGGTACAAGGCACAGAAGTGGATTATAAGTGAACTCATTCTATCTCCTGGTCCATCCAGGACAAATAGTAATTAAAGTCCCTTGGATAGGCCCCTAGACAGTCCTGTGCTATATTGGAATCTGGGCTGTAATGAGTCAGCAACACTCTACTGGGTCTTGGGGAAATGTCATCTACTTGATTGGTCATAGATGTCATCCACTTAGGTCACATGGCCTTTATTGGTGAAGTTGGATCAGAATTTGGCATATCCAGTAATTTCTTGGCCTACAGCACACATAGCTTACTGGGGTCTTCCTTTTGAGCAAGGAAGGGAAGCAATAGGTGATAACACAAAATATGATCTCTTCTTCCCCCTGCCATTAATATGTGATGTCTTGCTCAAAATAAGGTCTTCAAAAACTTTGTTAAATTGAACTCAATTATATTAAATAAAAGAAGAATTTTTCCTTTTTCCAATCAGAAGTCTATAAATTCTTAAAATTTTACAAAATACCCTGGTACTATGGCATATTTCAACAAATAAATATCTACATTAGACCATAGTTTAATAATCTGGTTCCTTGAGCAAAGCATATCCATTAAAATAAGGAAAGACCAACTTTTAATCTCACTCAGGATCCTACCCAGGACTTCCAGGAAAAAAA
>CM053597.1:42457364-42511565 GCA_028646575.1 Pseudocheirus occidentalis | reverse complement strand
AGATTGTGGGAGGGGCTTTATGGTGGGATCAATGTTTTGGGTTTGGGGGTAGGGGAATGAAGGGGAGAAAATTTGTAACTCAAAACTGGAAATGAATGATGTAATCAAGAAAATAAATTAAAATTTAGAAAATTCTAATTTTGTTGTTGAATCTAATGTTGATGTTTCAATAAACATTTTTGTACTTTTCCTCCTCATATTTAATCAAAAATATTTATTGCATATTTTTCATTGGTTAGTAGTTTTCAATTTTTTTAAGATTTCTTATAATTTGTTTCTTTTCTTCCTTTCCTCCTCTTTTTCTTCTTCTCCCTCCTTCCTCTCCTTCTACTCCTCATTCATATTCTTTTACCCTTCCACTGTTCTGTTGCTGATATTAAAGAGGTAGGCTGCCTTACAACCTCTCACTCTACCATATTCAGAGACATTAAAAAAATAAACCTATATTTGTTCAATTTTCTGTCAATAAAGAAGAAGTGTTGCATGGTCAAGTCTGAGAAATTCAAGAACATTCAGTAGATAATACAAACTAATAGAATGATAACAAATATGAATCTGGGTATTACTTTATAATTTATAGAACTTCCAAACTAGTACCTGCAAGAACCAGAACCCACAATCATTTGAAAAGTTGTGTTTTAATTAGGGTCTTTTTATTTCAATTCCTGCTGTGAGTGACCCAAATAAAGATCCCATATTTCTGCTATTTAAGGGCATGGAAAATATTCACGAACTGGAGGAGACTTAGAGAAGAATGACAGCTAAAGATGAAGAAGCCAGACATACTGATTCATGAGTGAAAATAGAAAGAACTAAATATATACACAGATAATCTTTGCTGAATGATGAATAGAAAGAACTCCAATAATTAGTCATAAGTATTTAGAGAGTTTGGAAAACAAAAGGGGAGAAGAAATGATCTAAGGACATAATGGATGAAACCAAAGGAATGGAAAGTTTAAAACAGATAGGTCCCAAAAGCCAAAAATGTAGCAAGAAAATTTCCATAAAGCATATTAATACCCACATAGAAGCTAAGGAAGTCTCATTTTTTTCATTTAAAACAATGTTTAAAGTAGAAAATCAATACATACTTAAAATTATATTGTCAGGGTTAAAATGGTGGGGAAAAAAGTGAATTCTGTCTGCCTTTTAATTTGGTATCTTCTCTTTGTTGTACTTTGTATTGCCAGCAGAGCATATAAATATGCTTCATAGAAAATCTCTTTGTGAAAGTGTTGTTGAGAGGAAAAAAACCAGTTTTTTGAGAATGTTTCCTTAAATGCTCAGACGGTATTTCTACTGCTTTTCAGTGCTGGGGGATGGGGGGGGGACGGGATTTGTTGCTGTTCTTGTTTATTACAATAGAGTTAATTAAATTTTGGGTTGGCTCTCTGGTTATTTTTCTTATCAAAGAAGAGCCTCTATATTACTATCAGTGAAGGTCAAGGGAGTGGCAACATAGAAACAGAAGCTGCCAGATGCAAAATCCAAAGTAGAGTCTGATACAGTGACAACCGCTCTTCCCTGAATTGCCAAAGAAGTCAGTCCTTGACCTTGACAATCCCTTGGGAAATATAGAAAATTCAATTTTTAGCCTTTCATAAGCAAGGGCAAGAGCTAATTGAACTCAATTTTGACAGGAAACATTTTCTTACTCACAGTCCTATTTGATCACAACATAAAGTCCATCTCTTCCCATATTTCAAGCCAAAAGAATCTTTTCTTCTTCTGGTTCATTCCTAAATCATTTCTCTTGGGAGGTTCCCACATTGGAGTGGCTTAGAAAACCATTTGTCTCTTATAATACCCTTATCTTTCTGGTTCCTTTATTGGACTGCTGTCTCTAACCAACTCAACTTTCTCCCATATCACTATCCTATTACACCAGTCATTATTGTTTCATTATCCTACATGAATGGCTATGGCTATAGAAATGCTTCTGTCTACAAAGAAGATAAGAAATACCAGATTTAGTTTAGTGCCAAAGCACATTTAGGAAATTTTGCAGTGCTTTTTAAATGATGCTAAGCTGGTTGCCACTATCAAAGCCCACCATTTTAGTACTAATGTTGATACATGTCTGTAAATCACGAACACCACAGTCTCTAAAAAATCAATGTCACAGGCATTGACAAAGGACTATTATGGATGTAAACCAATAATGACCTGAACTTTAGAAGTAGTGTAAAGATATCAACAGGGAAATGTATCACTAAAAAGGAGATAGATTGGTCATGTAGGAAAAGAGATGAATAATGGACAAAGGCTACTATCCAGATATGCCCAAAAGAGAATGAAGTGACCAAAACCAGGAGAACGTTTTATACAATAACAAAAACATTACACACAACTTTTAAAGGTTTAAGAATTCTGATGCATTGATCAACCATGATTCCAGAGGACCAAAGATGAAGCATGCTACTCACCTTAATGGGGTGACAAGTTCACAATATAGAATGAGATGATTTTTTTCGACATGCGAATGTCCAAAATGTCAATGTGAATTTTTTTTTTTGCTTGACTATGCTTACCTGTTACATTGGTTTTTCTTTGTTTTCCTTCCTTCCCCCAATGGAATAGGGAGTGCAAGAAGAGAAAACAAGTTTTTGTTCATTGAAACAAAACTAAGGCACCAGAGGAAGGCTTCCAGCACATCAAGTAATCCCTCTATGGAGAACAGGATTATATGGAATTGAATCTCACATGAGGAAAAGAAGCATGATTAGGAATTGTTCCAATTTAGGGAGTACCTAGACTTCAAAAAAAATAGCTCCAGGGACATTTTAAACTACCTGCATGGGTGTATGAAGTTCTGGTCTTCTCTCATGCAAAAAAAAATAATAATGCCTTATATTTTTATGTTAAAGATATAGGTGTTAGACCAGTGTAAACTCCTGAATGAATGAATTCCCGTACCAAATTCAGTAAATGACTTACTCTGCTATTTATTTGTGTGTGTCATAGATCCCTTTGGAAGTCTACTGAAGTGTATGGACTCCTCAGAGTCATGTTTGTTTTTCCTTCATAATTTAAAGAAGTTCTAAATATCCATTAGAAGTTAGTGAAAATAAATTTGTAATTTTTTCCCACTGAAGTTTATTCACCCCTTAAAATCTGCCGGTGAATTCACCTTCAGGGTTCATGGACTCCAGAGTTAAGAACATCTATAACACAGAGTTCTCCAGAACAGTGAGAGTTTAAGTGACTTTCCCAGAGTCACACAGTTAGTGGATGAACCTAAAACTCAGGCTAGTCCCCTGGTAGTTTAGGTTTACTTTTGGCACAAAGGAAGCACTTGTGAGTCATTCATGCCTAGAGGTAGCTAGATATCACAGTGGATAGAGCACCAGGCCCGGAGCTAGTAAGACTGGAGTTCAATCCAGCCTTCAAATAGAAAACTCTCTTTTTCCACCTACAAATCAGGTTTTCCTTCACACTAGATTAGAAAGGTCTCAGCTCTGAAATGCTGCAGATCAGAGATTTAGAGAATCTAAGTTCTAATATTGGCTCCGTCATGAAATTGCTTGTAATTGGTAGAGCCAGGATTTGGACCCAGCCTCCTAACTTCAAGCCTAGTACTCTTTCTTAGAAATCATATTACAAAATATAATCATTTCTGGTATCCAAGAACTTTTACCTACTTGATCATAGACAGGGACATTTTAGAGTTAAACTTATACTGGAAACTTGGCCTACATTTGGTCAGCATCTTAAAAATATATTAATATACATGCTACTTTCAGAAGAAATTTACTGATCATAATTTAAGAAGCGATTCTAGATTCACTATTATTGGCGATTATCACATTTAAATCTGACCTTTTCATTCATCACATTCGTATCTCCTACAGAGGAAACACTGGGCCTGGAGTCAGGAAGACCTCAGGTCAAATCCAGTCTCAGACACTTGCTACCAGGATTGTTGTGAGGATTAGCAAAAAGAGATACTACTTGTAAAATGCTTAGCATATAATAAGTGTTTAATAAATAAATATTTATGCCCTTATTTTCTTCCCTATTCAACAGTTTTTTAAAAGAATATACTTCGGCATAGCAAGAAAAAGAAGTTCAACAAGACATCTATAGGCATTGAGAAACACAAGTTAATTCAGCTGAGTGAAGCTTCTTTACTTGAGTTGCCCATCTTGTTCATTGACGGAGCATCAGGAGCACCTCCAAGCTGCTTTGTATTCCAACTTCCAGGAACTGATGTAAGTATTATGAATCTTTAGTATCCTGAGGCAACCAAGTTGACTCAAGGAAAATCTAAATCATTTTAAAGGGAAAATTAGCCTAATTTCCATGTAGGTATGGATTAGGGTATTGTTCTGACCACACAGTTATCTATCAGAGGTAGGACTTGAACTCAGGTTTTCATGATTCTGAAACCAACTCTCCTTCTACTATGCAACACTGCAATGTCTCCATGATAATTTTTTTTCTTAATCAAACAATTAACAAACATTAGCCATTTATCCTCTATGTGCAAGATACTATGCTAGGCACTGGGATTTCAAAGAGGAGAAAATTCCTGAATTCATAAATTAAAATTATATCAGGAAAATAACCCAAGATCAAATAAAAAACTAAATAAAATAAAAATCAATGACAAAAAGCTAATCTTTTAAAAATAAAATTTTTTTGGTGTTTCTGTTTCTTACAACACTGCAGCACCTCATGTATCTTTTCCCCTTCCTTTCCCAGAAAGCCATCCCATGTGATAAATAGTATTTTTTTTAGAGAGATAAAAAGACATTGAAATCAATCAATACATTGAAAAAGTCTTAAAACGTGTTCACTGCATAAGGGATAGTTATGGGGAATCTTCTAATATCTGTTCATTTGACTCCCATTTGATCATTATAATTTTGTTACATTTACTTTTAGTTTTTTGATGTGTTGTTCTTTCCATACATTGTTGCAGTTATTGGGTTGTATATTGGGTTATAGTTTTCTTTTTTGCTTTTCTCACTCTACTTGTCATCAGTTAATGTAGATCTTTCCATGCTTTTCTGCATTCTTTACACATACCTCTTATTACAGCCCAGTAATATCTCATTACATTCATATACCACAACTTGTTCAGTCATTCCCTGAGCAAAGGGCATCTCCTAAATTTCTAATTCTTTGCCACCACTAAAAGAGTTGCTATAAATATGTTTGTGTGAATAGATCCTTTTCCTTTTTGTTTTTATTGCTTTGGGATCCAAAACTAGTATCGGTATTTCTGAGCCAAAGGGAATATACATTTATATTCCTTTGAGCATAATTCAAAATTGCTCTCCAGAATGGATGGATCAGTTCACAACTCCAGCAATGCATTAGTGTCTCAATTTTCCCACATCACCTCCAATATTTGTTGTCATATTAATCAATCTAATAGATGTGAGGTGGTACTTCAGAGTTGCTTCATTTTGCATTTCTCTAATCAATAGTGATTTAGAGCATTTTTCATATGACTATAGTTTTGATTACTTAATCTGAAAATTTCTTGTTCATATCTTTTGCCTGTTCATGTCATTTATCAATTGTGAAATGGCTCTTATTTTTGTGCATTTTACTTTTATAAGTTGTTTTTTGGGAAATGAGACCATTATAGAGAAACTTGCTATAATTTGTTTTTTCAGTTACGATTACTTACTGTGCATTTCCCTCCATCCTGTTTCCCCATGTTGATCCTTCTTTCTCTTTCGCTCTCTCTCCTTTCACCTTGTCCATTCTCAAAAATATTTTTCTTCTGACTACCACCTCCCCTACTCTACTCACCCTTCTGTCAGTCACCCCACCTCCTCTCATCACCTTCCTATCCTACTGTCCTGTTTGGGCAAGATATATTTCTATGACCAACAGAGTATGTATATAACTCCCACTTCAAGCCAATTCTGATGAGAGCAAGGTTCTCATGTTTTCCCCTCTCCCTACCCACAGTTCTCCATCTTCCCCTCTTCTGTAAAAACTCTTTTGTGCCTCTTTCATATAAGATAGTTTACCTCATTGTATCTCTTCTTTTACCCTTCTTGCAGTGCACTCTTCTTTCTCAGCCCTTCATTTTATCTCCAGAATGATTGGATCAATTCACCATTCTACCAAGAGTACAATAGTGTCCCTATTTTTCAACATCCCCTTCAACATTTGTTATTTTCCTTTTCTGTCATATTAGCCAATATGATGGGTATGTGGTAGTAGCTCAGAGTTGTTTACATTTGCATTTCTCTAATACATAGTGATTTAGAGCATTTTTAATACAATTAAAGATAGCTTTGGTTTCCTCTGAAAAAGGCCTGTTCATATCCTTTGACAATTTACCAACTGGGGAATGACATATTCTTAGAAATCTGAGTCAGTTCCCAATATATCCAAGAAATGAGGCTTTATGGGGCAGCTAGGTGGCACAGTGAATAGAGCACCGGCCCTGGAATCAGGAGTACCTGAGTTCAAATCCAGCCTCAGACACTTGACATACTTACTAGCTATGTGACTTTGGGCAAGTCACTTAGCCCCAGTTGCCCTCCAAAAAAAAAAAAAAAAGAAATGACACTTTACAGTTTTCAGAGGAAGAAATAAAAAATATCTATAAGCATATGAAAAATGCTCTAAATCACTATTGATTAGAGAAATGCAAAATAAAGCAACTCTGAAGTACCACCTCATATCTATCAGATTGACTAATATGACAACAAATGTTGGAGGTGATGTGGGAAAATTGAGACACTAATGCATTGCTGGAGTTGTGAACTGATCTATCTATTGTGGAGAGCAATTTTGAATTATGCCCCAAATTATGCCAAAACAACTCTTAGGTACCACATCTCACCACTCAGATTGGCTAACATGACAAAACAGGAAAATGATAAATGCTGGAGAGGATATGGAAAAATTGGAACACTAATTCATTGTTGGTGGAGTTTTAAATTGATTCAACCATTCTGGAAAGCAATCTGGAACTATGCCCAAAGGGCTATAAATAAGTGTATACCATTTGACCCAGCAATACCACATCTAGGGTTGTATCCCAAAGAGATCATAAAAGTGGGAAAAGGACCCATATGTACAAAAATATTTATAGCAGCTCTTTTTGTGATGGCAAAAATTGGAAAGCAAGGGGATACCCATCAATTGGGGAATGGCTAAACAAGTTGTGGTATATGAATGCAATGGAATATTATTGTACTATAAGAAAGGAGGAGCAGACAGACTTCATAATAACCTGGAGAGGCTTACATAAACTGATGCTGAGTGAGGAGAGCAGAACCAGGAGAAAATTGTATACAATTACAGACACAACATATGTGTGATGACAAACTATGATAAACTGGGATCTTCTGAGCAATGCAAACTTATAAGACAACTCCAGAAGACTCACGATGGAAAGAGATATCCACATCCAGAGAAAGAACTACAGAGTCTGAATGCAGACTGAAGCAAACTACTTGCTCCCTCTCTTTTTGTGTTGTTGTTTTGGTTTGTTTCCTCTTTCTCATTGTTCACTCCATTGGTTACAGTCCTTCTTTACAAGCTGACTGGTATCTGTAGATCCTATATTGGATTGCATGCTACCATGGTGGGGGGAAGGGGAGAAGGAGTAGGAGAAAAATTTGAAACTCAAGGAATTGTGGGATTGAATATTGTAAATAAAAGTAAATAATAAATTTTTTAAAAAAGAAATGAGGTCTTTATCAGAGAAACTTACTATAAAATCCTCTCTCTCTCTCTCTCTCTCTCTCACACACACACACACACACACACACACACATACACACACACACAGACACACACACACAGAATTTTGTTTTGTTTTGTTTTTGCTTTCCTTCTAAATTTGGCTGCATTGGTTTTCTTTGTGCAAGAACCTTTTAATTTAATGTAATCAAAATTATCCATTTTATATCCTGTAACACTATCTCTTGTTTGGCCGTAAATCTTCTTATCCATAGATTTGACTGATCAACTATCCCATGATCCCCGAATTCCCTTATGATATTACCCTTTGTCTAAATCATGTAACTATTTTGACATTATCTCAGTATACAATGCGAGATGTTTTATATTCTTGGGCTTGGATCACTGCAGATGGCAGCTGCAGCCATGAAATTAAAAGATGCTTGCTGCTTGGAAGGAAAGCTATGGCAAATCTGGATAGCATACTAAAAAGCAGAGACATCACCTTGGCAGGAAAAGTTTGTATAGTCAAAGTTTTTTTTTCCAGTAACAATGTATTGCTATTAGAGTTTGACCATAAGAAAATTTGAGTGTCACAGAACTGACACTTTCAAATCGTGGTGCTGCAGAGTCCCTTGTATTAGGAGGACATCAAATTGATTGATTCAGACTATTCATTGGAAGGTCAAATACTGAAACTGAAGCTGAAATACTTTGGCTTCATAATGAAAAGACAGGACTCATTGGAAAACACCCTGATGTTGGGAAATATTGAAAGCAAAAGGAAAAGGGGGTGGTAGAGGATGAGATGCATAGATGGTGTAACAGAAACAACATAAACTTGGACAGACTTTGAGAAATCATGAAGGATAGAGAGACTTGGCATGCTGTGGTCCATGGACACAACTGAACAGCAATAAATTTTATATCCTGAAACTGAAGTTGTTAATTATTTCAACCCCTTTTTAAAAATTGATTCTCTAGGATTACCTAAGTATACCATCATATTATCTGCAAAAAGAGATAGTTTTGTTTCCTCATTGCCTATCCTAATGTTTTCTCCCTGCTATAGCTCATGTTTCTCCTATAATATTGAATAATAATGATGATAATAGACATCCTAGTTTCTCCTCTGATCTTATTGAGAAGGTTTCTGGTTTATCCCCATAACAGTAATACTTGCTAATGGTTTTAGATAAATACTATATATTAATCATTTTAAGGAAAGATCCATTTATTCCTATGGTTTCTAAAGTTAATGTGTGTTATATTTCATTAAAAAGCCTTTCTGCATCTATTGAAATAATCACATGATTTTTATTGTTTTTGTTATTGATATGGTCAATTATTCTCATGGTTTTTTCTAATGCTAAACCAGTTCTACATTCCTGCTATAAATCCCACCTGGTCATAGAATATGATTTTTTATCTGTATTCTTAATACAATCAAAGTACTCATTCTAGGCTCACCTCTATAGATATTTTCTGCCTCTGATTTTTAGGACTTATCCCATGGATTTCCCCCTTTCAATTTTGCTTCACCTTCAGAAAAATGCCAGTTATTGGAAGTGTCAGAGGAAATACTACCTCTTGGTGAGGCCCCTTCCTCACTACTAATCTATACCCTCTCTTATTGACTTTTTCCCTATGCTTCCCTGGAAATTTTCTTACAATGTACATACTCTTTTGCTCCTCTATTTGCCAGTTGCTCCCAGGGGTTCCAACTTCTCACCTCCCAGGACAAGTAGACTTTTCTGGTACTAAATCCCCAAAGCCTCATCCAGTGCAAGATGTCTTCCTTCACTAGTGGATCCTCTCCCACCTCCAAAGTAGGGTGTTTATGCATTCTCCTTTTCAACATTTCTCTCTTCCTCCTCATTCACTCACCTAAAGGTTCTTCTCTTTCTGAGACCACAGAAGTCACCTTCCCCTCATTGCTAGCCCTTGATTTGATTCCTCACTACAGAAATCAGTGAGGGAATGCCCTGATGATAATAAAAAGATTTTTAAAAAAGAAATTCAACTAGAGTTTTGATCTTATGTGTTGGAAAGGCATGATCTCCATGGTGTCCACTCTAACAGAGTATCAACTTCACTGTATTACGAACTGACTATAAATATTTTCCTTGATTAAGAGACATTTGGGGAAATGAGTTGGTAGGAACTACTAGGGAATTCTTAATAAACTTAATTTAGTTACCAAGGCTATTATTCATCTCATTAGCAAAGATATTTCCTGAAATGTAAGGGTGCAATCAATAAAATAGATATTCTGTGATATTCTTAATGAATTGTGAGCTTTAGAGTTTCAGTCTTCCTTAAGTTTTTTATTACCATGGATCTTTGCCAGAAGACTAAATATTAGTTTTATTCAAGTCCCTATGCTCATTATTCCTATTGAAGATGTATTATTTTTGTTGTGGCTACAATAAACTCTTAAACACACAAAATTATAAAATTCAACCAGTTGCAAGAATTCATTTAAAGAAGTTTTTATTGGAATAACAATGTCTAGACATAAGAAGCATAAAGGCCTGTCATTATATTAGACAAGTCAAGCAAGGACAGAAATCAATGATTTAAGAGATCCTAGTGACGAACCTTAAGGGCAAACCTAAGCCTATCATTTGAAAAGGGCTAGTTACATCACTGAGTTGTTTTTTTTAATCATATCTATGTCTATCATAAAATACTAAAAATAAATTTTGTTTTTAACAAAAGGAATTTAAGTATTTTTAAATTAAATTTTTTATTTTTAGGTTTCAACATTCATTTCCATAAGTTTTAAATTTTCTCCCCCTCCCTCCTACCTCAAATTTGATTTTTTTTAGACATAGACATGTGTCTAGTTCCATCTGTGCCACTAATTAAACTGTGTAATCTTGGGCAAATGACCTTAACCTCTCTGTTTCCTCATCAATAAAATGTGAGGGTTGAAATAAAGGATCTTTAAGACATCTCACAACTCAAAAACTGTATGTGTTCTAAATACCAATGACCTAAAGCTAAACCCAGATTCCATAATATATGTCAAAATATTCCAGTTTTTCTAGGAATATTTCATGTAGAAGATAAAGTTTACTTTAAAAAAAAGCATTGTCAATACTTTCTAAAAAGGACCATAAAAATAACAGAGGCATCCATTTGATCCTCATGAGTATACTTTATTTGTCCTTGAAAAAAAATCCAATGTACCTTTCAGAATGATTTATTATGTCTTATTGTTATAGTGTTCAATATTGTTCAATAGTGAACTCCTGTACTGATTACCACTCTCCACTCGGCTTTCGCTCTATCATGTGCTTTTATTTACCTCCTGAGGCAAAAACATTTTAATTGGTTTAGAGAAGCTCGAACTCTCTTTTATCAATGACGGATTTCAGCAACATGGAACTAAGCCAGGAGCCGGAATCCCAGGGCTGAAGAGCTGGGACTTGGTTTGAGTTTCCAAAGCTTAAAAGACTAAAGTTTTTGCAGTATATGACGAGCAGCAAGGGTTTTTTTTAAGGAAATATCATTTTATTTGCATTTTTTCCTTCGAACCTTCTATGTGTCTACACATTCTAGTTGAATTTCTGTAAAAATAAAATCTAGTATAGCAAAGCAATATGGCTACCAATTCGATAACTGACAGAAGCAATAAATCCACTAATTATCATATAAGATATGGAGCTGAAAGAGAACTATGGGGTCATCCAATTAAGCCCCCTCATTTTACAGATTTGGTCACTGAAGCGCATAGAGGTTAAGTGATTTCTCCAAGGTTACACAGTAAATAGTAGTGTTAATATTTGAATCCAGACCCTCTTACTTGAGTCTTCTCCTCTATACCACATTACCGGCCTCCTACTCTCTTTCTGTTTTGTTTTCTTAACAGTCTGCTTGCCAGATTATCCACCCATTAAGTTTATGGAGCACTGCAGTCAATTCTGTAATAATTTACAGTTACAGTAAAGCCTGCTAAATGCATAAACTCTTACACAAATGGTGTATTATTTTAATAGGTCTGTTCTTCAAGTATTCATTTCACAGTGTTCCATTATTTATGAACAATAGCACTAGGAATAATTGGTTTGTGGCACAGCAAATGTACTTATTTAATAGATTTAAACCCCATCTAGATTATACAGTACTTTAAAAAAAAACCCTGAAATGTAGTTTGCATCAGGCTAAATTTTAATCATAATATGATAATAAATTCACACTAATAGCAATAATAGACAGCTACTTGGTTGTCACTTGTGTTGAGCAAGGTTACAAAAAATATCTGTAGAAGAGAATCAAAAGCCATTGGTGATAAAAATTTGGTAGAGAGAAAAAAGAGGAAAAAAAACCTTCTCACCCCTAAACTTAGAGAGGCAGAACTTCTGACTGAATGCTAATTGAGGTCAATTAGAAGGAAAGGGGGAAATGAAGGCAGAAAGCATTTATTAAATACCTACATGTGCCAAGCACTGCACTCAGCACTTAAAAAATATCTCATTTTATTCTCACAACAACCCTGGAAGGTAGGTCTTATTATTATTCCCATGTTAGCTGAAGAAACTAAGGCAAAGATTAAGTAACTTGCCCAGAGTCACACAGCTAGTAAGTGTTTGAGTCTGGATTTGAACTCAGATCTTCATGGCTCTAGGCCCAGTACTCAATTATACAGAAAACCTGTTTTGAGATGCATACATGAGAGATGAAAAAGGCTTGAGTTTAAAGCAATAATAGCTAATGTGAATCTACAGTAGTGTCTTAAATTTTGATCAGTAAATTTCTTCTTGAAAGGTAGTATGTATTGTTTAAGTGATGGCCAAAACAATTATTGACCAAATATAGACAGTGCTAGAAATGATTATGTTCTGCAATGTGATCTAGCAGAAGGAGCACTGGACTTGAAGTATGAAGGCTTGAGTCCAAATTCTAGCTCTGAAAATTATTAGGTAGTTCACAGCAGATCCGGGATTAGAACCTAGATTTTCTAAATTTCCAGTCTGTAACCTTCCAGAGCTGAAACTTTCCTTATCTAGTGTAAAGGCCGTGTTTGACTTGTATGCAGAAAAGTAAAACTGAAAATGCTTCTCACCCCTTAAACTGTCCCATCCAATCTGTCATACTTCCAAAAACTTCACAGGAAGAATTTTAGCAAACATCACTTCTAAAATGCAAATTTTATTAGAAGATGAAGCTAGTTATTGGTCAACCACACCCACTCTGGCACCTAACCCCACTGTATCAGCTGAAGTCCTCGTCTTATACTTCACTGAAAAAATGGACACCATTCACCAAAAACTCCCTTTTCTTCCCTCCCTCCTCATCTCATCATTCAAACATTGTCCACTACTGTCTACTCCTTCCCCCTTGCATCTCGTGGAGAAGCAGCCCTTCTACTTGCCAAGGCAACCCCTTCTGCATAGATCCTGGATCCTACCTTACCCCATATTCTCCAGCAGATTGCCTCCTCTATAGGAGCCACTCTATAGTCTTCAATGTCTTCCTATCTACTACTTCCCTACTGCTTATAAATACACCTACAGCTCTGCCATCCTTAAAAACCCTTTACTTGACTGCTCTTCTGGTCTCATCTGAGCTCAGTTATCTTCAAGCTGCAGGAGGAACTCTATTTTTGATTCTTTGTTTCTGTCCTTTGTTCTGCTTCTTTGAGCAAGACTGACTCTTGGCTCAAAGTTAAGAGGGTCTCCATGTGTGAAGTTACCACTCCTTTTATCTCAGGATGAAAGAACAAAATTCACACATGTACCACATATTTCCAAATTCTATACTTTCCATACAATGACCACGTGAGATAGTTAACTATTAATGAATTTTTGCTGAACTGTATTGCAATTGTATTGCAATATATTCTTTCCATACTCAGCAAAAAGTTATAGGAGAGTTCCTTGGACATTATAGCAACTTAATCAGTACTTGTTGATTGACTGAATAAAGAAGAGATTAATAAAATTATTAGTGAGCCATGATATGGACAAGTTAAACTTTTAGGCTATGAATGTGTAATCCACTTCATCTACACAGTTTTACAAATCTTCCTTCTACAATACAGGAGAAGATAAAGTCGATGATGGAAGTGTGATTAGATTGGTGATTTGTAGGGTGAAAACCACTTGGACATTAGATCCTAGGATGGTGGTAAGCTCGGCAATGAAATAAATTAGTATGGAGTCCAGACATGGTAGGGATTGCAGTGCAGCTGGAAGTAATTAAAGTTGTATAATATACTTCATGATCTAATCTCAGTGTCATCTAAATCAACCCAAAGTTATAAGACTTGGAAAAGAACATTAATTATTCTAAGCCACGAGAGTTCAATTACCATTATAATATACTTAGGAACATAGCACTAGGGAGAATCTGATTCAATAATTTCACCTACTTTCCTCTCTAATAACTAATTCTCTAGATAAATAAAGATAGCTTAAGTGTTATTTTAATATAGGATTTGGCTCTTATCTTGTGAGACCTCTAGTCTTTTCCTTTGTTGGTATAATTTTTAAAATCACAGTTACATGTCACTTTAAGGTTTTTTCCATTTCCATTTTCTATACAATGACCATGTGAGATAGTGAACTATTAATGAATTTCTGCTGAATTGTATTGCAAATATCATAATCCCCAATTTACAAGCAAAGAAACTAGAACTTTAAGAGGTTAAATAACTTGCCTATCACACAGTTGTAATGATTCAACTTTAGAAACACTTATTAAAGTCCCTATGATGATCAAGGCATGTACTATGTCTGAGTGCAAACACAATCCCTGATATCAATTAAACAGTGCTCTAGTTGAATTGAAGAAGGGGAAAACAAATGCCTATGATTATATTAGATATAAAATAATTTCAAGAGGTCAGTAGGGAGAGATCACAAGTAACTGGGGAAATCAGAAGAAGCTCCATAGGGTAGAGTTAGATGTAGGCACAAAGCCAGATATTTTACAACACAGAGGGGAAGACAGAGTACATTCCGTATACCAGGAACCACCTATGCAAAGATATGGAGGTAGAAGATAGAATGTCATATATAGACTTTATATCCTATCAATTATTTAATTTCATATATTTTCTTTAACCTATTTCTTATAATATGAAATCTGATACAAAGAGCACTTTAGAGTCAGGGACTTGAATTCAAATCTTCTATCTGATGCTTATAACCTGTGTGACCTTGATCAAATCACTTAAATCCCCTGCGTCTTCTTATCTGTAAAATAAAGGGTTGCACTAGATGACTTCTGAGGTCCTTTTCTTTTTTATTTTTAGATCTTTTTCTTCTCATTACTAAAACTGAAATACACAATAACAAAAGACAAAACATTTTAAACTTAAATATTGAAACTTAAAACTCAGGCTGTAATTGGTGGATTTTTTTCTATTTTTACTTTCCTCTATTGTTCTAATGCTTCAGGACAATATTCTTTAGTTATTTCTTGTATTACTGTATCAAGATTCTTTTTTTATCGTAGCTTTCAGGTAGTACAATTATTCTTATGTTTTCTCTTCTTGATTTGTTCTTTAGATCAGTTGTTGTTCTTATGAAATGATTCATATTCTCTTCTATTTTTCATTCTTTCTATTTTGTTGTATTATTTCTTGACCTCTTATAATTTCACTGGCTTTCCAATTCTATTTTTACCAATTCAGATTTTCAAGGAGTATTTTTTTTCCTTAAACTTCTGGATTTCCTTTTCTAAATGGTGGACTTTCCTTTCATAATCTTCTTGTTTCTCTTAGATTGTTCTCATTTTTTTTAGTTTTTTTTTTCTCATTCTCTCCCATTTGATTTTTAAAGTCTTTTGTAGATTCTTCTATCAATTTGTTTTTGAGCAGGTCATCATTTGATGTTATTCTTTGGAGTACAAGAGTGTTTCCTTGCTTCAGTATTCTCCTCTGAAGACATCTTCTAGTCTTTTCTATTCCCATAGTAATTGTCTGTGACTGGATTCTTTCTCCTTTTCCTGTGCATTTTCTGTTTGTAGTAGCTTAATTTTTACAATCACCTCTAGTCCTGTGGGGTAGGGAATGGTGCCTCTGTCCTCATATCTTCCTTTACTTCTCCCCTCTGTTGTGGAACTGGAACCAAAACTTCTAGGCTCCTGTAAGTGCCCACAGCCAGCAGTGTCCCTGCCCCACTGCTTCTACACTCACTGGAAATGTGCTGATTCCTTCTCACTCCCATTATGTCTCTACAGCACAGCTGGGTCTGCCATTCCTTACCAGAAGAGATTCTTTCTATGTTCCCCTGGTTGAGACACCCAACACCCTCACTGTCCTGGGGGTAAATGTTCTTGCAGCTGGAGCCCAAAGCAACCTCCCAACCCAGCTAATCCCAGGACCTGCTTCTTGTTGTTTAACTGGACATAGGCCCCAGCCTGAAGGTGTTTACTCTTCACAGGGACAAACCTTGTTCTGGGACTTTTCTTCAGATCTTCTCCAACTGTCCCAGGAGGACCCCTGTTATGTCCCTACTCTTACTTATTTTCATTGCTCTATGTTTGCCCTGAGGCTCTATGTGATCTCTTTTGTGAGGGAAAACCTTGAGAGTTTAGAATTTTCTGACCTACTCTACCATCTTCCCAGAATACTTTCCTTGAGGTCCATTTCAATTCGAGATCTATTTTAAAAATTCTCCAAAGATAAAAATGATGATACTTTAAAATATGTGAATAGAATCCAGTATACTTCATGATAACTAATAAATATTTGAAAGAAGGGATATTAAGAACTTCAAGGTAATATGACCAAAGATGGAGGACTAAATACTTTCCTTAAGCCTCATAACATTTC
The DNA here is from genome assembly GCA_028646575.1 of Pseudocheirus occidentalis. Taxonomy (NCBI): domain Eukaryota; kingdom Metazoa; phylum Chordata; class Mammalia; order Diprotodontia; family Pseudocheiridae; genus Pseudocheirus; species Pseudocheirus occidentalis. Next base: position 42,495,115 of record CM053597.1, on the reverse strand, counting down.
ATACTTCTACAAAATATTAATTATGCACAAGAATAGGAGCAATTTCAGTTATCTTCATGGTCTAATTAAAAATGATGAACATCAGAGAAAGCTAATCTCTGACTTCCAAGGTGCTTATACAGCATCACAGTCCCCCCACGAATCATTCTCAGGCAGGTCTACACAAGCCAACCTTACAATGAAACTCAACTTTTCCCTGTCTTCCCTTTCCAACCACAGCCTGGTGCTATGGAAAATTAAAATGCAGAAGCTTACTCTGGCTGGGACAGTGTATCACAGTTCTCTGTTTTGCAGAGCTCAACCAGAGGACTGAGGACCATCGGGAACTTAAGCAGGATGCTAGCAAGTGTGATTGTGTGGTTCTCTCATAATTATATGGAAGAGGGACTGCCATCTACCTGGGGCTAGTTCTGCCCACAATAGTCACATGGGAACAGGAACTGAGGCTAGTGAAATATGAAATACCTAATATGGGAGTATAACAAGACAGTTCGGGGATCTAGACCCTCAGGAAAACACTGTTGAATAAGAAAAAAATTTTTAAAAGCAACTGAGGGATATAAAATTAAGGGTCAAAAATTACTAAAGATCTCAGCAGGAAAAACACTCAGCTAAAAACATTGAACATAAGCAAATAAACCAAAAGTGGAAATATCAATAACAGATGAAAATATGGCCTCCAGATCCGCTAAAAAAATATCCAGATATCTATCAATAAATTTTGTAAACAGAGGAAAATGGATCAAGACCTGAGGAGGCAGTGGACCTTATAGATTCTCAAGAAAGCAGAGAACTACAGCAAGATATTCCTGAATAGTTGAAAAGAGAAATATGAACCACGAAGCAAAATTTTGTGGTCTACAAAGCAGAAATAATTGTCAGGACAGAAAAATGTGACTTCACAGTGGCCAGTTTCCCAAAGAAACAAAAGAAAGAATAACTTACTGGCAATGCAAATACCTAGAAGTGACAAACAATCTGGAAGAAAAGCAAAAGCAATAATCAGAAAAGAAAACATGATTTCCATGTAAGTAAAACCTACATTGTTCTCAGGAGACAACCTAAAGATTACAGGTCCCCCAGAAGAACATGAGTTAAAAAACTTGAAAAGCCAATACAACAACAATAACAACAACAACAACAACAACAACAACAACAACAACAACAACAACAACAAACTGACCAAATCTTCTGGACATAGAAAACAAAGTGGTAATTGAAAGAATCCTCTCAGACTGCTTCTGGAAAAAATCTTATGATGCAAACTCCAAGATTCAGCCAAGTTATAATTTTTTACGATTACAATGTCAAACAACAAATTCTGGAAGCAACCTGGAGGAAGACCTTTAACTATAAAAGGAAATCCAAATGACATAAGACCGTTCTGCACCCACTAGAAACCATAGGAGAGAATAGAATGGTGTGTTCTAAAGAACAAAGGAACTAAAGATACAACCCAAGGTAACATATCCTGCAGACCTGAGCCTAACTACTAATTTTTTTTAAAGACACCTGGAGAGGCTTATACAAACTGATGCTAAGTGAGAAGAGCAAAACCAGGAAAAATTTATACACAATCACAGACACATTGTATGTGTGACGACCAACTTTGATAAACTGGACTCTTCTTAACAACGTACAGTTATAAGACAACTCTACAAGATTCAGGATGGAAGGAGATATCTACATTCAGAGAAAGATCTAGAAAGAACAGAGTTTAAATGGAGACTGAAGCAATCTACATGCTATCATTCTTTTCCATGTTTTTGTTTCTTCTTTCCCATTGTTCACTCCATTGGTTACAACCCTTCTATACAACCAGACTAATGTCCAATGTGAAAGTATTTGCAGATCCTATATTTGATTGCATGCCGCCATGGGGGGTGGGGGGAGACAGAGGGGAGAAAATTTGAAACTCAAGGGGATGTGGAACTGAATCTTGTAAATCAAAAGTAGATAAATTTTAAAAAGATACTTCTCCAATTTAAAATAAGCATTCTTAAAAAGAAAACCAGGTTGGACAAATTATTCCTCTTCAATCATTCCAAACAACAGAAATACAAGAAATATAAACAAACACAGCCATCAAGTACAACAAAAAAACAAAATTAACGGAGAGATCATTACATACACACACACGTCTGTGTGTATGTGTGTGTGTAAAAGGAGACAAGGGTAGAAGCAGAAGGCAAATGGAAATGATGGTTAGAGGAACAGGTGTAAAAAAAATTGAGGACTATGCCACGCAGAGGTTAATAAATGTTTTTGTGGGACTATATTACAGAATGGAAGGGCGCATAAGAGTGGAAAGGGAAGGAAGAAGACAGAAGGAAATATGTGATACATCCAGATCAAGTCAAAGGTTAACAATGAATAATAGTTAGCATTTACACAGTGCTTTAAATTTTGCAAAGTGTTTTATATCCACTACATAATTTGATTCTCACAATAACCCTACTGAAGGAGGTGCTGTTATTGTCTGCCTATTTTACAAATTAGCAAATTGAGATCGAGAGAGGCTAAATGATTTGCCAGGGGTCACTACCACTCCAAGATATTATAAAATATGATCTAGTTGTTTTATAGACAACCTTACAAGAATTCAACTTTTATATAGATCAAGGTACACTTGCCCTAAATTATAGTCAATATGCATGAAAAACAGAATATCCATTTGTAGAAGTTCATGGAAAACTTGGCGGCTCCTAATGGGTTAATTTTCTTTACTTATCTTTTTATGACATGGAGCTTAAGATAAGAAAATGTTCCTCAAATGGAAAGATGATACTATTTTATTTGAGAATGGAACCTATGTTGCCTGATGACAGTTAAGAAGCATGAGAAAACAAGTGACAAAAACATAATTGAACATTATATTTAAATACATGTGGCTAGTCTGCTGTGCATAGCTAGGTTTTCCTAGCTAGCTGAGAGCAGCACCTGTTTTTAAGAAGTAACCTGTTTAGACTTTTCATAATCAAATGAAGTTATGTGTGTACAGGAAGCCAATGCATAAAAGTAATAAACAAATCAAGTTGGAATTAAATCTTTGGTCCCAAAAATAAGGCTTATAAAAGTTAGGTGCAAAAAAATTAAAATATATTATTTACAAAAATGTAATGCTGAGAAACATAATCCAAAAATAATAGCACCAGTGAGAATAGGAACATCTTCCCTGTCTCCAGGAAGTATGTGTTCTGTCCAAGATTTTACTTTCAATTGCAGAATAAAGAGAACCTTTGGCTCAATAAACACTAGAAACAGATTTCAGTCTCAAACAAGGGCACTCAGAAGCCAGAGAAAGCTAAGAATAAGACCATATGGTTACTATTTTATGGCTAGACACATTAAAAGTTAGGATAGATGATGCATGTGGAACAAAGATTATGATTTGGTGACATCTAGCTGAGCATTACCCTTATTGGTTTAACCATGGATTCTAGGGTTCAACACATGGCACTATGAGTAAGGGTGACCAAAGGGGAAATTGGAACGACAGGCTCCACTACTTCTACAAAGTTTATACTAAGCAATGGAATAATTCTACTTCTTTCATAGGCTTAACTATTGGAAAGAAAGGACAATGTAGAAAGCTTCTTATTAGAGGTCTCTCCTTGTAAATACATGTACATTCCAGTCATAGATCTAAACAAAGAGATGATTCTGATTCATTATGTTCCTCCCCATTAGCCCACTCCAATCCATAAGTACAAAAAATTAAGCTTCTCAGCTTCTTCCCTAAATAGTTGTAAAGCCAAACACAAGCAGCTTTCCAGAACAATGCTACTGTGAACAGCTTTCAAGGTTCTGATTACATAGTATAGTAAACACTCAATTTATTCAATAACAAATCAGGGCAAAACATTCACAGAAAATCAACATACAGCATTCATAATATTAAAACTTATCACAGAAAATCAAAATACAGCATTCACAACAACTTATCACTAGAACAGCCACATAGTTTTCACCACAGTGGTCACATAGTTTTGAACAAAATACAATAATTTAATGGATCAATCATTTATTAACTTAATCATTCAGTCAACTCAATCATTCAGTCATCCTTAAGGGTCACAAAACACAACAGTCAAGGTTCTTCACTCATGGGGCACACTAAGTTACAGATCAGTCACTATTCAGTCATCATTCACTATTCAATCATCAGAAAATACGCAGGCCATCCACCCCTCAGTCATAAGTAAATCACAATCTTCTCAGTCAGTACACAGTATCAGTACACAGTATCCAAGTAAAGTCTTCTTTCAGCTTGATTCAGGGTAGGCTCTCAGATTCCCTGGATCCCCTTCCATGGTCTCAGCTTCGACCTGAATTCACCAAACTGTCATCTAGGTTCAAAGGCAGATAGTTCCAAGCTCCTTGTCCAGCTCTCTGTGCAGTTCCTGTCCCACAGTGAAGCTCACAGTGTCCAGCCCACCTTAAATCCTTTGTAATCTCTATCCTTGGGAAGTCAAGGCTTAAGAAAGCCACAAACAGACAAAATACCAACACCACAGTCACGCTTCCTCAGTTTTCTGCAGCTCTGGCTGGTCCTCAGAAATCCTCAGCAGCTCCAGCTGGCCCTCAGAAGAAGCTCCACCACCATAAGTTCCCAGGAAATTCTGACTTTCCCAGCTGGTATTTTTCCTTATATACAATATTGGTCCTCCCTATTCAGCCCCTTCCTATTACTCAGCAACGGGGCTTCATACCTTCTATTTCTTTATCAGAGGCTTAATTTGAAACTAAGTGCTAAGTATCTCCCAGCTTAGCAATACAAAGGGATCTTCAAATTTCATTACCATTACATTAGTACTTTCTGACCATGAATAGAGGTTTACTGTACTCCTAGCAACAGATCTACTCTCCAGGACCTAGCTTAACCAAGGATGGAGAGGCTTGTCAACACTAGGATGTCCATTTGTTGATGAGTTCTTTGGCCACAGCAACTCATAAAACCAACAAAAATATAAAATAGGCCTTAGTCCTCTAAAGCCCCTTTTAGCTTCATCAGATTGGCTAGAAAGAAGGAAGCAGACAATAAGAATTGTACAATTTCTCATTGTTGTGGGCTGGTCCTAGGACAGGCCAACTCTCTGGCAGTTTAGGCTCAATATAAAAGGAAGTTTTATACTTGTAAGTCACTTACACATGACCTAACAAGAGAAGGATAATATTGGTTCAACTGAGCACAATGTCCCTCACTTTGAATTGCCCATAGTTGTACACCAGCCACATATCAGAATAGGGCTGGAGCTCCTTGGAGCATTCTGTGCTCAGAAAATCAGAAAGTGAGATCAGTGGTCTGAGACTGAGAAAATTAAATCTCCAGGATAGTTTCAGTGCCTTTAAGAAAAAGAACTAAAAGAAGTATGGTAGATATTTCTCCTACCACAAACATCTATAAACCATAACTTAGCTGTTGGTACTTTAAATATGAAATCTTTGTTCAGCGAGCAACAAGTAGATGGATATATCACTGGAGGAAATGAATCATGTCACTCTTGATATTCTCATTATAAATTAAACTAGAGCTGATGACAAAAGGGATGGAGAGTCCTGAGATTTTATTGACATCTTCCAAAAGGGAAAGAATCTGGAGGAAGGCCCACCACATGTCAAGAGGAGAACCTATGAAGGATTTAAAGCAGGACATAGACAAAATGAGGAGGAAGGTACGGGTTACAATATGCACCATTAGAGGGGATATTATCATTGATGGGATCAAAGATTTGTCCAAGTATTGAAGTATTATTAGGTGGCAAAACTCCACCATAAATCCTTTTGTTAAAAATTCTTTCTGAGTATAAATTATCACCCATCAATCTTGCTCACTTTATGTTATTAAACTTTTGTCTTAAAATGAGATATGCTAATAGAGTCTTAGGTACCAGGGGTAGTTGTACAGGACTGAGTTTTATCAGGCTTGCCAGTATTTTGTGAGTGAGGTATGAATAAGGAGAAAGAAGGTGCTTATGAAGTGGATAAGGGAAAAGACAAGACTTCTTAACTTCTTTGGCAGATAGTCTCAATTTTTTTTTCAGTTCACAGAGTACTTAGTGTCTAGGAACTTTTTTGTGGGGTAGGGGGGAGAGGTAAGGCAATTGAGGTTAAGTAACTTTCCCAAGGTCACACAGCTAGCAAATGTCAAGTGTCTGAGGTCAGATTTGAACTCAGGTCCTCCTGACTCTAGGGACAGTGCTCTATTCACTTGTAATGCCATGCATAAGCAGATTCTCAAAAGAATACTACTGTGAACATATTTTGAGATTTGGATTATACAGTATAGTGAACACTCCATTTATTCCATTACAAATCAAGGCAAACATTCACAAAAAATCACAATATAATATTCACAACATCACATCTTATCACAGACAATCACAATATAGCGTTCACAACAGCTTAACATTAGAATGGCCACACAGTTTTCACTACAGTGGCCACAGTATTTGGAACAAAGAACAAAAGAAAAATCATCTGGTTTCCCTAAGGGGGAAACCCTCCTTACTTAATTATTCAATCAATTCACAATACAATAATCAATCTTCCATTCATGGGGCAACCACTAACTTAATCAGTCACTAACCTAGATTCACAACTACTAAATATCTTTAATCACTAAGTACAGTCATTAGAAAATTATAAAAACTCTCCACCCCTCAGTGTCTTCAATTTCATCAGGAGCCCAAGAGGAGGCCTTTTTTTCATCTTTAGGTGGTCTCTCAGATTCCCTGGATCCCCTTCCATGATCCCAGTTCCTACCTGAATGCACCAAACAGTCACCTGGATTCAGGGGCAGACAGCTCCCAGGTTCTTGTCCAGTCCTCAGAGGCAGACAGCTCTCAGGTCCTTGTCCAGTCCTCCAGGCAGTCTCCGGCATACACCAAAGTTCACAGGGTCCAGCACATCTCAAACCCTTTGCCAGGAACTCAAGGATCCACCAAGCCACAAACCAACGAAGGCTTATCCCAGTCATGCTTCTTCAGTCCTCCAGCAGTTCAGCTGGCCCTAGGTCCCAGAAGGAATCTCAGCCTTTCAGGCAGCCTTCTGGGCAGCCCTCTCAGCCTCCCAGGCGGCCTTCACCAGATTCTGGTCTCATAGAAAACTCCAACTCATTTCTCAGTCCAGCAGGCCCAGCTCCCAGATTCTGGGACAATCCTGTTTCCTCCACCAGGAGCCACCAGGAGGAACATTTCTGATTCTGTCTCTGTCTCTAGAACTCTTCTTATATATACACACTGGCCTTCTGTCTCAGCCATCACCCTCACGCCACATCAGTAACAGGAGACAAGAGCTCACCACACTTAGCCCTAAGTTACTAAGGGCTAAGTATCTGCTAAATTGATTACTGTTACATCACTGCACCAACTAGCTGCCCCATCAGTAATTTTTTCATAGTACCCCTAGTCTAAAAGAAATAGTAGTTAGGTCAAAAATTTCAAATATCCCATGATGCCACTGTGAGTTTAGCACAGCACATAATTTGGTAACTGCAGTTTGGTCATCAGGGCAGCCTCACAACTCCAAAAGATCTAGGCCTCCTATTATGCTTTTCATAATTTATTTTCTAAGATGCCCAATTTCCTACAACCAAAGACATAGAGGTCTCACACCCTGCTATGAAAGGTCATTAGGAAACATATAACCTTTTGCAGGGTTCAGGGATTTATCCCTCTGAGTCTCATTATTGTCTGTGATTCCCAGACTTTGTTACAATATCCTGGCAACTGCACCTGGCAGAGGTTGAGTTTTTGTCCCATACTTGAAGCTCTCTACATTTCCAAAATCACATGCTCTGGGCTGCCAGTTAGATCATTTATCCATATAGCTGAGTTCTTTTCCTTCATTCCCCTGTGGTTGCAAACTGAACTTCAAAGGTGTCAAATATTCATTTAAAATAGGGTGCCATTTTGCCTAAGGCCACTCGTATCCAAAACCATAGAAGTATTTTTACGAGATGAATGAGAATTGACACTAATGCCTTAAAAGATGATACTAAGATGATGAAATAGTTGAAGATGAATACCTCTGATATTAAGCCTTATAACTGTGTTGAAATGAGTACCAGCCTCATATTGGGGTTCAGGATCCATGTACATAGTACTTTATCCTTAGGCCACTTAGGGGAGCTATAACTACCAAACAAGTTCTCAGTCTAGGTGGGAATGCTTGACATTATATCCATCTCTGAGGAGCTTACTGGAGCCTACGACTATGGAGACAGAGATTGGTTTTCAGGAAAAAGGAATTGGTAGAGGGTCCTGTGGCTCCTAGAAACTTTAGGGAATTTTCAACAGAGAATGACCAGAATTCCTCTGAAATTCCATCGCCTGCAATGGAACTTGGGCAGTATTTGGATTCATTTCTTCTAGTTAGTAGAGGCTACTAGTTGTGTATGCTAGTGGCATCAACTTCAAATAGAAATGGCACCACTAATTTGTACTTAATATCTGTGGGTCACATTGACTAAGAAACTACGTATTAATATTACTTATGTCTTACTGTATTTTAAAATTTTATTTTGTCAAGTATTCCCAAATTTCATTTTAATCTGGTATGTGACACACTCAGGGAGCATTGCAGAAAGTGTTTGGTGGTTCAGGTATATGCCGTGATGTCCCTTGCCATGCATTAACAAAAGAATGAACTCAATTTTGTGTGTTATTTTCAAATGATATTATTAATGTTCACACCACCTTTTTGGAAGATTCACTACCTCCATTTTATAGGTAATGAGGGTATTACAAAGTTATGGGTTTTCAGTCTTTTGGGGCTGAATCTATGATTTTGGGTCAGCTAGGTGGCACAGTGAATAGATCACGGGCCCTGGAGTCAGGAGGACCTGAGTTCAAATCCGGCCTCAGACACTTGACACACTTACTAGCTGTGTGACTTTGGGCAAGTCACTTAACCCCAATTGCCTTCAAAAAAAAGAATCTATGATTTGACCCATGAAGGTTTCTTCCCCATGAATACAGATGGCCACCCTCTCCACAGAAAATATTTGTGAAGACTGTCTGAGGTTTCTACTTCAGACATTAGGTCCTCAAAGCCTCTCACCTAGCAATATAGATACTTACTCACACTCTGTGATAGCTCACTCTCTTCAATCTATTCTTAACCCTTGCAGGTCTAGATTTCCATAGAAGGAAAATTGCCAGGCAATTACAGTTAAATTTTCTCTGGCTTCTAGGGCAAATCCTGTTTTGAGGTGGACAGGCAAAGGGATATGCTTTCCCCCCTCACTCTCTTAGCTCTTGAGTACCTACTGATGTATTTTTATTTATATTTTGGCCACTCATAATAATGACATTTTAAAATTTTAAACATAACGATTTTATTAGCAATAGGGTAAAAGAGGAATAATATCATCATATGTAATCACATATTAAGTAAATGTAAGAATAAAAAAATGACAATCTACACATAAACCAGTTACATTCTCCTGACAAAACACCCAGTTCCTGTGAGGGAATGTGGGCAAATGCTGTATTTCAGTATAAATTGGTTTCCTTTGTCATTCTATCACCTTTAGTTTATGCATTTTTTAAAAAAAAACATTATTCTGAGAAAGGGTCCATCTGCTTCATCTGACTACCAAAGGGGTACCAGGATCAAAAAAAAAGGCAAGAACCCTACATGGTCTTCATTGTTTGGTTTTTTAATAACATTTCAGGAACAAAATTATGTTGAAGCAAAGCATACAGTCACTGTAACATACCTGCCTTTTTAGTGCTTTTTAGTCAATTTAGTCAAAGGTAAGAATGCCATCTTGTACAAGAAAAAAGATATAGAAAAGATGTGCAGCATATTTTTTGCTTGAAAGGGCTTAGCCCAGAAGTCAGCAAATTCAGCTTGCTGCCCATTTTTTATATCCCATGAGCTAAGAATGGTTTTTACATGTTTATAATATCATTTTATTTTATTAAAAAGCCATTTTAGCTCACAAGTCACACAAAAACAGGTGGTAAACTGGATTTGGCCCATGGGCTGTAGATTGCAACCTATGTTTTAGCCTAAATCTCATTAAGGACTTTAACAAATATACCACAATCAATATATTCACAAATAAGTGCAATTTGGGGATAAAATATAATCTGACCCACTTAATGAGTCTTATTCTCCATTGCCACATGCTACCTTATCTTCTCTATCTTTTACTCAGTGTCCAATATTTTCTCATAAGTTCATTTAAAGATAAAGTGTCTTCTCTCATGTGCAGCTGCTTCTCCTATTTGAAGGCTACCTGGCTACTTAGTCAGGACATAGAACTGACTCTACCTCTCAATGCAAACAGTATTTTAAAAAACATTCCTTTGCTATGTCAAGGTGTCCATTTCAGGTAAGCTTCAAACATATGCTTGATTTATGTGCCATGATAAAAATCAATTGGTGTCAAATCTCCCACTTTAGAATTTATTCAGACATCAATATTCTTTTTAGCTGGTTATGTGAAAACTGTTATCCATTTAAGCTCAATATAGAGCGCAAAGGGAATGCATATGTACGGTACTAAAGCAACATTTTCTCATAATGAAATTGTAAAGGAGATGGGAGCACAGTATGTCAGGGGAAGAAATTACATGTCCTAGGTATTACATCACAGACTTGATGGAGGAATCTAATCACATGTCTGAGACTGATACAATGAGGAAGCATTTTAGTGCTTGAGAAATGGGTTTCCTTTATTTTTCCCAAAAATGACTTTTCATCAGATCAATTGTTTTTTTTTTCCAGCATGAAATATCCCATCAGTTCAAACACGGTACTGAGCACTATAAAAAGATGCACCTCCAGTGAGAGACACTGCAGTCTGTGATACACTTTGCTGTCATTTAACCTAATAGGGTAACATTGAAGGTTTCACAGGCTCATCCATTTCTTGTCACCCAATGAAGGCCAGGATTCCTTTCAATTGGATTTTATAGGATGAATGTGAGGCAGTTTTTATTATACTTCAATTCAATTCAATTCAACAAAGCTCTGTAAGTGCTTCCTATGTGCCTGGTGTTATGCTAGGCTCTGGAGAAAGGAAAGCAAAATATAATAGTCTTGCCCTCACGGAGTTTATATTCTCCCTTACTATGATTATTCATTAATTTGCATTATTTTAGAACTATATATGTTCTGTAGAAGATGAAATTTCTTTGTTGTCCTATATCCTGTGACCCTATAAAATATCTTCATTATATATAAATACATGTATGTGTATATGTGTGCACGTGTATAATATGCTTTAGAAGAGGGGTGATATCAAACTCAAATAGAAATGAGGGTCATTAATCTGACTTAGTTTTAAAATGTAATACAGTCTATATTTTATCATACTATTATTTTGTTAAGTATTTCCCAAATACATTTTAATCTTGTTCATGCTGCTCTCAGAAGTATTGTGGGCCATATGCAACCTGCAGGCTGCTTGTGTAAGACCTGTTTTAGATTATATCACACTATGTATGCAGATATGTACATATGCACATATGTATATATGTAACCTATGTGTATGTATATGCATATACAGAATACATGTGCAAGGTGTGCCAAAAGGCTTAACACAGTTTTAAGCCCTAATCTCAAATAGCTTAAGATCACCTTTTTAAAGAAGTCTTAAATAGTTTCAAATACTTCAGCTTTAATAGATTAAAATTTAACTAAGACTTTTAAAACACTTTTTATTATATTTGTTATTAAAAACATGAAGATAATGCCTTGGTTTTTGTTAGGTTCCCCCTAAGATAATCTGTGAGGCAGCATGTTTGTTATTAGCAAATAGAAGACTAGACCTGGATTCAGGAGAGGCCCAGGTCAGAAGCAGAAATAAGTACCTCTGACATTTCAAGCTATGTGACCACAGATGAATCATATTAACTTTTGGGAGTTTCCTCATCTCTAAAATAGGGAGAATTAATCCCAGTAGTACCTCCCCCACAAAGTTGTTGTGAGAAAATCATTTTGAAAACTTCACGTGTCTTTAGTTCAGTGGTGTAGGTATTCCCTCCATTAGGGTGTACCTCTCAGTCTATGACCATATTATCTAGACTTTCTTATCCCATGGAATTCTCATCCTTGGTCTCTCATACACTGTCCACTGAAAATATACTCAGAGTAATGGTCAGGTTTTATTACGATTAATACCCATTTGGGCTGCGAAATAATAGAAATAACAAAAAATATTTTTAAACTTCTAAAATAGCTAAAATAATTCACTTAAATCCTTTGTTAGACTATGCTCTAGGTGCAGCTGACAGCTTCAGAGACAAATATAAAGACTAGCATTTGTTTGTAATTGAAATGGCTTACTATACTTATTAGAGCTGCAGGGAACCTTAGAAACATCATATAGTCCAACCCCCTCACAGGTAAGGAAACCGAGGACCAAAGAGGTTAAATCATTCAGTTGAATGTAAGGTCCTTAAAGTTGTTTCCTTTTTTCTCCCCACTACCCAACACAATGCCTTGAGCTCTTTAAAATATTGGCTCTTTAAAATACTCATTGAATTTGGTTGCCAAAGTCACCCAGGTAGCAGCTTGAAAGGTCAGGATCTAAGCTGAGGCAATCTGATCCCACACGATAATAACTACAATTGAGAGCACTTTCGGGTTCACAAAGGACTTTACAACTCTTATCTCATTTTAGCTTTACAACAACCTGTGCTAGTATTTTACTGATGATGAAACTTGGGTCAAGAGGGTGAAATGACTTGCTTAGGGTCAAAAAGCTAGGAAGTGTCCAAGGCCAGATCTGAACTCGGGTCTTCCTGATTCCAGGTACAATTCTCTATATAGCATCACCATGCTGCCTCTACATCCAGAACTCCTTCCACCACGAAGAGAGAACATGCTTAGAAAAGACCTGGTATTACCATAGAACAATTATAATAATACACTTGTAAAACACTTTAAGATTCCTCAAAACAATCCTAAGAATTCATAATTATAAGCATTTTTGGTCCCCCCTTTGATATTGATGAAACTAAGGCTCAAAGGAGTTAAGGGACTTGCCTATGGCCACAGAGCCAGTCAGCATCAATGGGGAGACGACCCAGGTATCTCCTGGCTTCAAGCTCAGTCCTTATTAGACTGGACTTTTAAATATTATTCAAACAAGTACAATGTGACAATGCAGAATGACTCTTGAGAGTTTATTATTGCTCTGCCATCTGTGACCAAAAGTCTCTTCAGAATCTTTCAAATTTATTACCCAAAGTTATGTCTGTGATAGGAAAAGAGAAGAAAAGTTTGGCAGTCTTCCACCAAGAGAACATCTGCATTCATTTTAAGGAATAGTCAGCTCTTTGATTTTAGCATTAAAAATGTTTTAAATAGCCATAATGCATACATGCAGGTATCTATTATTCTAACACAAGACCATAGGAAGCATGAAATGAAAGTAATCATGCCAAGACTGGTTGGAACAACATAATGTGTTCCTGTAAAATCCTGTTTTGTTTTGTTTTGTTTTGAAAGGAGAGTTTGGAAGATTTGTGTAGTGAATCAGGTAAAAAATGTTGGACTTACCATTCGCATTTTCAGAATTGGGTTAGTTGAAACCACAGCAGAACTTTTTGGGTGACCAGTTACCTCAGTAGGACCTCATTGCCCTCCACACTAACAACGCATTCTGTCTTATGGCTTACTCTGGTTGTAACGAGATGAAGATAAATGTTGCCCTGAGCTATGCAACTGGCATCTGGGTAGGGGTAGGAGAGTGGGGTGTTCAGTGGCTTTCAGATATTCTTAGAGAATCAATTAATCACTCGAAAGGGTTTATGCAGCATCTACCCCGTGCCGGTGACCCTGTCGTGCACTGGTGATAAAAAGACATAAATGAAATGATTGTTGCCCTCAAGGAGCTTACGTTGTACAGCAATAACACACACACATTTAAGAATATGCAAAAGAAATACAAAATAATTGGTGGAGCAAAACAGGAATAGATGGAGGAATTAGGAAAGGCTTCCTCTACATCATTGCTTTTTAGTTGAAATTTGAAGGGAACATGGATTGTAAGAAGTGGAGATGACGGTGGAGAGCAGTACAGGTATGTTGGAGAGACGGTTCAAAGAAACAGAGATGAAAGAAGAAGCCTGGTGTGGGAAGGGCAGCAAGAACGCCAGTATGATTGGACAGAAGAGCACATAAAGGGGAGTGACATATAATAAGGCTAAAAGGGTAGGATGGAATTAGGTTATGAAGGGCTTGCAATGCCCACCAGAGCCATGTCTATTTGATCCTATAGGCAATTGGGTGGTCCTGAAGTTTATTCATCCCTGGAGTAGCCTGAGTAGAGCAATAAAGAGCAACTTTTTGCTCCATCTTATCCAGAACATAAGTGTATAAGCTAGGGAAATTGTGGAAGGAATGACATGACTTGTGGAGAAATGACCTTATAAAAACGTTTTGATTAAACACTGAGTTGTTGGCTTTTTTTTTTACTGTTTCTAGTTTTCTAGTAATTCAAAGAAGTTACTGTCTGTTATTATATGCAGAGACAACCTCCCTCTACTAACATTTTCCCTCATAAGGGTTCTTAAAGCCTTAAATAATGAATGTGTGCTCTGGCAAGGTTCTACCAAGCAGGAAATGTTCAGGGTATGGGCTTGAGGCCAGACTGAAAATCTATCGAACCAAGGCCAGCCTAGTTTGATTTAGAGAGGCCCATCACCAAGTTAGCTCCAGAGTGATGAGTTCTTCAGCTGCAGAAACTCTCCAAGACTGTCTGCTACAGTCTCAGAGGAGCTAGGATATGCATCCGCCTCAGCAAAGGGGGTCCCTGCACCAAAGAAACCACAGATCCTTGTATTAAGTAAGTACACATATATATTTCAGTCAGTGAACAGGAATAGACTCATTTTTTTCTTAATTCATCTATTCTTAACCACAAACCATTATTTGTACTATCCTTTTATAGCTTGTTGGTCCTGGACCAACACATAGCACAGCATGAAGATTCATACTTCTTCCTTGAATTGGCCATGTAATCACATTCTCTTTTAGCTTACACAAGAATACGTGACTTTTGAAAACTGTATATTGTTCCTTACAAAGAAAAAGGACAATTAACTCTCATAAATAGCCTTTAAGTAGCATCTCCTCAAAATGATTAGTTTTAAAACTTTAAACTTTCCAACCACAAAATGTTTTCTTGCTACTTTTTTGCTCTTGATTCTGCATTTGTTTTTCCCCCTAAATAGAAAGCAAACATTTACCACAAAAATACATTGATGCCATTCTTAGGTTGCTAATTTAAAAACAATGGAGTCATAAAATTCAAAGGTAAAACTCCCCTATCACCCATGATTCAGCCACATGATAAATATAGGACAAGGCATGAAAACAACATTGTAATAACATCATTTTGCATATGTGGAAGACCCCAAGTTACAAATAATGTTGGAAAGAGCCATAACTTAATATTTATGCACTGGAAATACAAATTCTCAAACTTAACTTTTTAATATTAGAGTTTAGGTTTTTTTTCATTTTATTTTTCCTCTAATGCAATGATTGATACAATTTATATTGTTATACCTCCCTCTACTGGCAAAAAGAAAATTTGCAGGCGATTTACAAATAAACAGTAACTTGGATTTCTATAACATGGACTATTCTAGTGCATCACTCTACAAGCAGCAGTGTGTGGGGCCGGGGGTTGTATGCTTTAAGATAAATATGGTCTATCCTATACTTGTATGTTTTTCACTAAAACCAAAAAGCTCATGAAAAACAGGAAATTCTCAGAGAGTCAAGAGGTTCAATTTAAAGGATAAAGGGAAACATTTATTAAATACCTACTATGTGCCAAATACTATGCTAAAGCACTATTACTTTCAAATATTACCTCATTTGATCCTCACAATAATCCTAGGAGGTATCAAGGAAAAAAAGGTCAACTGTTTAAATAAGTTTCATCCAAGTTCAGGTACTTGAAAGTAGTTTATTTTTTTAAAGGCATCATCTTGTTTCCTTTATTAGCTTATAAACTACCTGAGCATAAGGATTTTGTAATAAATGTTTATTTATTGATAGTCTAGTCTTTAAATATGTTCCCAAAGCACCTAATGCATTGCTATATACTCTACATTTACTGATTTGGGAACTCCCTCCACTTATGGAGGTGGGCAACTCATCTGTAGTCTATAGTTTTAGGAAGCTATCTGGGGTGCTGAGAAGTTAAATGACTTGGCCATCATCACTCTTCCAGTATGAACTTGAACCCAGGTCTTCCATGACTCTCTGTCTCCACTACACCATACTGCTTCACCACTCGGAATACTCTATCAATATGGACAACCCAAATGAATTATTTCCTCATTCTGGCTTCATGATCATTATTAAGGATCTTTTGTGTGATCAACTTCAAATACCTCTACCTGGGCTTCAAGATTTTCACAAACTAATCACACCTAATCAATTCAAGCTTTATCTTTCACTATTTCCCAGCCCAACATGAACCCTTACTTTCTTGTCAGGCCAGCTTCCTTATTACCCTTATACATGCCATACTATTGAATACTTTGATTCACCCTATTCCTCTTCCATGAAATGTCTCTGCCTTCCTCACCACCAAGTCCTAGGCCATTGTTTTGAGGTCCATTGCAAGTCCCCTTGTCAACATAAAGGCCTGTGATTAGAGGAGCCGACAATAGTCTTCTCTTTCTCTGGATTCACACAGTATTTATCAGAGACTCTGAGGGAATTGAGAGGCCATCTAGTCCAAACCTCTCCTTTTACAGATGAGGGTAATGAGGCCCAGAGAAAGTAAGTGGCCTGGCCAGTGCTACACAAATAGTGCCAGAGATAGTTCTGAACCCCCACGCATTGGCGGCAGTAGGTCCTCTTTCCACTGAGCCGTGTTTCTTCCCTCCCCTACAATCCATCTTCTAGGCACTTGGTCACTGTACCAGGTTGCACTGTTCTAAACTGGTTCTAAGTCTACATCTTCTTTCTCGTGGTGATCAGGTGGCTCAATAGATACAGAGTGCTGGAGTTGGAGTTAGGAAGACTTGGGTTCCCATCTAGGCTCAGACATTTATTAACAATGTAACTGAAAATGTAATGTAACTGCTTCTTTCAGTCTTGGATTCCTATCTGTAAAATGAAGGAAATGATGGTGCCTACCAGGATAGCACCAGAATTGCTGTGAGGTTCAAATGAGATAACGTAAGTAAACTTTAAAGCAATAAATACATGCTAGCAATTATGATGATAATGATGATGAGCCTTTCAGGAGCAAAGACCATCTCTACTGCTTTTTTGCACCTAATAGTACTTAAAACAGTTCTCTGCACACAAGAAATTCTATATGCATGCTTGCTGGCTCAGCTGTTACTCTTCTTCTCATTATCAACCCTTATCATATTGAAATAGGCTCCCTCACTCCCTGTGATATTGTCAGCTTCAGAAAAGATTCCTGCAGGCCTCTCAATTCCAGAAAGTTACTGCTTTAATAAAGCTACCCCTTTGCTTAACAGAAATTCACTGAGAAGGATTCTAATTCGAAAGAATCTGTTAATTAAGTCACAAATCGCCTCCATAGGACAGCCCTCCTGGAATGTTCCAGCTTTAAGGGGTTTATCCTCCCTTTTCAAGCTCAAGAGACTTCCTGCCGGCCCTCCTGGGCATGTGGCAGCTCTCCATTAGAACTCTCACTCCAGAAAATAGTCAGCATTTTTCTAGTCTCAATAGTAACCAGATGATGTGAAAAAAGTCTTTAATGAAGGCAGAGAAGGCAAGTAAAATGAAAAAAACCCCTAGGTGGGACCAAGGAGAAGTAAACAGCTCAGAATTTCCTTGTGTGAAAGGCAGAAAGAGTGATAATTTAATCCAAGTATTTATTAGATGCCTACTATGAAGGCATTGAGGACACAAAGACAAGCTAAGAACAGTCTCTGCTCTCAAGTAGCTTATATTCTATTAGCCTAGGAGGCTACAACATAGAACTGGACAAGATGGTAAAAAGAGTTTCATCTCTTTCTTGGCTCCATTTTATCTTGTCTATATCTAATTTGTACGCAGGTGTTTTCATGTTGTCTCCCCCATTATCTCTGAGCTCCATGAAAGCAGGAAGGAAGGAAAGAAGGAAGGAGCTGTGTTGCCCAACCCACCAGTTCCAGTTGGGTCCCCAGTGGGGCACTTCCTACCACTACTCACAGAGGTTGTTTTTTGTCCTTCTTTATCAAAGAGAACCAATTGTTCAAATCCAACCTTAGATACTTACTAGCTGTATGACCCTGGGCAAGTCACTTAACGCTCTTTGCCTTAGTTTCCTCATCTGTAAAATGAGCTGGAGAAGGAAATGGTAAAACACACTAATATTTTTACCAAGAAAATCCCAAATTGGATCACAAAGAGTCAAACATACCTGAAAAATGACTGACTGAAAATTATGTTCATGTACTACTATCATAATAATTATTTATATTCTAAAACATGTAAAATAGACATTAAAAAGGATGAAATAAAGATTAAATGATATTTTATCTTAAAGCTAATAGGGAGCTACTAGAATGTTCTGAAGAGGAGAGTGACATGGTCAGATCTACACTTTAAGAAAATCACTTTAGCGGCTATGTGGAGGATAGATTGGAAAAAGGAATGATGCATGAGGAGACCAATTCTAGGCTATTGCAATAGTCCAGATGAAAGGTAATAAGGGCCTAAGCTAAGGTGGTGACTGTGAATAGGGAAAAGAGGAAAGAAACAGAGATGTCTTGCTAACAGAAATGGGAGCTTTGGTAATTTATTGGGTATCTGAGGGAAGGAATAGGAGTATTTGAAAATTACACTAAGGTTTTGAACCTAAGTGACCAGAAGGATTATGGTTTTCTTGACAGTAATAAGAAAGTTTGGAATAGATGGGTTTTAGAGGAAATACAAAATCTGATTATATCCTCAGTGAAGATCACAACCCATCCATGACTGCTCATCCTGTGTAATTCTGTCCTATCCAAAATTAAAAAGCAAAGGCAGAGGTCTTATTCCCAGGTCACTGCTTCAGAACTCAGAGCTTGCCCTCAGAGGACCATCTGTCATAGATACATGGTAAACTTCAAGTTAGGAAGTATATAGGGACATTTGGAGGGATTTCCTGATGACACCTTTGTAGTTGCTGTGGGCTCTTGTGGGGTGCTTAGGTTATAATTTCCCCACAGGTCTGACAAAAGGTTCAGAAGGTGGGGGAAGTTGGGAGTTTGCAATGTAGAAGGAGTGGGGAGAAGTTAGGGTGCGTTAAGAAATTAGCATAGCTACAGTTATATTGGACACATGCTCCACTATTGTGGGGAAAGTAGGAGGTAACCCATCTTTCCATTCTCAAATTGGTTGGTTACATTCCCTTTATGGTCAGATTATAGCTATTTAGGTGTTGGGCCACAGCCCCAACTTTGGAGTCCACTGATCCAAGGATCACATGTAAATTCTTTGCTTTGATCTGGCCCCAAATGATCTTGCCAAACTTATTCTTTATTGCTTTCTTTTAATAACCCTCCATTCCAGTCAGACTGGACTCTCAATGTCCCTAAAAAATATATTGCAAGTTTCATCCTCTTTGACTTTGTTAATATTATTTCCACCACCTAAAATGTTTTTCACATTGTTTTGCACACCTCAAAATCCAATTCTACTGCAAATTCCAACAGACATCCCAACTTCTCTATGAAGCTTCCTTCATCAGTATGGTGCTGCCTTCCTTCTCTGAGCTACATACAATGCCACTCATAGCACACTTTGCCATGAGCCAATGGAACCCAAGGCCATAGGGGTTAACAAGGAGTGCAACACAGTTTTGCCAGTCACCAGAAAGCTGCCTAAAGCACACTCTAGGGATTCCTAACCTTTTTGTGTAATGGATCCTTTGGTAGTACTGGGTAAAACCTATGGACAGCTTCTAGAATAATGCTTTTAAATGAATAAAATACACAGGATTACAAAAAAACCAAATATGTTGAAATATAGTTATCAAAATAATAAAAGTTCTGAATTCATAAAGCCCCTGAAATCTATCTATGGACCCTTTGGGGACCTGTGGACCTCCACTTAAGAACCCCTGCTCTAGATGACAAATGTCAGTTTCCCTTTCAGGTAAAAACAGTGCCTGGCACATAATAAATACTTAATACATGCTCTGTCATCTATCTATCTATCTATCCTGATAGGCTATCTATGTCTATCTATCTTGACTGTCTAGCTATCCTGTATGTCTATCTATCTGTCATTCGTCTTGTCTGTCTATCTATCTATCTATCTATCTATCTATCTATCTATCTATCTATCTATCTATCTCTCTCTCTGTCTGTCTGTCTGTCTGTCTGTCTATCTATCTATCTATCTCAGAAATTACAAAGAAAAGGACTGAGATGTTGGAAGGAAACTGCAGTGGAACAGAAAGAAAGACAACAACAGTTCCAAGAGCCCAAGGCCCAATAAGGGAGGGAAGAAGGTAACTGTAAATCATCAAAATTGTCTTCAAGTATTTGTAGAGCTGTCGTGTAGAAAAGGGGTCAGCAAACTACAGTTAGAGGGCCAAATGCAGCAGGCTGCTTGTATTCATACAGTCAAGGAGCCAAAAATCATTTTTACATTAATAAAGTATTTATCAATGTGAAAATTTTCCTAGCTGCAGAGATGGGGCTGTATAAAATGTGTGTGTGTGTATGTGTGTGTAAGAGTAGGGCTGTGGGTTGGAGAAATATGGCCTCCTAGCTGTAGTTTGCTGCTCCTTTTGTAGAAAATGGAAGACTTGTTCTGTTTCACCACCACCACAACCACTACCACCCAGGGAAAAACTAGGAACAATGGGGGAAGTTAGATTAGATGCCAGGAAAATTTCCTGACAATTGGAGCTATCCAAAATTTAGAGCAGGCTGTCTCAGAAGGTAATGCTAACTAGCCAGGATTTGACCACCTATAGTGTACTGACTTGGACCATCACTCAACTTTTTATATTATCAATCTTCCCCCCCCCCCATCCTAGGCAGGAGTCCACTATTGCCTGTGTAGAGTTCAGTGTTCTGGGGCTAAAGACTTCTTTGAAGTCATCTTGATAGTAGAAGATGAATGCACTGGAGAGAGAAGACTGAAGCAGCCTTCCTGATCTTGAGTAATATGACAGAAATACTAGGCACCACAATGAAATTGTTAGGCACCATAGCAACCTGGCACTCAGGGTTTGCCAAGCCTTGTTTTAAATGCCAGGACTCTAAATTTTAACTACTTTGGATGGTAATGAATTGCATAAAAATGAATTGCATACTCTTCTGCCTTGATAAACAGGGAATACTGAAAACAAATTTACCTCTCTTAATGACTCAGGGTCAGCATTTGAGAGAATTGATGTAAATCATTTTGTAGAACATAGAAAGCTATGTAAATGTCAGCTATTATGATGATGATTAGAAGCACCAATTAATAGATGCAGCTGTAATATAGTATTGTCTTTGAAGGCTATGGTAGCATAAAATGCCTACAAACTATTGTATTCTCTACCCTGAATGTACTTTTTAACGTCACTGTTGCTCCTTCAGCTGTCCATCATTTTCTTCATTCCTTCTTGCTTTCTTTTTGTGGGTATCTGCCTTTCCAGACTTATTTTTGCCTTGGTACTTTCTGCTGGATAGCAAACTAATTGCATCATGATTTCTGTAATGTTAGTGTCCTTCATCTTCTATCTTTGTCTCTTAAGTACTTGAAGACTGTTTAATTTACTGATAGAATCATAAGATCTAAAATTATATGAACTTTTGGGGGATTTGCTGGTTTTCTCCCTCTCATTAGAGGTGAGTAAATTTAGTCCTAGAGAAGTTAAGGAATTTGCCAGTGTCAAGCAAGTAGCAAAAAGTGGGGATAGAGTTTGAATCCAAGTCTTATAACTTCAATCCTCTCCATCTTGTAGTCATTGTTCAATCACTTTAGTATTGTCTGACTCTTCATGATCCCATTTGGAGTTTTCTTGGCAAAGATATTAAAGTGGTTTGCCATTTCCTTCTCCAGTTCAATTTGCAGATAAGAAAACAAAGACAAAGGGAATTAAATGGCTTGCCATGGGTCACAAAGCTAGTAAGTGTCTGATGCCAGATTTGAACTCAGGAAGATGAGTCTTCTTGACTCCAGGACTGTCATTCTATCAACTGTGCCACCTAGATGCCCCAATCCACTCCTACCATTACTAAATCAAAACTTAGATTTATGGTCCAATTCAACTCAACTCAACTAATATTAGTTAAGTGCCTGCTATGTGTGGAGTGCTGTGCTTGAAACATCATGTCATACTTTAGAAACAGAATAGTATAATAGAAGAACATTAAATGGAATCAAATGCCCTGGTTTTAAATACTTGCTCTGCTATTTATTATCCCTGCTAAAGTCGTGTTACCTTTCTAAGACCTCAGTTTTCTCATCTGTAATATCAGGAGTATGAATTAGATTGCAGCTAAGGTCCTTCCAGCTCTAAATATTATGATCTCATGACATTTTTCTTGCCTATGGAGCTTTCAGTCCAGGTCCAGGATTTGATACAATGAAATAAAACATAAATACATACAAGAGGTATAAAGAATGCCATGTGGGGACTCCCTGCTACTCATGCTTTCCTTCCTTTACTCTGCCCTCCACTGGGCTGTCCTTTAGGATGTTAGGCTATGGGATTGGAGGGTGAGAAAACTGGTAGCTCAAAGTCAGTGGGGTATCTCTTTTCCAGGCTGGATTACTGTGCAGGGAAATACCTGCCAGCCCAACAGGCTGGCAACAGACTATTGGCAACAGGCCCAACAGACTATCCAACAAGTATTTGTTGGATAGTCTGACAGTAAGGTTAAAACTATAAACAGGCAGTTTTCTGCTCACAGAGAGATGGTTTATAGTCCCAATGTATAGGCCTTATCCATCAACCTCTGAAGCACAGGAAAACAAACAATTTCCATATAAAGTGCAGCCACCCTGGAATATCTAATTCAGAGGTCCTTGAGTTCACAGGAAGTGAACTCAGAGGGAAAGCACATGCCTCCTTGTGACTTGTAACTTTCCATTAAAAACTGGACTCTCATTAAGGCAACAACTGCTAATAGTGATTCGATTCCACATATCCAAAAATCTTTGATTAGCCAGAAAGGACAACAGAACATTGTTTAAAAGGATGTCTGGATTCCATGTTATTTCAGAACTCTAAATATTATGACAGTTATCCAGTGTAGGTGATTTTCACTGGACTGTATCTCTATAAAAAATACAATTTTGCCCTTTTTGTAATTCTATTTTGACTTAGTTGGAATTTTACTTAGAATTCTAGCCAGCAAAACTTCTGCATTAAGGACTTAGTCTTATTTAAGTGTCACTGTGGCTTCAAAGGAGGCAGCTAGGTGGGCCTGGAGTCAGAAAGCCCAGAGTTCAAAATCTAACCTAAGATACTTACTACCTATGTGACCATAGGCAAGTCATATAATACTTGCCTGCTTAAAGAATGAAATGACAAATCACCACGGACAGTTGGTTCATGGGGTCACAAAGAGTTAGACATGACTGAACAACAATAACAAAGGCATGCTACGCAGCTTCAAAGCAGTTATTGATTCTAAAATACAGGGTTTGGGTTGAGTTGAATATATTTTTAATGTTTGGATTTTAATTATGATGCAGAAGTCATAGGAACAAGCTTTTGGTTTTAAATAAATTTTCATTTCTGCTCTGATCGATATATTTAATAAAGGTCATTAAGAAATCAAAGAATGCTGTGGGGGATACAAATTTATTACTACCTGGGGTAGGAAGGATAATGGAAGATCTGGTAGCGGACATAGCATTGAATAGGGTTGCATGATATCCATTCAGCAAAAAGAATTTGAAGGACATTCAGAGATAAGAAATAGCATGAGAGAAAAGCCACAAAAGTTAGAGGGGGGCATGGAGGGTAAGTAGTGAGCTATAGCAATATGACCGAAATAAGGTTTTGTTTTTATTTTTAATTGTATTTTATATTTCCCAATTACGTGTCAAGACAATTTTAACATCCATTTCATGAGATTTTGAAGTTCCAAATTTTCCTTCCTCCATCCTGCTCTCCCCTCCCCTCTTCCTAAAGTGACAGAAAATTTGATACAGGTTATACATGTACTATCATGTAGAACATATCCTCATATTAGTCACAGTTGTGAAAGAAAAAACAGCTCAAAAGAGAAAAAACACAAAAAAAGTCAAAAAAGTACGCTTTAATCTACATTCAGAGTCTATCAGTTCTTTATCTGGATGTGGATAAAGATTTCCTTCATAAGTCTTTTATTCTTGTCTTGGATCATTGTGTTGCTGAGAGGAGCTGATTCACAGATGATCATCATGTAATGTTGGTGATACTGTGTACAATGTGTTCCTGGTTCTGCTCATTTCACTTTACATAAGATCATACAAGTCTTTTCAGGTTTTTCTGAAATCTGTCTGTTGATCATTTCTTATTGCAAAATAGTATTCCATTACATTCATATACCACAACTTGTTCTATCAGTCCTCAATTGATGGGAATCCCTTGAATGTCCAATTCTTTGCCACCACTAAAAGGGCTGCTATTAAATATTTTCCCTTTTTATGATCTCTTTGGGAAACAGACCTAGTAGTAGTATTGCTGTATCAAAGGGTATGCATAGTTTGGTTGCCCTTTGGACATAGTTCCAAATTGCTCTCCAGAATGAATGCATCAGTTCACAACTGCAACAGTGTACTTACTAAAATTCTATTTTGCCCACATCCTTTCCAACATTTATCATTTTTTCCTTTCATATTAGCCAACCTGACAGGCATGAGGTTGTACCACAGAGTTGTTGTTATTTGCATTTTTCTAATAAAAAGTTAATTATAGCCTTCTCCATATGCCATGCTTATAAATAATTTTGATTTCTTCATCTGAAAATGGCCTGTTCATATCCTTTGACCATTTGTCAATTGGGGAATGACTTGTATTCTCATAAATTTAACTCAGTTCTCTATATATTTGAGAAATGAGGCCATTATCCAAGATACTTGCTATAAAGATAGTTTCCCAGCTTTCTGCTTTTCTGCTTTCCTTCTTATCTTGGTTGCATCCGTTTTGTTTATGCAAAAGCTTTTTAATTTAATATAATCAAAATTATCTACTTTAGGGGCGGCTAGGTGGCGCAGTGAATAAAGCACCGGCCCTGAAGTCAGGAGTACCTGAGTTCAAATCCGGCCTCAGATACTTAACACACACACACACACACACACACACACACACACACACACACACACAAACTAGCCGTGTGACCTTGGGCAAGTCACTTAACCCCAACTGCCCTCCCCCCCCCAAAAAAATAAAAAATTAAATAAAATAAAATAATCTACTTTATATTTTACAACACTCTTTCTTGTTTGGTCATGAATTGTCATTTAACTTCTCCTTTAAGAATTTGAATGCTATACCACTTAGTGCATATATGTTTAGTGTTGATATTGCTTCATTGTCTATGGTAACTTTTTAGCAAGATGTAGTTTTCCTCCTTATCTCTTAACTAGGCATATTTTTACTTTTGCTTTGTCTGAGATCAGGATTGCTATTCCTGCTATTTTTTTTTTACTTCAGCTAAAGCATAATAGATTCTGTTCCAGCCTCTTACCTTTTACTCTGTGTGTCTTATAAACAACATATTGTAGGATTCTGGTTTTTGATCCACTCTGCTATCTGCTTCCATTTTATGGGAAAGTTATTCCTATTCACATTCACATTAATGATTACTGAGTATTTCCCTCCATCCTATTCTTCCTTCTGTTTGTCCTCTTTCTTCTTTCACCCTCTGCCTCTTTGACAATGCTTTGCTTCTGTCTACTGATATTGTCTCTCCTGGATTTATTTTCCAGTTCAGTTGTTTTTCCCATGAGGTATTTTATATTTTCTTCTATTGCTTTTTCATTCTTTTGAATTTGTTTGATTGATTCTTGATGTCTCATAGAGTCATTAGCTTCCACTTGCTGAATTTTAACTTTTAAGGTGTTGTTTTCCTCAATCAGTTTTTGTACTTCCTTTTCCACTTGACCAATTTTACTTTTTAAGGAGCTGTTGTTTTCACTAGATTTTTGTATCTCCTTTTTCATTTGGCCAATTCTACTTTTTAAGCAGTTGTTTACTTTTTCCAAGGTGCTGACTCTTTTTTCATAATTCTCTTGCATCACTCATTTCTTTTCCCAATTTTTCTTCTACCACTCTCATATGATTTTTAAGCTCCTTTTTGAGCTCTTTTATGAATTCTTTCTGGGCTTGAGACAACTTCCGGGGGGGGGGTTGGGAGGGGAGTTGCTCATAGATGTTTTGACACTGCTGTCCTCTTCTGAGTTTATGTATTCATCTTTCCTGTCACCATAATCATTTTCTATGGTCATTTTTTGTTGTTGTTTTTTGTTTATCCTTTTTGGCCATGTTCCTTTCTTTTAAATTTTAACTCTGCCCCCAGGGTGAAAGGGACATTATCTCAGGCTTCTTATATCAGGAGCTGAAGGCTCTGGTTGTTTACCTGGTGCTGTACTGATGTTTCCCTGAGGCCCACAAGGGACCTTTGTGTCTGGTGCTGCCCTGAGGTGGCCAGGTGGGTAGTAGATATGCTGTTGGAAGCCATAGGATTAGCTTACCTGATAATAATTAAGGGACCTAGTGCTGGCATCTGCTGTGTGCTGTGGCTGGTGGGATGTTTCAGCATTTCCACAGGGCTACAGTGAAGCATGTGGTGGTTTGACCACTGACAGCTGCCTATTTTCCCAGGGCCATACGAAGCACATGACAAGGGCCCAGTGCGGCAGACTGCCTGTTTGCTTAGGCACCCGTAGGGTTAGCTTCTACCTGTTTGACAGTGACTGTGCTGAAGCACATGGAGGTTCTAAGAGCTGGAGTGAGTAAGTTCCCCTGGCTATGCTGAGGTATATGTGGGTCCCTGATGTTGGCATTTCATGCACCACCACACTGGGGCTCAGGATTTCTCATTGGTTTGCTGAGAGGTGGTTGGCTGGGATGCTTCCTGTTCTGAGTTGTGCTCCCCTTTTATTCAAGGGAGACAGACCTTTCTTGTCAATGTTTCAAGTTTCTTGGGCTAAAAAATCAATTCACTCCATCTTTTTGCTGGTCCTGCTGTTCCAGGATTTGTTTGGGGGTGCTATTTTATGGTTGTTTAAAGGTAAATATGGGAGAGCTACAGAGATTTACTGCTTACTCCACAATCTTGGCTCCCAGAAGTCCTTGCTCCAAGGTGTTGAGCAGTGAAGGCAGACCTTTGTCAATGGCAAAAACTTTAAGTAAAAAATTAGAAAAAGGAGCAATTTCTGTAGGAAAACATTTTAGGCATGTTGAACTTGAGATACTGTTTAAACACCCAGGTATGAATGTCCTTTAGAAAACTGAACATGAAGATTGGGCATTCTAGAGAGATGTCAGTTCTGGAGTTACAGGGAGTTATCTGTCTAGATTTGATAACCAAAACCCTGAGAGAGAATAAATTTACCCAAAGGATAAAGTAAAAATGGGGAACAGGGTCAAGGAAGGACTCTTAGAGAATACCCATGCATATATACACACAGCCATTTATAAGGTTAGGAAGATAATGAGGATCCAGTGAAGCAGAGAAAGAAGAACCAGGAGGGCATGATGTTTCCAAAGAAGACAGTATCAAGAAGGAATCAAGAAAGTCAAGTGTTACAAAGAAGTCAAGGTGCATAAGTACCAAAAAAGTTGCTAGGATTGTTGATTATGAAAAAAACCAGAACAGCAGTTTCAATAGAGTGATGGGGATAAAAAGTTAGAATTCAAAGGGCTATAGAGAAAATGTGTAGTGCGGAAATAGAATAATGTGCATGAATATTTTTGAGAATTTGGTAGTGAAGCAGAAGAAAGACAGATGGTAGTAAGAATAAATAGAAGAGTCAAGTGAAGGTTTCTTCAAGACCAATGAAGTTGTTTCCAATATTTGCCTGAAGGATATCAGGTAGCTCTCTAATGGACATTTACTATATGTAAAGAGGGATATTCTGGCTTCCATGTATGTAAACTGGTTCTTTTTTTAAAGGATTATTATATTTGTATTACTATCATTTTCCCCTAACCATCCTTCCACATTAAATCCTCCCACACTTGTAATAACAAAACAAAAACAACTGACATATTGACAACTGGCAGCACAAACCAAATCACATATCCAACTTGGTATTTTGCTTGATCATCATTTCTTTAGGATAGAAATTATTTGTTATAATTAATCCATGTTTAGTTACCTTTTAGTGTTATCTACCTTCTGATCTTGGGCAGAATGAGTAACCTCACTGGGCCTCAGTTACTGTATCTGTAAAATGAAGGGGTTATACTACATGGCTTCTGAGGTTTCTTCCAAGACTACAGCTATGAACAGTCCTTTAGTATCTTGTGTTCTTTGTTCTGCTTTCTTTGCATCATTTATCACAATAAACCAAGTTGCTGTTTATCCTTTCAACAAATATTTATAAAATAACTCCTGTATGCAAAGTAATATGTCTTATTAAACCCAGTTCTTAATGTCTAGAGGGCATGAAAGGGTTACTAGAATTCGGAAAAGAATGCAATATACAACAAAAAAGTAATTCAGGCATTGGGACAATTTTGTTCAACCCAGTTACCTGCATCTATCCTGTCAATAATCTGGTGACACATTTCTTCCAACTTACCATAATCTTCCATGTCATGCTTCCAAACTCCATGTCTTTCCCGCCTACCTTCTGCCAGTCTTTTCAGTTCCCCACAAAAGGGCTTTCTTTAACAGACTAAAATTAAAGCTTTGTATACAAAAATTTGTACATTTCATATTTGTTATTGCTTCTTACAGGAAAAAATCATAGCAATTACAAGTCAATTTTAATGAGTTAGAATTTCAAGTCTCAGAATTTATGTAGGGAAGCAGTTGATTTTTTTTTCTTTTTATTGAATATCAACCAATCCACAAGCATTTATCTAATATGTTTACCTAATCTGTTCAAGGTACTGTGTTAGGTATTGAAAATACAAAGACAAAAATGGAACAGCCTATTTTCTTAAAGATCTTAGATTCTATTGGAGGAAAAACACATATTTATATAAGTTAATATAAATATTTTACACAATAAGTTTTAGGCAGTTTTAGCAGGTAGAAGGGTCAAGAAAGGCTTCACGTAGGAGATAGTGTTTGAGCTGAGTTTTACAGGGAGCTAGGGAGTCGGAGAGTCAGAAGCAAGGAAGAAGGGCATTCCCTGAATGGGAGAGAGCCACTATAAAAGTCACAGAGATACAAAATGAGATGTTTTCACATGTGAGGAATACCCAGTTCCTCAGTGGGTCATTTTGTCCATACTATAAAGTGTTAGGAGAGTGATACATAATAAACTTAGAAAGGCAGATTCAAGTCGGATTATAAAGAATTTTGAATAATGAGTACTGAGGAGTTTATGGTATAAAACACTGAATAAAATGGAATTTATATTTTAGCCTAGAGGCAACAGGGAGCTATTGGAACTTTTTGAGGAAGGAAATAACATAGTCAGGCCTTTGATTCAGGGATATCTCTGTGAACGCTAATGGTAAGATTGTATGGAAAAGAGGAAAACTGAAGTAGGGAGACCAAACAGGAGTCTATTGGGGTAGTACAAATAAAAGGTGATGGGAGCCTAAACTAGGCTGACGAATATGTGTGTGTGTGTGCATGTGTGCGTATACACACATTCTTTATGAATATAGAGAAGGGAACAAATTCAAGAGATGATGTGAAGTAATATGAAGGAGACTTACCAATTAATGAATTATGGGGAAATGGTCATTGGAAAAGACTCTGATGCTGAGAAAGGTTAAAGGCAAAAGGACAAGGGAATGGCAGACAATAAGATGGATATATAGTGTCATGGAAGCAACAAATATGAGCTTGGACAGACTTCAGGAGACAGGGAAAGACAGAAGGGCCTGACACACCATGGTCAGTGGTATCACAAAGTGTTGGACACAATTGAATAACAATAATGAACATGAAAAAATCATTGACAATGAAGTTACAAATTCCACTCACTGGAAGGATGGTGGTACCCTTAATATAAGTAAGGAAGTTAGGAAGAGGGGAGTGGTGAGGTAGTGGTGAAAATAACGAATTCTGTTGGAGACATGCTAAGTTTGAGATTCCCACGGTACATCAATTTAAAATGGACAATAGGTCTTCTCTCTCTCTGTCTCTGTCCCTGTCTCTGTTTCTCTCTCTGTCTCTGTCTTTCTCTACACACACACACACACACACACACACACACACACACACACACACATATGGAGTGGTCTTTACAGAAAAGAGATGGTAATTGAATGCATGGAATAAGATCATTGAGAGTGTATAGTGAGTGAAGAGGGACCAGTACAGAGCTTTTGAGTACACCCATACTTAGTAAGTGAAACATGAAAGATGAACCAGTAAATGATACTGAAAAGGAATGGGCAAACAGATGAAGGAAAGTCAGGAGGAAGGAAGGTCATGAGAAGTCATAGAGGAGAGTATTGAACAGGAAACATTCATCAATGGTGCCAAATGCTGCAGAAAGAACAAGAACTGTAAAGACTGAGAAAAGAACAACGGATTTTGCAATTAGAAAGTTTTAGCCTGGCTAACATCAATTATTGTCAGATCCAGTCTTCTACTTTAATATTTCACAATGCAATTGACCCCAAGTTCTTAAAGACTATGAACACAGAATTTGTGCTCTCATTGGTCCATTGACAAGACTACAAAGTTTCTTAAAATTTATAAAGACTGATTTTATCACATAAATTTCAGACTAGATAAATTTGAAGAAGTTCATCAGCAAAACTTTGGCCATCAGATAATGACCATATTTGGCCACAGCAATTCACAAAGACTGTCTATCAAGGAAAAATTTCAATTTCAATTGCTTTTAGTTTACAAATAACCCTTTTTTCGTTTAAAATATTTTATCAGTGACTTTAATTTTTTAGTCAGTCATTTTCTTATATAAATTGTTTGAGTAGATGGACCTACTCCCACAATTAATCACAAGCACCTTATCACGGGCTCTAAGTACTTTGATATTGCCCTGAGTACTCCCTAATTTCCCAAGTGAACTCGCTCCCGACAGTTAACCTAATCAGATATCAAGTACTGAAGCAGATACTCTGAATCAGCACTAGGAACCAGTGTGAACTTACTGCCCCTCTTTTTTTATTTTTATTTTTTGCATTTTGGAGGGCAGAAGGCAGGTTAATTGGGGTTAAGTGATTTGCCCAAGGTCACACAGCTAGTCAGTGGTAAGTGGCTGAGGCCAGATTTGGATTCAGGTCCTCCTGATTTCTGGGCCAGTGATCTATTCACTGGGCTACCTAGCCACCCCTATTGCCCCTCTGCCCCTCTTTCATCCCCACCAACGTCACAGTTTGTTTCCCAATCCTTCAAGGATCTGTATTCACAGGATTAGTATGCCTAAGCTTCTAGGAAGCCTACTTTCACTGGAATCACTGTTTGGCTGCTTACATTCACACTAACAAAAACATCCATGCTCACATTCATACAAACAATCCACAGTTCTGCCCTCCTGGAGTCTCACTCAGCCTGCACTTTGTTCTTCAAAACTCCACCACAAGGCTCAGAAGTCCCACTCACTCATCCTCCCTTCTCTATAATATCCAATGTTTCCTAGAAGATGGGACTAAAGAGCTCATGGTAGAACAGTGGTTCTCAATCTTCCTAATGCCACTACCCTTTAATACATTTCCTCATGTTCTGGTGACTCCCAACCACAAAATTATTTTCGTTGCTATTTCATAACTGTAATTTTGCTACTGTTATGATATCTGATATGCAGGATGTATTTTCATTGTTACAAATGAACATAACCCACAGGTTGAGAACTGCTGTGGTAGAGTAAGGGATGAGGTGGGGGATTCACAGAAAGAAAAAAAAAGCTCTAGTGCTTTATGCAACTCATTAGCTAAAAAAAATCTCATCACTTCTCAAATTATTGCTTAGATTATTGTCTCTGCATCATATTTGACTTCATTGCTTGGATCTCACCCACTCTAATTCATGCTCCACAAAGGTGCCCAACACTAATCTGACAATGTCACTATCCCACTTAATAAGCTTCAGATTGTGTTATCTATAAAATTAAATAAAACTCATTTGTTGAGCATTTAAAGCCCTTCACAACCTATCCCTAGCCTACCTTTCCAATATTATAACACATTACTTGCTTCGTATACTCTATTGACAAACAAACTGGCCTCATTACTTTTTTTCATATGCAGTACCCAATTTTCCACCTCTCCACTGGCTTTCTCTCATGCCTAAAATGCACTCCCTTCTCACCTCAGTGGATCTCTAGTTTTCTTCCAGACTCAGTTCAAAATATGTTGAGTCTGATATGCCTATGGAAAATCTGCTGGAGATGCCCAATAAGTAATTAGTATTGTGAGACATAGCTTAAGAGAAATTAGGCTAGATAAATAGATCAGAAAGTTGCCCTCATAGATATAATGATCAAGCCCATGGAAATTGACGAGATTGTATTGCTTCTCCTGACCACCATGTGAGTGCTTGCCTTGTGTGAGTTCTCCATAAAATAATCTTTTAGGCAAGTGTACAATGGACATTTGAACAATATGACCAGCCCATTGGAGTTGCATTCTCTGCAGTAGAGTTTGAATGGTTGGCAGTGTCCAGTACCTGATCCTGCCAGGTGATCTTCAGACTTTCTAAGACAATTAAAATGTAAGTGATTCAATTTCTTAGCATATTGCTTGTATACTGTCCGGGTTTCAAAGGCATACAACAATGAAGTCAGCACAATGGCTCTGTAGACCTTCAGTTTGGTAGGCAAACTAATTAATGCCTCTTCCCTCCAACACTTTACTTCAGAACCTCACAAATACTGAGCTAGCTCTGGCAATGCACACATCAACCTTATTATCAATGTGTATATTCCTGGAAAGTATACTGCTAAGGTAAGTGAACTTATCCGCAGTATTCAAAATTTCTCCATTTGCTGTAACCAAGGGTTTTGCATACAGGTGGTTTGGTGGTGCTGACTGGTGGAGCAACTTGTTCTTGGTGTTAATTGTTAGGCCAAAATTAGTACAAGCAGCAGAAAATACATCCATACTTTGTTGCATTTCAGCTTCATTGAGTATACAATCATCTGCAAACAAAAAAAATCATGCACCAACACTCCCTCCACTTTGGCCTTGGCTTGTACCCTTTTCAAGTTGAATAATTTATCCTGAGTGTCATAGTTGTCCTTGACACTATGTTCATCCTCATTGAAGGCATTTGACAACATTGCTGAAAACATCATGCTAAAAAGCATGGGAACAAGCACACATCTGTTTCACTCCATTGGTGACTGGGAAAGTGTAAGAACATCGTCCATTATCCAGAACCTAGGCAAGCTTGTCATGAGACTGATGTACTATAACTTAGAGCAGTGGTTCTCAACTTTCCTAATGCCATGACCCTTTAATACTCATATGTGGGTGTATCTGCATGTGGGCAGACCCGCCTGGAGACCCATACAGGAGCAGCATCTCAGCTCCTAAGACCATTGGAAATATGTGTTTTCCAATGGCCTTAGGCGACCCTGTAAAGACAAGCAACAGTAGATTCCCAAAAGAATGCTACTGTGAACAGCTTTTAAGATTCGGGTTACACAGTAGTAGTGAACACTCTGTTTATTCCATTACAAATCAAGATTAAGTACAATATTCACAGTATAATATTCTCAATATTATATCTTATTACAGAAAGTCACAATATTTAGAACAAGGAACAAAAGAAGAATCCCTGTCACCTGGTTTCCCTAAGGGGGAAACCAGTTTAACACTTAAAGATTCAATCAATCAATTAACAAAGGAATCACCTGGTTTCCCTGAGGGGGAAACCCTTCTCATTTAAAGATTCAATCAACAATTCACAACATACTGATCTTCCACTCATGGGGCAACCATTAACTTTAGCCTCCAATACGATCCTTAGAAAACCACACAAACTTTCTACCCCTTGGTTTCCAACAAACCTCAGTTTAGTCCAAGGGGAGGCCTTTTCTTTATTTTGACTCTGGGTGGTCTCTCTGATTCCCTGGAT
Organism: Pseudocheirus occidentalis; assembly: GCA_028646575.1. Lineage (NCBI taxonomy): Eukaryota > Metazoa > Chordata > Mammalia > Diprotodontia > Pseudocheiridae > Pseudocheirus > Pseudocheirus occidentalis. The sequence continues at coordinate 42,461,009 of CM053597.1, read as the reverse complement.
CCTCTTCCCTGGTCCCAGCTCCCTCCTGAATCTGCCAAACAGTCACCTGGATTCAGGAGCAGACAGCTGCCAGGTTCTCATCCAGTCTTCAGAGGAAAACAGCTCCCAGATCCTTGTCCAGTCCTCAGGGCAATCCCTGGCATACACTGAAGTTCACAGGGTTCAGCACACCTCAAACCCTTGCCTGGAACTCAAGGATCAGCCAGGCCACAAACGAACAAAGTCCCATCCTGTTCATATTTCAGTCAGCTTCCAGATACTGAGAAAGGAACTCTTTCTCTCCCTCTCTTTCTCTCTCTCTCTCTCTCTCTCTCAGCTGACTTCAGTCTCCATGAATCTTCCTTCACTGAGGAGCCAATTCCAATTCTCTCTCTCTCTAAAATTCTTCTTTATATACAGCACTGGCCTCCTGTCTCAGCCAATAGCCTTCTTCCAAGTCAATAGGGGAGTTCATACCTTCTCAACAATGGACAGAGTTCACACCTTCTATACTTACCCTAAGTACCCTAAGGTACTAGGTGCTACTCAGCCCTAAGTTACTAAGTTCTAAGTATATGATAAACTGATTACTATTACAGACCCCAAAAGGGTCATGACCCACAGGTTGAGAACCACTAACTTAGAACTTCTCTGTGAAACCAAATTTTGACATAATTTCCCATAAGCCCTCAAGACTGATAGAATCAAAGACTTTGGTCAGATCAACTCCATGTTAGGGTAAAAAAAAACTGAATTACTAGTTGTTTGCTAAGCTCATCCTAATCCATGCATAACTGTTCCACTGTCCTGATCAACTGTTACCCCATGCCTAACATGTACTAGCACTTCTGCCTCTCAGAATCTTTCTTTTCTTCAAGACACAATAAGTTGCTATTTTGCCCTTGAAACTCTCCCTGATACACCCAGTTTTTAGTGGTCTTTCCCTTTATAAATCACCTTGTATTTTTTGTTATGCCTACTTTATATCTCTTTCTAAGTATAATGCAAACCCCTTATGGCCAGGACTATTTTTATTCTATCCCCTAGTTTGATACAATGCCTTTCTCAGATTAGATGCTTAATGTAGGTTTAATTTAATCAAACTCCTGCTAAGGCCTCGTAAACATATTAAAAATAGCAACAATGAAATCTGAAATAACATACTGCTGATCAAGTACCAAGACTCATGTAGTGGGTAGAAATAATCATATTTGAATGTTATAACAGAAGGAAACAGGGATTTGTGCACCTCAAGCAAGTTTTGAAAATTGTGCCCTTATGCCTATCTGCAGTAATCTACTAGAGGCTTTGAGCCATTACTATTACATACAAAATTTGATTTATCACAAAATAAATACGTACATACTATACAGAATGGAGTTTTCTAGAATGAAAAAAAAATACATTTGTTAAAAAGTAATATAAAGAAACAGCTCTCGTGCTTCCCACCTTCTGTTATACCCTAGGCAGATTCCTAGCCCTGGTAATAGCCCTGGACTATAACACAAAGTCATATTAATATGAATTAGCATTCAAATTAATAAATACTTTGAAAATAAAGTCCAAAACCAAATATGAATATCTCTTCTTAATAAGCATAATGCCCTCAAGCAAAGGTTGTCTTTTAGCTAGATGCATAGTATCATTTGCTCTAGTAATGTTACAACATGTTTGTCAAATTTGTATCCAATTCTTACTGTGTAAATAGGGATATTAATTTTTGTCAACATTTTTGAAAATGATGGAGTTACTTTTTGGTAGGAATCAATTTTATATGATGGGCTTTTTGTTTTCATGTGCTTTGAAAAAAATATAGCCTATGGTTATGTGAATGTTATAGATTTCCTACTGAGATTATTCTGTAAATTATAGCATTAACTTCTTTTTATTAATTCATCCAGCAAATATTATTGAGTACCTTCTATGTAAATGGCACTGTCCTAGAAGCCACAGCAACAGAAATATAAAATGGACTGTTGGGGGCTTACAGTCTCTTTAGAATGCAGTGGAATTTTCCCCCAGTATTAATGGAAACTATGGGTACATGTTTAGGGTAGTCAACAAATGTATTCCTTTACTATGAATTTTCGATAATTCAAACAATTATTGTTGCAAGAATCAATGTTATTTTGTAGACTTCACATAACAAGAATATATTACATGTTTTTTTAATCTTTTCATTTCCACTTGCTCCAAAAGTGAAGTTCAGTTAAAGAACTTTGCTTCTATTTGTCTAAAATGCTCTAGTAGTGTGAATAAGATTAAAGGAAGTTGACATCTTACAATCTTTCCAGCTTCAACTCTGACTTATCTGACCTTCAAAAAGACAATTAAATTCTCTGTATTTGTTTCCCCAGCTGTACAAAACTGATATGAACTTTAAGCACTGTTTATTGGTAAACTGCTTTTGCATGAAAAGGTTACAGAAAGAACTGAAAACATAATTCTGTAAATCAAAAGCATTCTCACTACTTGCAAAGAGCTTAACTTCTCAGAGGAAATAGATATATAGCTCACCATGCTTAAAAATAGGGTTCAGTTCTTAACACAAAGAGAAAGGACCCAATTACTCGTGTAATTAGCATTTATTAAGTGCCTACTATGTGCCAGACACTGTGATAAATGCTGGGGATTAGCAAACAAAAGAGGCAAAAAACAGATCCTGTTCTCAGAAATGGAGGAAAGAACATGCAAACAATTATATGCAAACAAGTTAGGCAGAAGAAAAAATTGAAGGTAATTAGCTGAGAGAAGGTGCTAGCATTAAGAGAGATTTGGAAAAAGCTTATTGTAAAAGGTGGGATGTTAGCGGAGACTTAAAGAAAGTCCAGGAAGCCAGGAGGCAGAAATAAGGTAGGAGAAGGTTCCAAGCATAGGTGAGAACCAGAGAAAAATGTTCAATATTGGTATATAGGGCTTGTGCAGGAAATAGCAAAGAAGCCAATGTCATTGGATCACAGAGAACATAGTGAGGAATAAGTGATAAGGAAAGTGATAAGGATAGAAAGGGAAGAAATGTTATAGAGAGCTCTGAACAACAGAGGATTTTATATTTAATCCTAAAGTTGATAAGAAGCCATTGGAGTTTATTGAATAATCACTAATCATTCAATTGACTGGTGAATGAGAGACATGATCAGACTTGAATTTTAGGAAGATTAATTTAACAGCTCTGTGGAAGCTGGACTGGAGTGGGGAAAGACTTCAACCAGTAGTTCAACCAGTAGGATATTGCAATAGTAGAGGCATGAGAGTCTGTACCAGGTTGGTGGTAGTGTCAGAGAAGGAGAAATCTCTGAGGTAACTAAGAGGATGATACTGCCCTCTATAACCATCAGAAAAATAGGAAGAGGAAAGAATTGTAGGAGGTAGAGATAAAGAGTTCAGTTTTGAATAAGAGGGGTGATAGTGGACATCCTTGTTTCACTCCTGATCTTACTGGAAATGTTTATCCTCATTTCACATAATACTTGCAGATGGCTTTAAGTACATGCTACCTATTATTCTAAGGAAAACGCCACTTATTCCTATACTTTCTAGAGTTTTTAATAGGAATGGATGTTGTATTTTGTCAAAGGCTTTTTCTGCATCTATTGAGATAATCATATGGTTTCTGCTAGTTTTATTGTTGATATGATCAATGATACTGATGGCTTTCCTAATATT
>CM053597.1:42440439-42456864 GCA_028646575.1 Pseudocheirus occidentalis | reverse complement strand
TCTGTTTTCATGATTTTCTTGCATCGTTCTCATTTCTCTTCCCAATTTTTTCTCCACTTATCTTATTTGGTTTTCAAAGTCCTTTTTCAGTTGATGTATAGCTTCTAGGCATTCTTCAAGTGTCTTGGAAGCATTTGGTGTGGGAGTTCTGACTGATTCACTTCCCTTTCTCAGGTGAGGCAATGGAATCTCTAGAGCCCTCCAGTCTTTGAAAGCCATTTCTGTAGTGCCAGAACATAGGGAAACACCTTTCCACAGTCCCATTGTGCTCTGGTTGCCACTGCTTGTTTCTCCTCTGATTTTTCCCTTCCTCAGTTACCAGACCCACCCATCACCATGTATATTTTTTGGGGGGTAGATACAATTTTCCCAGTTACTCAAATGCAAAAGGAAGGAGGGAAGGAACAAGTATTTTTGGGACTTAGACATATCAGCCTCTCTAGTTAAAAGGGTAGGCTTTTTCAAGTGCTTTCTATGCCTGTGATTACTAGAAGAAATGGATACCTCTGTTAAGACCTAGAAGAATAGTCAACAATATTTATTTCTTATAAGGAGGAGGGAGAGAACAAGCATTTAATATTATTTCATTTGATCCTCACAACAACCCTGCGAGGCAGATGCCATATTATTTCATTTTATAGTGGGGGAAAATGAGGGAAATAAGTTAGGTGATACTAAGTGTCTGAGGCTGGATTTGAATTCAGGATGCTAAGTCTTCCTGACTTCAGGTCTGGCACTCTCTGCACTATGGTTCCCCTTTCTCCTGACCATCCTCCAAACTATACCATGTCTGGGAGAAAATAAGGCACTCATTGCACCCCCTGAGACCTTGTGTCTTTATCTTTACCCTAGACATTTTCTGATCTGCCATCACCTCTCCCTTACAAACCCCCTCTACTTTCTACCTCTGAGAACTGCAATCAAATCACCAACACATTGCCTTTGGAAAGTGCTTGTTGATGTAACATTTTCCTTTCCACTCACCATTTTTATGATTGCCTAGGATGGTAGCTCTTTTTTTCTGACCACTATTCTCTATACATGTTGTTGCTACCATTAAAATGTAAGCTGCTTACTCTGATCAATACATTGGCCAACCACAATTCCAGAGGACTCATGATGAAGCATGCTACCCATCTTCAGATGGAGAGGAAAGGGACTCAGTGCATATTGAGGCATTTAACATAGAAACATATATACATGCAGATACATACACACAGACAAAGACAGACAAATAGAGAGAGAGAGAGATGGATGGATATAGATATACTCTATATAGATAGATAGATATTATTATATAAATATGACTCTAAAATATATTTTTAGGCATGGCAAAAGTGAGCATTTGTTTTGCTTGCCTATACATGCTTTAAATGGTTTTTTTCTTGGTTTCTCAATGAGGGGGTAGATGTGAGAGAGGAATTCAGACCTGAAAATAGAATAAAATTGAATTTTTAAAAAGAATATAAGCTTTTTGAGGGCAAGAACCCTTGATTTTGTATTTATGTTCCCAATTCTTAGCATAGTGCTCAACAAATAGCAAGCAATTAAAAATATTTTTCACTCATTCATCTCCAGATCTCATGAATTGTGTGGATGATTTTTTAAATCTTTGATAGCTTTGAAAATTATAACATGAAAGATCGATGATCTCAAGGAAAATAGTGAGCAATAGTGGAGAAGAAGGGGGCCTAGAAGTACTAGATTTCATACAATACTTCAGAGCATTAATCATAGAAATGATTTAGTAAAATCATTTCAGTGATTTTAAAAATAAAAGGATCAATCAGTGAAACAGATTAGGTACATGTCATATCCACGACTCCAAAGTAAGCACCCTCTTAGGTCAGGTTTGATGTTGGGACAAAATGAAGCATGACTTGAGTCCCTGAGCATTTAACAAAGGGAGTTTGTTTGTCTTAACTTAGCAAGAACATGTAGCAAGGACACAGTGGCATTAGAGTCTTCTCTGGGTACAGTACCCTGTCATCTTCTGGAAACTTGTCTGGTCAGTCAGCCATCAGGGTATGGTGACTGGTATGGTTTTTGGAGACATAACTGGCACCTTTTATGCCCTTCAACCAGAAAGATGCATTAGGTCCTATAACAGAAAAAAATATATACAAAACAAGCAGACACAATAGCTTAGTCTTTGATAAGGTAAAAACTCACTATTCAACAAAAATTGCTGAGAAAACTGAAAAGTGGTTTGTCAGAACTAGGTGTAATGAATATCTCAGAGATAATTTCCAAATGGATGCCTGATTTACACGTAAGGAATGGTATCATAACCAAATGAGAGGAACAAGGAAGAAATTACCTTTTAGTTCTATAGACAGGGAAAGAGACCATGTCCAAAGGATAGAGAGGATCATAGAGTATCCCACGGACAATTTTGATTACATCAAATTTAAAAGATTTTGCATGAACAAAACCAATACAATTAAAATTCAAAGTTTTTACATCAAGTTTCTCTGATAAAGGTTTCATATAAAATATATGTAAGAGATTGATTTGAATTTATAAGAACAAGAGCTTTTCCCCAAAGGATAAAATGTCAAAGAAAACAAATGTTGTTTTCAAAGGAACAAATTCTAGTTATCAATAAACATGAAAAAACCCTCCAAATCACTCATTAGAGAAATACAAATTAAAGGAACCCTGATCCTCTACCTTCTTCCCATCAGATTAGGAAAATTACAAAAAAAGGAAAATGACAAATCCTATAGGGGCCTTGTGACTCCCCTAATGTCATATTGCAATTTGGATATGTGCTCAAAAAGTAATTGAACCATGCATATCTTTTATTCAGTTATCCCACTATTAGATTCCATTAAGACAAAAGGAAAATTAAAGAGACCCATATGTGCAAAATTACTTAAAACAGCTCCTTTCTGTGGCAGAAAAAGATTGTAACTAAAAGGGAAGGAAGGTTCCCTTCCAATGAAAAATGAACAAATAAATTATGGTATGCCAATATCATGGGAAAATGTGTTGTAAAAAAATGATGGAATGGACAGTTTCAAAGAAACCTGGCAAGACCTGTATGAACTGCTATAGTGGGAACTGAGCAGAACAATTTATAAAATAACAATATTATAAAGAAAAAAAAACGTTAAAAGACATGATAACTGATCAGTGTAATGGCCAACCACGATTGCAGAAGACTGATGATGAAGCTTGCTGGCCTTCTCTTGGACTCGAGATGTAGAATGACACATACATTTTCAGATACATTAAATGTGGGGATTTGCTTTGCTTGACTATATTTGTTATGAGGGTTTTCTCTTTCTTTTTGGCATGGTGGGGCAAGATAGGAAAGACAGGTTGCTATAGAAAAGCAAAGGGATAGGAATAGGGAAAAGAAAAAGAGAGTCCTCGAGCATCTTTTTAAAAAATAAAAGATCAGGAAGAAAATCTGAATAAAGACAAGACAAGCAGATCTTCTAAAGCTCCAGGTTTATCTTATTAAATACTTAAGAAGAAAAGGCAGCTCTGCCTAATTATTAGGTATTTAATAGATACCTGCAGTTTCAGTACCTATTTTAGGTTTTACTAGGCAAATATGCATTCTACTTTGTGTTTGAATTCATAATAAAAAGAAAACCATAAAGTGAACCTTACATAGGACAATAGGCACACAAAAAAGTCTCAAATACACAAAGTAGATCTCTTAGGTTTTTTGGAAAGTAAAAGCTGATTTGTCATGGGAGAAAAAGTACATAGTGAGGAGAGTGGGGTTGGGCAATGAATTCTTAATTATTTAAGGGGGGAAGATTTTCTGGTTCCCCCCTTCCTTTAAACTAACAAAGACATAGGCACAACTTTGTGGTTATCTGGAGCGACTAAAAGGAGAGTTTATCAAAGAAGTCAGAGATCCTTTGTATAGTTGTAATATAATCCTGGTAATTAGATTTAGCGTCTTTGGTTCTGGCCAACAGTTTGGAGAGATGACAATAATTGAGACAGATAAGCCATGTCAATTAGACATGAGAAACTGAAAACTGTACTAAACCCAGAAAGTAGGATTCCTTAATCTTGTGGATGGAGGTGAAGTTGGCTGCTTAAATTTGGGTTACCAGCTGGAATCAAAGTGCCTTTGTTTCTAAATGGTGCTAAGTTACAACTGCGGGAAAGCTTGGACCTATAATCTCTCTCTCTCTCGCTCTCGCTCTCGCTCTCGCTCTCGCTCTCTGCCTCTCTCTCTGTCTCTCTCTGTCTCTGTCTCTCTCTGTCTCTCTGTCTCTCTCTCTGTCTGTGTCTCTCTCTGTCTCTGTCTCTCTGTCTCTGTCTCTCTTTGTTTCTCTCTGTCTCTCTCTTTGTCTCTCTTTCCCCTCTCTTCCCTTTTCCTTCCCTCCTTCTCTTTCTTTCTCCCTCTCTCCCCTTCTCTATCCTACCTCCTCCCTCTCTTTTTCTCCCCATCTCCCTCCCCTCCCCCAGAATGGTGGTAAGAAGGAGGCTTAAATAATCAGAGCCTGGCTCATATAGCCTTCCTGTTCCGAAATTTTTCTGGGGAGAAAAAACGCCACCCACCTCAGACCTTCTAATCTCATATGGAAAGATTCAAGATTGCAGATTCTGGACAGACTTTAGCCAAGCCATTAATAGTTTGTTTGCTGTTACTGAATAAGGAAAGGCAATATGAAGCTGTCCTAGCCCTGATGAGACTTCCTATTATTGGCTCTTAAGTCCTTCCTGGTCATGAGATTAAACTGCTCCATAGTTTGGTCTCTTCTGCCAAGGTCTGTATTACACACAACTAGAAATTCCCAAAGAGCTCTCATGCTAAAGGAATAATGAAATCCTCTTTTACTGTGAGACCACAAAGAAAAGCCCAAATCCCTCCAACCCCAATCCCACAAAACCATCCCTCTGGTCCCCAAATCCAACCAAAAAACTCAAACCTCAAACCATATATTTAAATTTAGAAGCACTAGAAGATTTTTAGGAAATTAGCTAAAGGAAAGAAAAATCAGCAACTCTCATTTAAACACTGACTCCAGAACATATAATTATATTCCCATGATTATGACAGAATCCCTAGGCATTAATGGATTTGATCTTAAAAAGAAAGCCATGTATTTTGTCTTGATGGCATCATTTCATATACTCTCATGATAAACAGGATAAACATACACTCAATTCAATCTCTTTACTGGCAGCACTTAAAATATCACTTATTAACATAACTGTGTCTTTCAACTAAATACATTATGTGTTCCAGGTCAGCCAGAAAAACTGTCAAGAACTGAAAGTATAAGAAAGAAAGAAACAGGGCAAATTAGATATATTTCTGCAAATTCCATGATTGATTGTATCCAGGGATCCTGGAGCCAAAATATTACTTCCTCTTTCTAAAGCTGTTAAACTGATGGATTAAGCAATTTTCATGGAAAATTTAAAACATCCTAGTCGATCAATTAGAATTATAGCGGGAATGGACATAATGGGAATAATTTTCCTTTAAATCAAAGGTTCTTCATCTTTTTGTCTTGTATTGGGGACCCCTTTGATAGTCTGGCAAAACCTATGGACCCCTTCTTGGGATACTGTTTTGTTGCCTACATTCCTAATTTACTGAAATGCTAAATTTCAACTTGAGGTTAGTGAAAAATAAAGATGTAATTTTTTTTCCCATCCAAGTTTATGGACCTCCGAAATCTTGTATCTTCATCATCTGTGGACCCCAAGTTAAGACTCTCTAATCTGGAAACTTATCCCTGTTTATACCATTCAGCTTGATAATGTTTATTGTTGTTCTTTTAAAATATACCATGATGTAATTTATCCCCTTGAACTCTGAATTAGGTTTCTAGTGCTAGTAATGAGTTCAGAGGATCATAGATTTGGAGCTAATGGGGGAGTTAGGGATTATCTAATCCTTGGCTGTCACTGTGCAGGCAAAGCAACGGAGGTCTAGTGAAGGAAAAAGGATTCTTTCAAAGAGAGGAAATGGCAGAGCTGTAATTTTAACTCAGTTCCTTTGAGTCCAAATCTCCAGGGTACTGTCTGCTATACTATATGACTGCTTCACTGAACACTGAGCTGAACACACTGTTTCATCCGATTCCTTTGGTTTTCTGGTTAAACAAGAGAGTTTTGATAGAATGATGTAGTGCCTGGAATAACAGAGATATAAAAACTGAAAAGCAATAGCCATAATTATGAGGGTAGCATGAACATCTGGGATTTTAATCAACATCTGGGACAGGACTCCTCTTTTAGAGTAATAAAGCATTTAGCTTTACCTTTTCATTTATTTCTAATAACATTATTTAAATACATTGCTTGAGATCTCTACTCCCTCTACTTTTTACCAAATACAAAGGAGAAACAATCTGTTTATTCACACATTGTGAATATGACTTCCCCAGAGCTAAACTTAAAAGTTCGACTTTTTTGTATTTATCTAGTATTTTATTTTTCCCCAGTTACATGTAAAGCAATTTTTACCACTTGTTTTGAAAACTTTGAGTTCTAGATTCTGTCCCTTACTCCTTTCACTCACCTCATTGAGAAGGCTAGCAATTCAATATAGGTTATACCTGTGTAGTCATGCAAAGCATATCCACAATCGACATGTTGTGGAAGAAAACAGACAAAAAAACTCAAGAAAAATAAAGTAAAAGAAAGTATGCTTTAATCTGGATTTTCTCTCCTTTCTATGGGGATGAATAGCATTTTTCATCTTAATCCCTTCAGAGTTGTCTTGCATCATGTTTTTTGAGAACAACTAAGTCATTCACAGCTGCTCATCTGTTGCTGCTACTTTGTACACTGTACATGTCACTTTGCATCAGCCTGTGCAAATCTTTTCAGGTTTTTCTGAGAGCATCCTGCTCATTATTTCTTATAGCACAATAGTATTCCATCATAATCACATACCACAAGTTGTTTGGCCATTCTCCAATTGATGGGCATCCCCTCAATTTCTTATTCTTTAATCCAGGGAAAGAGCTAGTGTAAATATTTTTGTACATGTAGGTCCTTTGCCTTTTTTTAAAATCTCTTTTGGGATACAGACCTAGTAGTGGTGTTGCTAGGTCAAAGGGTATGCATGGTTTTATAGGCCTTTGGGCCAGTTCCAAATTACTCTATAGAATGGTTGAATTAGTTCACAACTCCAACATTGCATTAATGTCTCATTTTTCCCACTTGATTCCAACATTTTTCATTTACTTTTTCTGTCCTATTATATAATCTAATAGGTATGAGGTAGAATTGTTTTAATTTGCATTTCTCCAAGTAGTAGTGAGTTAGAATATATTTTTTCATATGGCTATAGATAGCTTTGATTACTTCATCTGAAAATTGACCATACCTTTTGGTCATTTGTCAATTGAAGAATGGCTCTTATTTTTATAAGCTTGCCTCAATTCTCCATGAGAAATATAATTGACTCAGTTCTCTATGTTTATCAGAGAAACTTGCTTCATTTTTTTCACAGTTGCTATTGTTAACTATATTTCTCTCCATCCTATTCCCCCCACCCCATTTATTCTATTCTTTCTCTCTCCTTTCACCCTGCCCCTCCTCAAGAGTTTTGTTTATGACTATCCCCTTCTCTAATCTTCCCTCCCTTCTATCAACCCCCCTATTCTCTCCCCTTCCTTTCCTATAGCATAAGATAGATTTCTATGCCCAATTTAGTGTGTGTTATTCCCTCTTTGAACCAATCCAGATGAAAGTAAGGTTCACTCACTCCCCCTCCTCCTAACTTCCCCTCTCTACTGTAAAAGCTTTTTCTTGCCTTTTTTATGTGAGATAATAATCTATTATACCTCTTCCTTTCTCTTTCTTCTAGTACATTTCTTTCTCATGCCTTAATTTAATTTTGAGATATCATCCCTTCATATTCAACTCACACTTATGCTCTCTGTCTATATATACTCCTTCTAATTGCCCTAATAATGAGAAAGATCTTATTGTTTACAAATATACTCTTCTCATGTTGGAAATGTAAACAGTTTAACATTATTAAGTCTCTTATCATTTCCATTTTCTATTTACCTTTTTACGCTTCTCTTGAGTCTTGTATTTGAGAGTTAGAATTTTTATTCAGCTTTGGTCTTTTCATCAAGAATGCTTGAAAGTCCTCTATTTCATTGAATGTCTATCTTTTCCCATGAAGGATTATACTCAGTTTTTCTGGGTAGGTGATTCTTAATTGTAATTCTCCTTTGCCCTCTGGAATATCATATTCCAAGCCCTCTGATCCTTTAATGTAGAAGCTGTTAAATCTTGTGTCATCCTGACGGTGGCTCTACAATACTTGAATTGTTTCTTTCTGGCTACTTTCAATATTCTCTCCTTGAACTGAGAGCTCTGGAATTTGGCTATAATATTAATTAATTTGGCTATAATATTCCTGGGACTTTTCATTTTGGGATCTTTTTTAGGAGGTGATTAGTGGATTCTCTTAATTTCTATTTTGCCCTCTGGTTCTAGAATATCAGGGCAGTTTTCCTTAATAATTTCTTAAAAGCTAATACATAGGTCCTCTTTTTGATCATGGGTTTCAGGTAGTCCAATAATTTTTAAATTCTCTCTCTTGGATCTATTTTCCAGGTCATGTGTTTTTCTAATGAGATATTATATGTCATTTTCTATTTTTCCCCATTCTTTTGGTTTTGTTTTGTTGCTTCTTGATTTCTCATAGAGTCATTAGCTTCCAATTGTTCCATTCTAATTTTTAAGGAATTATTTTCTTCAGTGAGCTTTTGGACCTCCTTTTCCATTTGACCAATTATGGTTTTTAAGACATTTTTCTCCTCATTAGCTTTTTGAACTTCTTCTGCCATATGACCTAATCTCTTTTTAAGGTGTTATTTTCTTCAGCATTTTTTGGTGTGTCCTTTATCAAGCTGTTGACTCTTCTCATGATTTTCTTACATCACTTTCATTTCTCTTACCAATTTTTCCTCTACTTCTCTTACTTGATTTTAAAAATCCTTTTTGATCTCTTCCATGACCAATTCATATTTTTTCTTGGAAACTTTCAGTGTAGGAGCTTTGACATGGCTTGTATTATGTGTATTATGTGTATTATGATTTTCCTTCTCAAAATAATAACTTTATATAGTCAGAGTTTTTCCCCATTGTTTACTCACTTTCTCATCCTATTTCTTGACTTTTAACTGTTGTTAAAGTAGGGCTCTGCTTCCAGGGTGGAGGGCACAGTGTCCCAAACTTCAGGGGTTTTGTGCAGCTGTTTTCAGAGATCTTTCTAGGAACATGTAAGTTTTCAGTTCTTCCAAGGTAGTATTATCTAAAGAGAAGGGTTTACTCTTCTCCCAGCCTGTGCTCTGGTCTGTGAGTGAGGCCAAGCCCTGGAACTGTGAGGAGGGTGCCCCCTCCACTGTGGCCACTCTCTGCAATGCTAGTATTCCTCCACTCCCTAGGACTGCCACCCAGGACTGCAAACTACATCCAAGTATAGACAAAGCAACAGAGTCCTGCCTCAGTGCTAGCAACAATATCCCTGTAATCTCTGCCTGACCAGTTGTTTGACCCTCTTACCATCTGTGGGCTGAGAGCTCCAGAAACAGTCACTGCTACTGCTGATCTGGTCATTCTCAAGGCCTGCTTCTGGTTTACTGGGCCTGGGGCTGTGGGCGAGGTCTTCACTGGACTGTGCTCCACTTTCATCATGATGCAACAGACCTTTCCTGGGGACCTTCCAAGTTGTCTTGGGTTGGAAATTTGTCTCACTCCATCTTTTCATGGGTTCTGCTGCACCATAATTTGTTTAGAGTCATTTTAAAAAGATATTTGATGGGGTTTGGGGAAAATCTCAGGAAGATCCTTGCCTTTTCTTTGTCCTCTTGGCTCCACTTCCAGAAAAGTTCAGCTGTTTTACCACCTTATATTGAAATTGCTGCCTACTTGAAAATAGAACCTAGGATTCCCTTTAAAGCTAACACTAATACTTAGTGGCATTACCCACTGCTTTCTTAATTTTTAAAAGCTCATGTTTACATAATACTTCACATATTTATGAAGCAATTTTCTAATTTTTAAAAATGTGGTAGATCATGCAAGTACTCTTATTTCTTACTGAACCAATGAGGAAACTGAGACCCAGAGAGGTAAATTAATTTGTCCAAAATGACACAGATAATAAATGGTGGGGCTTGAACTCAGACTTAGCCAAGGTCATTAATCTTTCCATTATCTTTAGCCTGCTTCTCAATGGTAAGAATGCTTTCAGAAACTCAGAATTGTTTTTTTTACAGCTTTAAATTGGCTCTCTTGGTTTAAAAAATGTGGTTTGGAGCTATTTTAATTTTTTAAAATAGGACTCAGGTAAAAAATGATTGGATGATAATATTTTTTTATAATTTCTTGGAGAGTGTACATCTCTTGACTTTTGACTATTAAAAAGCCGATCCATCCTTTACAAAAGTGTAATGTGTAATGGGCATGTGTAATGGAAATGGGAATTTGAAGATCTTCCCTGCCCCTTAATAGACCTAGGGGGGAGGTTGCAGACCTCCCCTGCTTTGAAATTAAACTCTGTCCCTTAATAGTCTGAATGTAGTAACTCGGAGCCTATGATGGAAGGAATTTGCTAAAGGGTAGAGCAGAGCCCACAGGAAGCTGGGATCCTGAGCCAGAGAGATGGTGGGGGAGAGAGGATGCTCATTAAGGATATAGAGAGGGGTATGAGTACATATTGGTTTTGTGTTGGTTTGTGGGAAGGCTAAAGGATGGCATGGCTCTCAGTGTTATTATGCTTCTGAATATCTTTGGTACTATGATGGAATCAGTTTACTGGTTTTGGGATTCAGTTTTCTGGTGTCTAAATAAATGCTTCAGTTCTGTCCTCTACCTGGAGAATCTGATATATTTTGCAATTGAATGTCCTGTGATACTTATAGTCATGGTCTTTATTGTGATCATGGGCACTGTAAATACTGCATTGGTGTTACAGCATGTTTCAGATCTATATTGACTGTAAACTGTCAGAGTAGTAGTTGAACAGTTTACAGGGAATTTTATAAACACGGTAACTCCTTCCTGATCCAAGCCCTTGAGGGGATTATCTTCATTAGGATAGGAATATGTTAGGAATGACATAGAGAAACAGCAAACAAAGTGAGACATGAAGACCTTCTGCTACTCCCTACTCTGGCTTGAGGTTTAGGGGCTCATGATCTACTCCATATACCTTAGAAACATAAATGACTTAGTAAAGACTTGCATCTTTTTAAACAATTAAACTTCGGAAGTGAAGAATGAGGAAGAGATATGAAACATCAAGTTTTGGCAACTCAAATGGCAGAATGAGAATGGAAACTTCCAAGACCCACGGGAGATGAAATGAGACTTTTACAATGCTTTAGTGAAAGCAAACCAAGTGGCTCTCAGTTGGTTCAAGTTCCCCTTGTCTTCTGTATCAAAACAGAATGGAAACCTCCTAGCAATGGTGCTGTTTCTCTTTCCTCTTCCTACCACCCCCAGGTTCTTTCTCTCAAGCTCTAGATTCATATTTTCAATGACCTATAATACATCTCTGTTATCCTGCCATCATCTCAAATTTAATGTGTACAGAACCAGAGTTCCCTTTCCCTCCAAGACTGGTTCTCTTTCCAAGTCCTTTATTCTAGGTTGTTCCAAGCCTAAATAGGCATCTGCTGCCTCCTATCTGGTTGGTTACCCTGTGCTTCTTGTTAATTTTCCCCATAGTCTCAATTTCATAACTAATATGAATATAGAACCTGAAAGCTTGACAAGTATTTTAGGTATAGGATCTCATTGGATACAGAACAACTTGGTGAAGTGCATGCTTGTTTCCTGTTCCCCCATTTTGCAAATGAGGAGACAGAAAAGTGAAGTGACTTACCTGGAGTTTCACAATGAGGATGTGTGGGAGGCGAGATTCAAACTCATGTCTTCCTGACTCCAAGTCGAGGTCTGTAGACACTGTACTGTGTAGCTGCCTCAAAAATAACTCTAATTTAGATGGTAGTTTATGTTTGGGAGGTGCTTCTGCTTATGTTAACTCACTGATCCTTACAAAAACCTTGGAGGTAAATGCAGGCATATGTGAAGCCAGCTGGAACAACATTGTTAAATTTTTAGTGTAAGCCTTTATGCCTCAGACATGTTGGGCACAATCAACAGATCATGGTTTGATTTTTGTTCTGTTGATTATCCCAGCTTAAGAAAGTGATGGAGAAAATGTTCATCATTCAGGTGAAACTTAAGTATAATCTGCCGCAATGTTTTTTCCCCCCAGAAAGCTACTTGTTAAATATTTATTAGCACACCACTAGGTGAATATTATTACTGACTCATTTTCCTGGAGAGGAAACAGGTTCAGTGAGGTCAAGTGCCTATGATTGAATAGCTAGTATCTGTGGTGGGATTTGGACTTTTGTCCTCCCTGAGGGAGAGCCAGGTGGCACAGTGGATAGGGCACTGGACCTGGAGTCTGGAATACCTGGGTTAAAATCCAGACTCAGACATTTATATTTACTGATCTTCGGCGAGTCACTTAACCCCATTTGCCTCAGTTTCCTAGTCTATAAATTAAGATAGAGAAGAAGGAAAGGGAAAACTGCTCTAATATCTTTGCCAGCAAAATTCCACATAGGGTCTCAAAGAGTTGGACACAACTCAAATGACCGAACAACCTTCTTCTTGATTTCAAGTTGTGCACTCTCTTCCAATGACCACGCTACCCTCCTTGCTTCCCTTCTCTTCTGTTAGCTCATTCTGAGACCTGATCATTTCATGCCTGTGTTACTGAGATCACTATCGGACTGCATACGAGGAAATGGTGGCTCTCTAAAGGTTAAGTGCAATGCCTTCTCATAGCTAGCAGGTGTCAGAGGCAGGGTCTAAATCATGTCTATGTCATGATCTTCTGCTCCATATAAAAATGAAATGAAGGAAAAAAGAAGCAGTCATTTTTTTCATTCCATAGAGGTATGAACTGTACACAATCTGTTTCCTCTATTAAATTTTCAACAAGATTTCAGTGTGTTTACAGACAAAATGTTTGAATTTATTAATGCTTAAAGCAGCTGGACATCACTCATTTTATTTCTTGCTCCAAGTATTTGTTTGGGATTATTCAGATGATTTAATATGTAACATGGGTTAGTGAAAATGAAAAAATCATTACCACTGACAGGGAGTAAGACATTCTTTGTTAATCTAACCAGTGTGCTGCTTTGGTAAATGACTGTGTTCCAGTGAGGCTTTTCAGCGTATACCCAAATGCAGGTCACAGTGAAAAATGCTCTCCTCTCCAGACCTAAGTCCTCTGACCCTGTGAATTTAAGCTATCTTCAACAATTGCAGAAGGGATTCCTGTTCAGGTACAGGTGACTCCAGAAACCCCTCCCAACTAGGAACTTTTGTGGTTCTGTGATCTTGTTAGAAGACCTAATCTTGTAAATGCTACAAAGTAGTGAATCTGAGGAAACAGCATAATGGTGATAAAGTTTACAATCCCCATTTCAATATCTACTTTCTTTCATTCTTCTGGATCTTGGCCTTCTGCGAATTTGAACAGGTGTACCGAGTGTCCTTTGAGCGCTCTGGTGCAATTCCCAAGTTTGAGGCATGGTGTGCTCATCTTGATATTCCCTCCATGGCCGTACCCCTTGGTTAGTCAATAAATGTTTATTAATTGCTTACTACATGTTAGTCTTGGGGTAAAGTGCTGAATACACAAAGGAAAGCAAAAACATGGTTCTTGCCCTCAAGGAACTTACAATCTAACAGAAAAACACATGTAAATAACAATACACATACACACAGAGCAGCCAGAAGGTAATCTGAGATGGGAAGGAACTAGTAGCTGGGGGTGGAAGTGGGAAAAGCCTCCTGCATAATCTTGAGCTGAATCTTGAAAGAAGCCAAGGAAACGAAAGATTGGAGGTAAGGGGGCCAGTCCAAAAGCATGAACACAAGACATACAGTGTTATGCTTTGAGGAACATCAAATAAACAAGTGTAATTAGATTGTAGAGTAGGTCAAAAGGAGTACAGTACATGAAGATTGGAAGGTAGGAACAGGTCAGGTGATGAAGAGATTTTAATACCACAAAGTGGAGTTTGCAGTTCGTCCTGGAAATACTAGGGAGCCCAGGGAGTTTATTGAGTCTATGTTGGAGAAAGGGTTGTTTCTTGATCAGTCTTGTGATTTTGGAAAATCACATTAGTAGCTCTTGGGAGTAACCTCTGTGCAGGTGCTTGAAAAGCCCTGGAAAATCTTGCCCATGAGCTAGATCTTATGGGAAAATAACTTAAGCAACCAAGCTGAAAATGAAAAGATTTCTTTGTATGCTAAAGAAGTCTGCTTGCTGATAGCAGCTTCAGCCATGCAGGGTACGGGGTTGGTTTTCATAACTTTCCAGGCTCACTTAGGGTATACAGCCATTTGTCAGCATTCTGCTGCAACTTAGAAGAGATAAATAGAGCATTTCAGAGAAGGGGACAGGGGAAATCAGCCAAAGAGAAAAAGATTTCTGGGGGATTATTTGTCATGCATCTAGCATGTAGTTTGTTCTTCATTCTCAATGAGAATCGTGACATCATGGAGGTGATTCCATGACATTCAAGTGAATTGGATTTAATATAAGGGAGGGCTGTACAAAATCAACAGCCTCACTTTCTCCTCCAGAGCCATCTGGGTCCAATGGCTACACATCAGGATGACTGGAGATGGCTTTGCAGCTTTCAGTTTGTCATTAGAATGAGAAAACATACCCTATTCAAGTGTAGGAAAGAAGAGGAAGTGACCAATCACTTTTACCTTCGTCAAAGAAGTCTGCTTGATCTAAGCCAGAAGGTTGAGGTAAAATTTAAGTAAAACTTCAGGCATCTCTTATCCAAATACAACAAATTGTTGTTGTTTTTACGGCAGTATATAGGACCATCCAGTTTGTGTCCTTACCTACTATGTTATACAATATTCTACTTCTCTTTCAGTTCTCCCTTTTAATACTTCTTGTAGAATACAATGAAATCTCTACTACTCAGTAGCTGTGTTCATTAAGTTTGAAAAAATTCCTTTGTTTCCTCGTCTTCTGATTCTGATCAGTTTTTTTACTTGAGAGACAATGATAGTATTTTTGTTTGTTTTTTTAGCCCTTTTCATATTACTTTAAGGCAGTTGATGGTTTAGGAAAATAAGTTATCTTGCAACTTATAGCACTGATGAAATGAAAATATATGGATAACAAATAATACGTAATTCAAAACATTCTCTTAAAAACTAATAATCTTCAGTTAGTCATACTGCAATAAATCAAAGAGGGAATGAAGAAAGCAGCTTAAACAAACCCAGCAAGAATGGAGGGTCACAATAAGGGAGGGAAAGTTTTACCCATAATAGCTTCTGGAGCTATTGTTTTTAACAGGGATAGTTATTTGGCAAAAATATCCATGCTTAGATGTGGATGTTTGGATATAAAGATCTCAAGAATAGCATTTTGTGGGAGATTTAAAGTGTCCACTGATATATTATTCCCAGTAATTTTATTTATTTTTTCAGTGATTTTACAACTTTTTAAAAATTATTTTTAAAATTTTCTTGTTTACATCATTCCTCTCCACGAGATTTTGAGTTACAAATTTTCTCCCTGTCTTTTCCCTACCCCCAACCCCAAAACAGCAATCACAGTGTAAAGCCCGTCTCCCAATCTGCTCTCTTTTATGCCCTCCTTCCAACATCACTCTAACTTTTTGGTAGGGCAGGGAGAGTGTCTCCCCTACCCCAGTCTCTGTATATCTTAATTCCCAGTTGCATGTAGTTAATAATAATAATAATAATAATAATAATAAATATATGTAAATATATATGTTTTGTTTTTTAACATTTGATTGTAGAGCTTTAAATTCTAGATTCTTTCGGTTCCCCCCTTGTCACCCACCCCCACTGGGAGGACAAGCAATTCAATGCAGGCTGTACACATGTAATTATGCAGGACATCTCCACAGTGGACCTATTGTGAGAAGCTGATTATATGTCCCTCCTTCCTTGTTCTATTCCCCTTTGTTCTATTCTCTACTCTGTCCCTGACCCTTTACTGAAGTGTGTGCTTCCAGCAACTATACCCCAGACCCTGCCCTCCCCTCTGTCATCCCACCTCTCATCCCTATCCCCCGTACTCTCCTGTGTGGCGAGATACCCAGTTTAGAGTTTGTCGTTCCTTCCCTAAGCCAAATTCAATGAGAGTAAAGTTGTAACAGTTATCCCTTGCCTCTTCTATATGGGATTATTAACCCCATTTTGTCTCTCCCTGTCTCCTCTCATTCTAGTCCTCTCCCACCTCAGAATTTCACCTTTTAAAGTATCATCTCTTCATATTCAATTGATCCTGTACCCTCTATGTACACATATACACACATGCTCAGATATGTGTTCATACACATATATACCCTCCTATATAGACATATATGTAGGTAT
>CM053597.1:42419034-42439939 GCA_028646575.1 Pseudocheirus occidentalis | reverse complement strand
TTTACCTTCTCATGCTTCTTGTGTTTGAATGTCAGATTTTCTGTTCAGTTCTGGTTTTTTTCAGCAAGAATGCTTGAAAGTCCTCCACCTCATTGAATTACCATATTTTCCCCTGGAACATTATACTCAATTTTGTTGGGTAGGTGATTCTTGGCTTTAATCCCAGCTCCCTTGATATTCGAAATATCATATTCCAGGCCCTTCGATCCCTCAGTGTAGAAGCTTTCAGATCCTGGGTTATCCTAATTGTGTTTCCACAGTATTCAAATTGTTTCCTCCTGGCAGTCTGTAATATTTTCTCCTTGATGAGGGGGTTCTGGAACCTGGCTCTAACATTTATAGGAGTTTTCTTTTGGGGATCTTTTTCAAGAGGTGATGGGTGAATTCTTTCAAGTTCTACTATTTTGCCCTCTGATTTTAAAACATCAGGGCAATTTTCCTTGAGAATTTCTTGTAGGATGCTTTCCACATTCTTTTTTTGATCATGGCTTTCAGGTAGACCAATAATTTTCAAATTGTCTTTCCTAGATCTATTTTTTAGATATTTCACATTGCTTTCTATTTTTTCATTTGTTTGTATCTCTTTAATAGTATCCTGGTTTCTCATAAAGTTATTTGCTTCCACTTGCTCCACTCTAATTCTGAATGAATTACTGTCTTCAGAATGCTTTTGAGATTCTTTTTCCATCTGGGAAATTCGACTTTTTAAGGCATTCTTCTCCTCATTGGATTTTTGGGCCTCTTTTGCCATTTGAGTTAATCTGTTTTTTAAGGTGTTATTCTCTTAAGTCAGGTTGTTGACTCTTGTATCATTCTTATTTCTCTTCCCCATTTTTCCACCACTTCTTTTATTTGGTTTTCAAAGTCCTTTTTAAGTTGATCTATGGCTTCTAGGCAGTCTGCATGTTTCTTGGAAGCATTTGGTGTGGGAGTTCTGACTGTGTTGTCTTCCTTCTGTTCCATGCTTTGATCCTTTTTGTCCCCAAAAAAGGATTCTAGAGTTTCATTGCTGTTCTTATCTTGCTTCCTTTTCCTCATGTTGGCCAGTCAATTAATTGCTTGATTTTTTTTTTTAGCTCTGTGGAACTCTTCTTCCAGGGGAGAAAGCTCTGTCCCCAATTGCTGGGCTTTTCACAGCTGCGAGAGCTATTGGGGGGGTGCTGCAGCCCCCACCAGCTTTGGCTCGCTGAAATCACACCCCAGAACCACCACCCAAGACCACAATCTGGATCCAGGCCTCTCAATGCAAGAGGCCTTGGCCTTTGATTAGGGGCTTAGGACCCCCTGCAATCGGCAGGCCAGGAGCTCTGAAGCACCATGTTGGATTGCTTTCTTGCTCTTGGGGCAGTTTGGCCAGACCGCTTTTTCCCCCCAAAACTTAGCTTGAATTCCACTGACCTTTCTCTTAGCCTTATTTTTCCTGGCTTGATAAATGTGGAGATTGACCCAGGTGCTGCTGATCCACTCTACTGTAAACTCCAGCTGCGGCTTCTCCCAACCACCCTGGGGCCAGGCTGTGGTTCCAGTCTGGGCTGGCCTTGGCTCTCAGCCTGCGGCAATGAGCCCCATCTGCCAAACTGCCTTCAGCCAGATATGTGTTTTCTGTATTTTTGTGAGTTTTGGAGCCCTAAAATTTGTTTAGAGTCCTATTTTATGGGTATTTAAGGTGGCTGTGTGGGAGCTGTGAAACTTTACTGCTTCTGCGCTGAGATCTTGGCTCTGCCCCCCAGAAAATTTTTTTCTAACAATTAAAACTATCCAAACATAGAAGAAGCTTCCTTGGGAAATAGTGGATTTTCTGTCAGTAGAAGTCTTCAGGCAAAGGGTGGATGACCATTCACTGGATGTGTTATAGAGAGGATTGCTGTTTAGGTATGGGTCAGATTTGACAGCCTCAAGGATCTCCTTTTATTTCATGAGACTGTAATTCTGTGCAGGCAATAAATTCCTTCTTTTCATTTTGCCAGTTACACATTAAGTGGGAGAGCTCTCACCAATACCATACTCATGTAGCTGGAGCCCAGGTATTGCTTGGGGCTATTCCCTCCATGTAATATGGGAGTGTAATTGTATAGTTTGAGGGAATCATAATAGATATCTCTAGCTCCTTTCCCTCTACTACCTCCTCCAAGGGAGATGTTTAATTCCTGCCAGGAGGGGAAGCCGGTTAGGTTCAACAGAAAATTGACCACTTTACCCTACTCAAAGAGCAGGGGGACCAGGCTAGAATTATATTTTCTCCATTAAATATTATAAGTCTAGGAGTTTTCAGATTCAAGCTAACTTCTGACCACTGTATGATTATTCCCCAAGCTTTACATCCAAGGCATGACTTCCTTCCCACCAAATACCAGTTCCATACTGAAAAAAGGAAGTAGCAAAGAAATCTCTGTCCAATTTGGTAGCAAAACGGAAATCATAGAAGATATACATATGAGAATATATACCAGACAATAAAGTGAAGGAGGTGTCCCACTGGGAGTGAGGTGACAGCTCAGCTCAATTCCTTTTCGTTTCTTGCTTTCTACATACATTTAATATGTATATCTGCCATAGGTATACTTGAAAGTTTCACAATTATTCCTTTCTTAGTCCCTATGTTGATGTAGGCAGGTACTGAAGTTCAAGTAGGAACTGTGTTGAGAGATTTATTCTAAGAGCAAAATATTGCCATTATATTTGGTTGAACATAGTCAAAACTAGAACTCTTGACATTTTCCAGATGTAATTTTAGTAGCTAGCTCTATACTTAGGCATAGGAGATGTTTCCAAGTTTATTCAGACTTGCATTACTTCTTTCTGCGTTAACAGCTTTTTAACCATTGCAATGAAAATGTGCCTTAAAAACAAACAAGTGATGTCTCAGGCAAGGCATTTGCTAGATGGATTGCAGATTTATTTGTAGCTTTGAAGGTGAACTTTCAGATTTCTCTGGACCCAAACTTTGGATGCTCAAGTTTCATTCATTTATCCATCTAAAATTAAGTTTTTTTTTTTTTAGTAGTGAGGGAAATGCAATGATAAAGAAGGTATGATCTTTGCCCTCAAGATATTTTTGACTTGGCAGAAGAAATCAGTAAACACAAAAAACATTACCTTTGGAATCTAGAACACTAAAGAAAAAAAAAAGATACTGTAATGGCAAGCAAAGAAGTACTTAGCACCTTGTTTCAGCTATTTAATTATTTGGCATCTTGTTTCAGTTGAGCCTTACCTATGATTATATCAAGTCGTTGTTAAGAAACAGAACTCCCACAGTGGGAGGAACTTGCTGATGCAACAGGAAGGGGCAGAACAGGGAGAAGCTTAATGACCATATATAAGGAGAAGCCCAAGCTGGAAAAGAGAACTGAGAACAGAACTTGTGGCAGCCGAGTTGAAGAGAAAACTTGTATCTCCGCACTCTGCTTGTCTGTTCTATGTTGATTTGTATTTGTAATACTTTGTACAGAAGCCCTGGGACCTTACTGGAAGCCCTGAAAGAGGATTTTCTTGTCTATTTACAGAAGTCCTGGAGGAGGGTTTCAGAGGTCCTGGGACCATACTGATGATGTTGAGTTCTCAGACCTTGTTGGTGGGTCTGTGTTGATTTCACAGGCAGATAGTGAATTGATGATGGTGCCAGCAGTGTGTATGAATGTTATTGTGGCTCTGTTAAGCTTTGTCTTCCCAGAAACAGAAACTGTGAAGGACTTGAGGTGGACTGGACACTGTGAACTTCAATATGGAACTGGATGAGAAGCTAAGGGCTACCTACCTGTGAATCCAGATGACAGCTGGTAGATTCAGGCAGGAGATGGACCCATAGAAGAGCAACCATGGAATTTCAGAGCCAGCCTGGAGACAAGATGAAAAGACCTCTCCTTGGGTACTTAATGCTGACTGAGAAGATCAAGATTTATTGTGGCCTAGGAGTGGGAGAACTTGGGTACCTCTTAAGGATGATTGAGTTAAGGATGATTGGAAACTAATCTCTAATCAGGAAGAAAGACTTTTTGACTGAGAGATTAAGACAATGTGACCTAGGGGTGGAGAACTTCGATCTTTGTACTTTGTGTCCCTTAAGCATGACTGAGTTAAGGACTTACTGAATGATATCTTCTGTTTAGAACTATGTGACCACTTTAGTGATAAGTTGTTATAACATTGTGAATGCTGTACTTTGGTTTCTGTGAATGTTTTGCTTTAATTTACTGCTGAATAAATAGTTCACATTTTGATCCGAACCTTAAAGCTGTTCACAGCAGCAGTCCTCTGGAGAGCTGCTCATGCTTGGCTTTACAGGTATGAATAAAATGATACAAGTGTCCAGATGAAGCAGGAAGGTCATTTCTGTTAGGGCAACTCAGAGATGGGTTAATGAAGGAAGTAGCTTTTGAGATGTGCCTCCAAAGATGGAAAGGATTTCAATAGGCAGAGGCAGGGAAGAGGGGAAGGGAGAGTGAACATTCTAGGTATAGGAAATGGTGTGAACTTAAGTCTTAGGGGAGGGAAAGTGTGGGGTGTTTTTAGAAAATCATTATTTAAATTGGATTAGGATTTTCTTTTTTTGTGTGTGAAGGTGTGGTGGTAGTAGAGGCTTGAAATTGTACAGTGAAGAACCTTGACCACTAGGCTAAGGTGTCTAGACTTTATTCTAAAGGCAACAGAGAAGAGAGTTTCAAGCAGTGTAGTGATCAGACCTATACATAAAGATGGGTAAATTGCGTATATAAAATGGATTGATTTAGAGGCAATATAGGTGAGAAGTATTTATGACCTGGCATAAAATGATAAGAGGGAATGGTAACAGCAGATGTTAATACTTCCTAACTGAACATTTATAATAATAATAAAAAAAAAGATACTGCTTACAGATTGACAATATTTCAAAGCCTTGTTTTGCCATTGGGGTGTACGTGCAAATTAAGATCACTTGAATGAGGCTAATGCATGAACCTAAGGGTAGGTGGCAGGCTGATCCTGGAGTTAGAAGATGAGTTTAAATTTGGCCTTATAAACTTAGTCGTCATGTCACTAAGCAAGTTTTTGTCTGGCTCAGTTTCCTTGTCTGTAAAATGGAGATAATAGCACCTACCTCCCAGGTTGTTGGGAAGATCAAATTTAACTTGTAAAGTGTTTTGCCAAACCTTAAAGCAGTATATAAATGTTAGCCAGTGTTACTGTTATTGCTGTTGTTAGGCTCTTCTAGAGTATCAAGTGTGTTGTGGATCAGGGAGGTCAAAGGAATAAGCCCATGTCAGTACCACTCAGCCTTGAACTAAAATGTTGATTGCTGTGGGTCCTTGTACGCAGAGGAGGGGCAGATCAGAACCTCCATAGTCTAGAAACTCCTAAATGGGTTCATTTTGCTGGGTTATAAGATCTACTACTGGGTTGGACAAATATTATCAATATATCTGAATGTAAGAAGAGATATTCATTTTGGATAACTAATGTAAAAGAAATTCTAGGGTACAGTTCAGGAAAAAAGTTTGTTTATTTAGAGCCATCAACTAGGATCATAATAAATAATGTAATATACTAATGTAATAACAGATGTTCTCATGCAGTTAACACAGTTACAAATATACAAGAAAGCTGGCTTACATTGTTGTTGGGACAAATTCAGAAGAGTTATTTGGCAATACAATAAAAGTGAACAGTTACAATTATAGAACAGAATCTTTCTGTTGAACTTATTTTTATATTCTTCTCATACATCTCTGAATAAATACATCATCCCCTTACTTTCTGCCTTTCAACATGCCAGATAATTAAGCCAGAGCAACAGACAACTGTCAAAAGACAGAGTTGATGATTTATGTTACATAGGAATATTTCTTTGTGTACCATCTGACCAACATTTGTACAAGCTACTTAGTTGAAAAGAGATTTTAGAAAAAAAAAAACAACAAAAACCCAAACTTTTATGCATTTTAGTGCTTAGGCTGAGCTATGATGTAAGCCAGTATTATTTAATTAATAAAACATGCTTGGATGAATTAAAAATACAAGCAGAAGTGAAATTTTTCAATTTTTTTAATGCATTGTAATGTAATAATATAGTTTTCAATTTTGACATCCAGTATGCAGATGCTACAGTACTGGACATTTATAATCTGCCTGTAAGGAATGGCAAATTATCCTAGCCCGCAAATAAACATTCTATTTAAAGCTTAGAATTAATTTTTATTGTCAATGTCACAATGGCCCCAAATGATAAACTTTAACAGAAGACCTTTAAAAAGAAATATAAATTAAATATATCCCAAACACTGAAAAAGTGTTTTAAAATTATTTACAATTTATCAATGATACCAGTGCATATCTTCATTTAGCCAAAGTATAATATTTTACATCTAACTGCTATTTTCAATCCTTCTATAAGTATTTGCATGTACCATCTTCCTTTTAAACACTTGGGCAGATCAGTTTAGTGAGGGAGAACGGTCTGTGGTCCAGAGCAGTTCTATATATGGCCATTTGGTCTGTAGACAGCGTTTCACTGGAGTGTCATCGGTCTGAAGCATAGGATCTTCAAAGCCCATAACAACTGCCGTGCCTTCAACATACATGACCTGTAAAACAAAGATGAAACCTACAAGTTTAGCCTACATGTTCAAAATAACTCCATGAGGGATTTAGGAGTAGCAAGTACACTCTTCCACTTAGGTATCAAACCTTTCATCTGATTTTGTTTTAGTAGAAATTTGGAGTGAAAAATCTGTTCTTAGGTTATAGACTTGGGGTGGATTTGTGATCTGTTTACAGTAAAAATCTAGAACTAAAGAGTAATGTGTTTATATACAGTATTGTATGGCTGGCTAACTATTCTGGGTTTGTTCCAGTTTAATAGTTAAAAATATATATGACGTCATGGAAAACATGCGAAACACAACAAGAATGCCTCAAATGAAGATTTTTTCCATTTGTTTAAACCTTATTTACATTCTGTCTATATGCTGCATGTATATGGAACCTACAGCTCCAAAACCTATATGTTCATGCAGTAACAATCAGCAGATTCTGAAAGGCTCTTTTTGCAACATTCCCTTCCCCAAACTTCGACATCATGAAGTTCAATGTAAAGTTTGGGAGCTCTCGGATCTTTTTGGCACAGAAATCATCTGTTGCTTCAGTATATGCCTTCATAATCGTAATTTTGTTTTGCTTTGGGTATAGACCTGTGACTTCATAAATGCGGAGAATTATAGTTGCACATACTTCTACTGACATTGATCAGTAACCATATTTAACTTGTCTTAGAAAACTGCCTGTGACGCTAAGGAATTAAGTCACAGGCTAGTACAGGGGTGGGAACACTGCAGTGTGACCCCAAGGCTGCAGGTTCCCCACCCCTGGGTGAGTATGTGTCAGTGGGAAGACGTGAAGGACATAGAAGGCTCTCTCCTAGGCCATGCTTCTACAAATTTTAGCCAAAAATATATCTTGTTTGAACACTTTATGAAAAGAAGAAAGAGCAAGTAGGTGAATATGTTAAAAAAGAAAAAGAAACTGGAAGCAACTAAAAAAGTGTCAGGGAGAAAAACACATAACAATAGACAGAACTATATAGAAGGGAATGGCAGTCAGAAAATATTTACATGGGGAAACAATTCTTTATATATGCATAAATATGTATATACACATATATAATATGTATACACATGTATGTGTATCAGGGAGAAAGATAGCTAGATAGATTGGTAAGTTGCTTAAACCTCTTAAGGTGTAAATGAAAATAGAAAGAAAATATTTTAACCCAATTATTTCATTTCTTTATTAAACAGGTTCTTATAATGCTCTATACTCTCTATTAAGAAATGTGCTAATCCCCAAGGACTATTAAATTAAATATATATTTCTAAACAATATCAATAATGTAATATTTATGCTGCAAGAATATTTCATCTTTAATATATACCTCTTTCTGTGCAGGTATAACATGATGATTAACATTAATGAATAAGAGACAATAATGCAATAATGAAGTTCTTCTAAAAGTATATTATCAAGTGAAAAAATGGCTAATACAAGGTACCCTCGAAGTCTTACTTTGGGGACCCTCTGTATGATTAAGCCATTTTACTGCAATACAAAAATTTTTATTTATATGATAAAATATTTATCATCGTATATCAGTATAAAAACTTGTAGAACCAAACTGTTAGCTCAAAAGGGTCTTTCCAATAGAAATCCTTTAAATAAACTAGATCATTTTTCTCTATCACTTGGTTAGGGAATGAGGCACAAGCTTATTCTATCGCAGAGTTTGGGAGATGTGCTCTAAACTAAGGCCTGTGAACACGTAGCCCAAGGGCTGCTTGTGGCCTGCCAAAGGATTCTGAGCAGCCTGCAAAAAATGTAGAGGATGTAAAAGAAAATAAAGATGGAACAAATGCTTTTTTTCTGCCCCACTTAACCACCTTCCACTGGTAACCACTATGCCTGTCATGTAACTTGGCAGGTGGGTTGCCATGACATACTCTTTCCTGTTTGTCACGTGACCCACAGCAGCCAACCATCACCAGTCTGCCTCTAGTCTGAAAGAAGCCAGAGTTGGATCTTTTTTTGCTGTGCTTTTGGTGTATTAAAATTTGTACTGCTCAGCAAAGTAAATTTTAAAAAATATTAATGTGATTTCATGATAAATAAAAATCTTAGATAATAAGTATAATTAATTGATGTTAATTGAAATTCCTCTTTTAAAAATATGGCTTATTTGCAAAATAATTTAATCATTATTTGTACCTGTTCTTGGAAAGTGAACCATTAACAATCTATCTGTGGCTTGGAGAAGTTGAGTATATTCTAATTTTGGCCCCTACCTACTGCCAGTTTGTGCAGGTCTGCTCTAAGGTGAGATATATATAAATATATATTTATATATATATGAATTTTTGTTTTAGTTAAAGCACTTGTTTCTTCTGTTTGTTTTTCTGAAACATTTCAGATTTTTGCTTTTAAGTTCCCAAATTAAACATTCTTATGAAGAGCTATACACAAAGAATGTTGTCCAAATTGTTTATATTTAAGAAATAATCCAACAGAACATTTTCAAAACCTCACTGACTATTAATTTGGCTCAAAACTCCTTTGTTCACTTACTAATATCTACCATAACCTCCTGCCCTAAAACTGTTCACTTTCCCTCTTATTTTATTAGTTCTCTCCTTTAACCTGTTCACAGCTTATACCTTCATGATTTTACAGCACAGGTGTTCTGAAAACAATTTCTATGAGTTTTCCATTCTAAAATATGTCAAGTCAATCCTTGTTGCCTGTTGTGATTTCTCCTCTTTTTGCTAGGGAGTGAGACATTTGTCATAGGCAGGGCTGGTGTGACTTACTGGAGAGAGGCCATGCTGGTGAGCAGACCAAGAACTGGTCTGGGAGTCCAGGACTCAGTTTTTGTACTTACTTTGCCAGACTTGCTGTATGAACCCAGGGCCAGGAAGTCACTTAACATCCCTGTCCCTCAGTTGCCTCATATGTAATATATGGACAATATGACTGATCTTCCTTGCAGGGATAACTATTTAGTGACTTCACAGAACTTTATTTAACAAAGGACTAGGCAAACCTTAAAACTCTGAATGAAGCAGAATGAACAGAATATGAAATTGTATCTGGGCTTTTCTACTATATATCTATATTAATCAAGACACAGAAATAAAATATATTCTCACAAAATGAAAGAAGTTTAAGTCACCCAAGTCTCTGAGTATAAGTGAATACAATCTCTTGCTTACTATTCCCTTCATCTGTTTATAAAGGGTGATGAAAAGACCCAATAAAGGAAGCTGTGATCTGTGAGTGGATAAAGAGGCGAGTGGGCCACATAGTAAGGGGGATAAAGGTATACCGCCTGAAAGCTTTAATGATACCTAAGAAATATTAAAAGATCCAAAGGAAGTCACTGAGTAGATCTTTTCTGGAGGATTTACAGAAAGACACAGACAAGAATTTCATAAGATGAGAGGGTATAGAGGGCTTATGATTTGTCCTGGAGGAGGGAGAGTTCATGTGGATGACACAGGATCGTAGACTCATAAAACTAAAGTACAATTTGTTTTTAGTTTTAAGTATAGTTGTTTTTTTTTTTGTTCCATTTCACAAAAAAAGAGTCAATCCAAACAACTTTCCAACTCAATCCAATCAGGTAAGTTTTTGTGTGATACAAGTTCCCTTTCTTGAATTAAAAAAAAAAATGCCCTTGGCAATAATGTTCTACTTGTAATCTTTAAATTCCATCTGTTATCTCCTTTTAAACCATTTTTCATCTATATTAATCAGAACTCATTTCATGTGACTAACCGTAATGCTGACTCAACAGCATATGTACATCCAAGTTATTAACACACACCTAAATATAGCCTATTTTGTGACAGTGAAACATAATGCTCCAAAATGTGATACCAATTTATATGCACCGTTCGTACTGGAACATGGCATTGCAAAGGATCATGCAGATAGCAAGAAAGGGAAAATAAGGAGAATTCTGAGATTATGTCCTAATGTAAAACTCTTATAATACTTATGTCCTCTATCACTGATCCAATTAAAAATAAATAATTTAAACAATCATACCTTTTCATTATAATTAGACTGCTTTAATCCATTGTAGTGGTATACAGTAAATGACTCTGGCACACTGGAATCCTACAAGTAAAGTATCATTACATATTTAAATCACAAGTCAAATTGTTTCTAATTAGTAACTGAAGCTTTAAATGTCAAGCCTTGAAAAGACTTAAAAGAGATGTATCTAGAAAAAAGTACTCAAGCATTTTATTCACTTCTAAATAACTTGTTCTCAGAATGTCCCTTGAAGGCCGTCAGCTATTGAGTAGCAGTTATAATGAAAAAGAAACAGTGGCATAGAGAATACCAGAATTTTAGAGCTTTAAGAAAATTTACTTCAAATGTTATTCTATATGAAAAATGGCCATCTAGAATGTAACTTCCAAGCTAAGTTTAATTGCCCTGCAAAAACCTATGACTAATCCCTGCTGTCTAAAGGGCAAAGACCAAAACCCTTTACCTTGCATTTGAGGCTTTCTGTACCCTGGCCCCCACCTACCTCTCTAGCTTTTATTTCAATGACTAATGTTCATGAATACTCTGCTCTAGCCCAGTTTTATTTACTCACCCACAAAAATGCTTTCCCCTTGAGGTTTTAATAATTGCTAAAGCCAGATTATCAACTGGAATGTTCATCCCTTTCCCCTTAGGGCTACAAACACTTTCTTCAGAGGCCCCAGTCACATCCCATGTCCTCAAGGAAATGTCCACTGACCACTGGGAAGTGATTTCTTCCTCCTTTCAACTACCATGGCAACTGTCTGAAGCATTCTTTGGGCAATTATTCAGCTCTTGCCTTATTATATGTCTGCCTGAGAGAGAAATTATAAGCTCCTGCTGGGGGCAAGCACTCTCCAAACTGCTTTTTATTCTGTGTGGTGCCTTGCACAGGTGATGCTCCAAGAGGTTTAAAAATTTGTTTTTATCTGTAGCTTATGTGTTAACATTTTAATAGGAAAATTTACAGGGACTATGTCACATAAATGAGCTGACCTAATTTATATTATTTGACACTGCTAATAAACTTGAATTAAAAAAATGACCTAAATACTCACTCACCCCACCTTACACCCACATCTAAATACAATTCTACACACACTCACACATACATACCCACACCAACCCACCCACCCACCCACACACCTCTAGCACTGTTTTGGAAGCAGAGAGTACAGTTTAATGATATTAAACAGGAGGATATCCTACTTCTTAAAAAAAATTCTTTTATGAATCTTTCCATTAGGATAACACAAAAAATGTAATATTACATGGATGGGGATATATTCTATTGTTTATTTTTTGTTTTACTCCCTTTTTCCTGGCAGAGTAGAAAATCCATTGGACTGGAAGTCTGAGTTGTTATATCACAGAGAAACATACTTGTAACATTGATTAAAAGCATGTCTGAAATGCACTAATTAAAGATCAGATTATTAGTTCAACTACAGAAAACAAAGAGGATTTAGTCTACAATGTTAAATACTTATTAAGAAACCTAACACTTTATGTATCTATATTTTAAGGCATCAGAATTCATTGAAAAATACTTTTGCAATCTTCCCTTCACTCAATAACTGCAAAAGATCTTTTCAATCAATAGCTTAGGATTTGAAAACCTATTAAAAAAAAAAAACAACTTTCATTCTTTTACTTCCCCAAATTTCTATGGCAGTTGCAGGTTTAGAAAGTGTGTGGCCTAGTCATTTTAAAAAAATGATCAAAATTTTATGTTCCTAGTGCTTTTTACCATTTCAGGAATATAAGTATGATGATTCAGAGTAACTGTTAAAATCTGACACGCAGGATTAACAATTTAAATTCTTTTAAACTCTTCTAAATTGCAATTAAGTCTTGAACTTTTCCCCTTGTATTTACTGAGTTATTTTCTACTTGGCAGCTATCTCCTTTCTGGCACAGGGGTGAAAACGATATGACAATGTTGTAAAAATACTTAACTTCAACTCAGAATTTTGTTATTTGAAGAAGAAAGGACCAAGGTATATTCTGGTAACTGAGTAACTCAGCTAAGTGACAAAATCTTACAATATAGAAAAGGGTAGAGTTAATCTGCCTAATACTCAAACCCAGAATTCAGTGCCTCATAGGAGACTGAGAGGGGAAGGCAGAAACTGGTATGGAGCAGACTGGTAACAGCCAATGTAAATGTATCCCCAAGCTGACGATCCTTCCCTATATATTTTTCTTTCCTCCTCCAAGAAGAAAGAAGTTATCCTTAACACTGAGGGTCCTTGGAAGGAATTCTTATCACCTCCTCTCTTGGCTTTCTTTCTGGCAAAAAGGTGGTCTAGTTTTTAAAGATTCCAGGTTATGGAAACTGGCACCTTGCTGACACAAAACCCTGGTGATAAACTTGGCTGATGATACCACACCTCAGATTGAGTAGAACTCACTTGTATCTGACTTTATACAGTGATTTAACTTGCTACAATGTATTTTTAGTGTATAATTATGAACTATGTTATTTTTATCACAAAATAAAAAAAGCAGCATAAAATAGCAATTTCTTAAAAATAAGTGAACACGGGGCAGCTAGGTGGTGCAGTGAATAGAGCACTGGTCCTGAAATCAGGAGGACCTCAGGACACATCCAGCCTCATGCTAGCCGTGTGACCTTGGCCAAGTCACTTAACCCCCAATTGCCCTGCCCTCCTTCCTCCAAAAAGAAAAAAAAATTAAGTGAACACAGATATTCAGAACTCAGGACAATCTTCCCATTAAATATAATGTAATTTAAGTATGTACATACCAAACACATATATTCGTACTATGAAAAACTTTAACAGAACAACTTTCTTGACCTAAACTAAATCTATAAGTAGTAGGACAATTTTAAACGTGAAGGAAAATTACCAGCATGATCTCTGAGGATCTCGACCATATTAGGAATTAATTAACACAATTCCTTATGTTACCTGATCAGGAAAGAACTCCTGGAGAAAGGGACCCAGCAAGATAATTCCTAGTCCTTCTGGGTCTAATTTGTTTTTCATGAGGTTGACACTACAATAATAACAGAAAATACAAAAACAATAAGTACACTGTTACATTTTTATTCTTACATGATTAAAATATGTGGCATTACAACACATCTGACTGCCAAAAATTCTAAGAGCTGTTCTTTTTAGAACCTTAATGACAAATACATAGGAATGGCACTTGATTTGCCAAAATGTGGTTATTTTTAAATCAGAGTAATCTGTTACTATTTACAATTTAAATTGTGAAGATAATTTTGAAGGTTCATTCCTTATTAGGTAAAGTCATTTTAAAATAGAGGGTTTATAAGCCTAGATCTATGGCACTGCTGCCCCCTGCCAGGAGTAATTGCTTTCTTTTGTGTTTTTAAAGAAAAAATTTTCATGAGGTACATTTCACTGTAAGAGTACACATCATTCGTCTCCTTTTCTCTCCATTTTTCCTGGCAGAGTGGGAAGTATACTGCACTGGATGTCCAAGATCTTGTTCTAACTGCGTAATCTTGAGCAAGTCAGTGTCTCTAGGCCTTAATTCTTTGTCTGTGAAACAAAGGCTTATACTCGGATCAATAGAGTTCCTTCAGGCTTGATCATGCTATACTATTTAGGGATAAAAATGACAGTGTTGTATAGTAGAAAAAATGTTGGACTAAGAATCAGAGACAGCTGAGATAAAATCTCAGCTCCAACACTCACTAGCTGTGTGATGATAGGCTTTTCTGAGACTATTGTTCATCTATAAAAATGGGGACATGGTATTTATAGTAAGTACCTCACAAGGCTGTTGAGAAGAAACAACCCTAGTGTGGTATATAAAAGTCAGGTCTTCATAAAAAGAAGTGAACTTTACCACACACTACAGAAAATATAATACTTATGAAAGAAGTCATTTTCAAGAAGAAAAAAATTAGCCAGTGTTGTAAAAAATCTTAACCAATAACATTTTGGTGTGGAAAAAGGGCATTATTCAGTTCAGAAACAGAAATAATATGATTAAAGGTGGAAATATATTAGGAGAGTAGTTGAAGACCTCAAAGACAAACCATGTTGTGCTTTGCCCTCCTACTATAATTTTATTTTAAGTCTTATCTACTGCAGAGGGAGAACCCTGTACATCACAGCTAAGGAGTGAAGATAGAAGGAAACTAGGGTGAGACGTAGAAGATGAGGTTTTCCAAACCTGAAGTTTCTGTTCTGAAGCCAGTAATTTAGGCTTTGAAGTACCAAAAAAGTAAAAATGTTATTCTAGGTTGGTTTTTAATCCTCTATTTTCACACATACACACACACACACACACAGTATTCTACCTACTATCTAACCAAAAGTAAAGGATTTGAGTATCATATTCTATCTAACAAATCTGATTAGGTCAGTAGGTTTGAACAGGAGCCTTATGAGGTCAGACTCATGGATTCAAGCCTGTTTAAAAATAACAACACTACAGAGGGGAACAAATCATTCTACTACCACAGAATGGACCTCTGTCATTTTATAAATATGTACCATTAGTCACAAGAGTGGGTATGAGGACCTTTTAATTTACCCACTAATTACAACTAGAAAACAATTTAAATAGGCCACTATTGTCTTCATACAACCAGGAATATGACCAAATATTATAGTAAGACACAGGCCATATGTGTTAATTTTAAAATTAACTTAAACATGGGAGTGGGGGTGAATGGAGAAGGCAAAGAAAAAAAAAAGCAAAAATTACAAAAGGAGAAGAGATCTAATTTTGTCCTTCAAACTGATAGGCTTTAATAAGGCAGTCTTATTCGTGGAAACTGGTTCAGTTCTTTATTGAAAGGAAGCCTGGTAAATCACTACCATCACCACTTGCTACAATAGTTGAAATTCCTTTGGACATCTCATCTTCATGTTATAAACCTGTCCACCTATGCTTAACTATTGAATGTGTCTAAATCATAGTTCAAGGTGATAAGAGTACGAGATATTAATTTAGACTTGATTAGTTTCTAAGTGTTTATATGTAGCTGCCTACTTTCAAAGAAACAACATCTGAAATTCATCTAAAAACCATGAACATGACTGTATGCTGAAATCCCTTGTTACATTACTTTACATATTAAAGTTTGCTTTTTATTGTCAGATGAAAAATGTGCAGAACCTAAAAGCATTAGAACTTGACATTCATGTTATTGTTCAGAAGAAACTGGTCAAATTTCCAGATTTAGTTTCATATGTCAACTAATATTCCTGTTAGCACAGTAAAATGCAAATTAGGTCCCAGGAGAAAGAAAATGCAAACACATATATATATATCTATATATATCTATATATATGTATATATATTTAAGAGAAGGCTATTATATATGTGAAAAGTGCCTCTACATAACACCGAGGTTATAAAGACAAGAAAAAAGTGAAACCTGAATAAACAGAAAGACTGGACCCTTCATGTACTAACACTCAAAGGATTTAGTCCAGATTATTTTAAGTCATCTGGAAGTGTTCAATATCTCTGTCTTATAACATGTAAGGCTGAAAGTCAAAGGGCTGTTGGTTATTGACAGAAAACACTACTATCAGTATCTATTAATATAGAAAACTGCTATAATTTTCTCCAAATCTGCCCAAACCAGGTTCAAAATAGAAAAATAACAGGAGATTCAAAAATTAAGTTTTGGTAGCTAACAGAAAAATACTTTTAAATTAAAAAAAAAAATTCCCCAAACCCCATAACCCAACTTTTTAACACCACTCTTGCCTAATAACAGAGACAGAGTATAGACAGGAAAGTTAATTTTTGGTTAAGTGTAGTCTCAAAATATTTCTTCCTTTTTTATCTATTCATTCATGTAAACTGATCATTCTTTTAATTATAATGCCATTCACTATGACATGTGTATAGGTATATAAACACATATGTCAATAAAATAATGATGGTATGGTAAATTTTGATTTTAATGGAAATTTTGTGATCAAATAAAAATTTTACTTTTCTATTATCTTACTATTCAGGATCTGATACAAGGTCCAAAGCTTTCATCACATCTTCTAGAAGTGTATCAGGTATAAATCCATTATCTGCAAAAATAACAGAAAATTGGAAATCATTGCAGAAAGTGTCAATATCATCTTTGTAAATGTAGTCTTCAAAAATCATTGCTGTCACACAAATTCTCAAAGAAATCAAATGAGAGGGGACAATAAAGTGAAACACATTAAATTTATTTTAGGTGCTTTGGCTTATTCTCATTTGGATTTCTATTTCTCTTACGTTGGGCTTTTCACAGCTAAACATTACAAACAAACAAGTTTAATAACTTCAGTTGTGGAACTCTTATCATGAAACTCTAAAATAAAGTGATCTTCCTTAGAAGCCTTTCCTAAACATGGTTTTTAAAACGGCATAGTTTAAACTGTCATTTACATTTAAAATTATATGGCAACATTTAGTATTAAACATTATATTTTATTTTTTAATATTTTTTATTCATCATCTAAGATCTACTTTTTCATCCTCCCATCTCACTGTACTTCCCTCAACCCCAACTGAGAGCACAAGAAAACAAAGCCTATTACAAACATGTATAGTTAGTTTAAAAAAATTAGTAAAAAAAAAAAAAATCTACATTGGCCATATCAAAAAAAAATTGGTCTCATTCTGTATTCAGCCTTCCAACCTTCTATCATGAGGTGGGTAGTATATTTCATCATTAGTCCTCTGGCACAGTGATCAGTCATTTTGCTGGCAAGAGCTTAGCACAATAGTACCACCACAGTTATATACCATAACATTCATCCACTCCCCAATTTGTGGGCACCCCATCATATTCCATTTGAAACTCAAAAATGAGTTATAAATATTTATGTACACCCTTAAGAGTTTGTTCTGCTTAGGATGAATCCCTTCTTAATCTATATTCCTTCTATTTCTGCCTCACTCCTTCTGTATTTTCCTTCCAATTTCTCTGTTGTGTGAAATATATTTTAGCCTCCAACTGTGTATGTGTGTATGTGCATGTGTGTATTCTTCCTACTTCTGAGCAGCAGAGATGAGGAACTTCAAAGTTACTAAGCAGCTCTGGTATTTTTACCAGAAATGCTTAGAAGTCCTCTATTTCATTAAAAACCCATCCCTTCGTCTCTCCCTCTGCCCTGGGCCACAGCATCATACTCAGTTTTGCTGGCTAAGTTGTTCTTGGTGATAAGCCCATATCTTTTGTTTTCTAGAATATTATGTTCCAAGCTCTCTGTTCCTTCAAAGTGTTAGCTGTTAAATTCTGTGTAATCCTGAGTATGGCTCACTGGTTCTTCAATTCTTTCTGCTTGGTTATTGTTGTTTTTAGATGGAAACCCTGGATTTTGGGTATGATATTCCTAGGAGTTTTTATTTTGGCGTTTTTATTAGGAGGTAACTGGTGGATTCTTTCTATTTCAACTTTTCCTTCTGCTTCTAAGAGATGTGGGCAGTTTTCTCAAAGTATGATGTCAAGGATCTTTTTGTATACAGATAGTCTAATGATTAATTTTTGTATTTAGGTAGTCTAATGATTAATTTTTTTCTTCTCAATCTGTTGTCTAGATCAGATGTTTTTGCTATGAGATACCTTACATTTTCTTCATTTTTTTTCAACTTGCAGATTCTGTTTTAATATTTCTGGTTGCTTAATAGAGTCCTTGACTTCTATTTGGTTGATTTCAGTTTTCAGGGAAGTTTATTGCCCAGATAAGATTTTGCTTCTCTTGTGTGAAGCTATTTTCTTTTTTTTCTCTTTAATTAATTTCCTTCTTTACAACACTCATTTCCATGAGATTTTGAGTTAAATTTTTTTCCCCATCGTTCCCCTACCCACCATCTCAAAACAGCCACCCCACTGTATAGCCTTTCCCCTGGGCTGCTCTCTCCTATGTCCTCCCCCATTGCCCCTCTGACTTTGCGGTAGGGCAGGATGGGTCTCCCTATCCCAGTGCCTTTATATCTTAATTCCCAGTTGCATGTAGTTAATAATAGTAATAATACTTATATATACATATGTATTATTAACATTTGATTATAGAACTTTAAATTCTAGATTCTTTCCCTTCCTTCCTTGTCACCTACTCCTACTGGAAAGACAAGTAATTCAATACAGGCTGTACGTGTGTTGTTACGTAGAACATCTCCATGATGGACATATTGTGAGAGACTGATTATATGTCCCTCCTTCCTATCCCAACCCCCCACCCCCTTGTTCTATTCTCTACCCTGTCCCTGTCTCTTTACAGAAGTGTGTACTTCCAACAACCCTCCCTCACCCCCTTTCCTCATCTCGCCTCTCATCCTCATCCCCCCTATTCTCCTGTGTGGCAAGATACCCAGTTTAGAGATTATGTCATTACTTCCCTAGGCCAAATTCAATGAGAGTAAGGTTGACTCATTTCTTTTTGCCTTTCTGTTCTTCCCCTCCATTGTAAGAATCATCCCTAGCCTCTTCTATATGAGATGATTAACTCCATTCTGTCTCTCCCTGTCTCCTCTCATTCTAATCCTCGCCCACCTCAGAATTTCACCTTTTAAAGTATCATCCCTTCCTATTCAATTGATCTTGTACCTTCTATGTACACATATATACACATGCTCTGATATGTATTCATATGGATATATAAACCCTCCTATATAGACATGTGTATGTGTATGTATATATATACATTTGTGTTCCCTTCACCTATCCTCATACTGAGAAAAGTTTCATAAATTAACAATTATCGCTTTTCCATGTTGGTATGTAAATAGTTCAACTTTGATAAGTTCCTTATGATTTCTTTTCAATGTTTACTTTCTCATGCTTTTTGTTTTTGAATGTCAGATTTTCTATTCAGTTCTGGTTTTTTCATCAAGAGTGCTTGGAAGCTCTCCACCTCACTGAATGACCATATTTTCCCCTGGAACAATGTACTCAGTTTTGCTAGGTAGGTGATTCTTGGTTTTAATACTAGCTCCTTTGATCTCCAGAATATCATATTCCAGGCCCTTCAATTCCTCAGTGTAGAAGCTGCCAGATCCTGGGTTATTCTGATTGTGTTTCCATAGTATTCAAATTGCTTCCTCTTGGCAGCCTGTAATATTTTCTCCTTGATCTGGGGACTCTGGAACCGGAGCTATTTAGGAGGCTGCTGTAGCCCCCACCAACTTTGGCTCACTGAAAATACACCCCAGGACCACCACCTAAGACCACGACCCGGATCCAAGGCTGCTCAATGCAAGAGCACTTAGCCTCTGAACGATTGCTTGGCCCCACTGAAGTCTGCAGGCTGGGAGCTCTGAAGCAGCCAGGTGGAATCTGCTGTAGGGCTGCTGCTTCTGCCGCTTCCTTGCCCTGGAGGCAGTTTGGCTGGACTGCTTTTCTCCCCCAACTTTAGCTGAGTTCCACTGACCTTTCACTTAGTCCTTGTATCTTATGGCTTGATAATTCTGGAAACTGCCACATCTGCCACTGATCCACTCTCCTGAAGCCTCCAGCTACAGCTCCTCCTGGCCGCCCCAGGGCCAACCCGTGGTTTCAGGATGAGAGGGTTTCAAACTCACAGGATGGGTCTGATGGGGCCCTGGCCCGAGTCTGTGACCTCCTTTTGTCCTGGTCCACAGCGTCTCTCTGGGTATTGGGGTGCTCTGCTTGTAAGGTGCTTCTGGAAGACTCAGTTCCCAGTGTGTGCAGATACTTGTTTGTCTCCCTATGCTGAGCTCAACTGGTCAAAGAGACTCATGATTTTTTCTAGATTGCTCTATAAGGATAGTTTGGTGCATTTTTCTCAATCTGCTTGGAGACGTTTGTGAAGCAGAATTCACTGTGCTGCTTCTTACCACTTTGACATTGTCCTCAAGCATATCTTTTAATAAAAAAGCATTCTTTTTACTACTATTGAAATAATTGTTACAAGTTCTGATTATAGGATACTATTACTTCTTTGTTTCATAATACATATGTATATATATTTTAATTTAGTACCCGATTTAACTTCTTTTTTCTTTAAATTTTTTTATTTGTTTTCTTGTTTACATCATTCATTTTCACGAGATTTTTGAATTACAAATTTTCTCCCTGTCTTTTCCCTACCCCAACCCCAAAACAGAGATCCCACTGTAAAGCCCCTCCCCTGATCTGCTCTCTTACTTTCTGGTAGGGCAGGGAGGGTCTCTATATACATTAATTCCTAGTTGCAGGTATTGCAGAGCTTTAAATTCTAGATTCTTTCAATTCTCCCTTGTCACCCACCCCCACTGGAAAGACAAGCAATTCAATAAGGCTGTGGATGTGTGATTATACAGGACATCTTCATAGTGGACATATTGTGACAGTGATCATATGTCCCTCCTTCCTATCCCCCCCCCCCCG
>CM053597.1:42368646-42418534 GCA_028646575.1 Pseudocheirus occidentalis | reverse complement strand
TTTCTCCTTTAACTGGGTGTTCTGGAACCTGGCAATAACATTTCTAGGAGTTTTCTTTTGGGGATCTTTTTGAAGAGGTGATTGGTGAATTCTTTCAAGTTCTCTTTTGCCCTCTGATTCTAAAACATCAGGGCAATTTTCTTTGACCCTATTTAACTTCTGAAGGGAATTCAGTGGTGTTATTTTTTATACAGATAGATATCTTCCCCCTCCCTACCCCAGCGTTTACTGGGATCTAATTAAAGAGTATCACAGTGTTAAAATGCGGTGTGGTATTTAATGTAGAGAGAGACCATTTTATGGGGAAAAAAAAAATCCTTTTTGGCAGAAAACTGTATGGGTAGTGGTGAAACATACCCGGCAGAGGAAGAATATGATATAGAAAAGCTTCTAGGATATTTCAAAATTAAAGCAGTTTTAAACAGACACATCATTTTTATATCCATAAATGTACACTGCCCTTTCTCCATACCTATTTACTCATTCCTTAGGATTTTCTCAGTTTTAAACTACCTTGCAATAAAATATACTGCTTAGCAATTT
Organism: Pseudocheirus occidentalis; assembly: GCA_028646575.1. NCBI lineage: Eukaryota > Metazoa > Chordata > Mammalia > Diprotodontia > Pseudocheiridae > Pseudocheirus > Pseudocheirus occidentalis. Next base: position 42,417,991 of record CM053597.1, on the reverse strand, counting down.
TATATCCTGCCAAGTAGAATAGGGTATTTAAGAGCTCTGCTTCTATAATCAAACAAAGCAGTCACGGCAAAGGAAGATTTAGTTACTCTTCAACAAAATTTGGAACATGCTGTACTGCCTCCCTCTCAAAACAGTATTTTTTTTTTTGCTCATATACAAAAATAAGCCCATGTGTTGATTTGAACAAATATATTGATGGAGTCTGATTAAGTAATAAGAATCATTTAATAAAATTCAAAGTCAATATACTTTCAAGTGGTTTATAGTAATGCATATGTCAAGTATCTTAACATAGTTAAGCAGAAATTTAAAAAGGAATACATTTAAGTAATTATGAGCCATTCAGGCTTAGAGAACTCTAACTAAGCAGAAAAAGGCTTATAACTATTTGTTCTGCTTAGCTATGTTCAGAACTAATAATATGTTAAACAACTGTCCAAAACTGGAAAGAGCTTAATAAGGTATTTGGAAAAAGATACCTCAATATGAAAACAAGCAAGTTTCTGTTCATGGGCACATAAAAAAGAGAACACAACTTGTGTGTACTAATAATTATCTTTTTAGTAACTGATGGATGGTGCTACACTATTCATGTATGGTCACCTAGTTCTTTTTTGGTAAATGTCAGTTATCTATGAAACTGCTGACAATTTTATGCTAAAGTAAATTTCTATTTGTTGATGTATACAAAGCTTATTGGTTTTTTTGGGAACTGAATCTACAACCCATGCCTCTTCTACACCAGAAGTGCCAAAATCACAGCCTACAAAACCCCCAAGTACAGCCTGAATCAGATTAAAAAGGAATTGAAAAATGTTTAACAAAATACATAAAAATACAATACACCACAGATTATGCTAATCTGTAGTTTTCTAAGTTTGACATCACTGATCTATAACATACTGCAGCCTTAGCATCACACAACCTCTACAGAACATTACTTTGATTCCTTTGTACAAATATGCAAACCTCTAGCTATGTGTACATAAAAAGGGGCATCATTTTGTGCCACTATTTTCCACATATATCACTCTTAAATTAAGAAAATACTTAAATAAAATATACTATCTCAAGTAACCTATAATAATTCACTAATTCAAGTAAACATAGTTTGGGAAAGGAAAGTACAGAGAATGCCTATAGTTTTCTTTTTATTTCACTTTCTTTCCAATCTTATGTATGAAGACTTAAGTAGAGCCATCACTTTTAGAAAGAAAATAGAAATATTATCTCTCAAAATATAAATGTAAAAACCTCAGTAATCCAGTAGCCAGGTAACCAACATCGCAAAGAGATGGGCGCAATAGGGAAACTGAAAACTGAAGGAAGAGACTGAGGGATACTTGGGTTACCAAGATAGAAAAAATATAAATTTCAAAAAAATTAAAAAACAAATACACACTGTATCGGTCAGTTTCCCAATTAAGAACCTCTGTAGAGAGTTGAAGATCTGATATCTAACCACAGGGTTACAAAAGGCAAGACCTACAGATGTTGGAGCCCAGAAGTGAGGTAGTGTTAAGTATGAATGTGGTATAGTGGATACTAGCACTGGACTTGGGAGTCAGGAAGACCTAAGTTCAAATCTCACTTCAGTCACTTATTAGCTGTGGAAACTCTGGGTAATTTACTTAACTTGTGGCTCAGCTTCCATATTTGTAAAATGGACTCACTAAGGTCTCTTTTATAAGACTGGCCAAGCTAAGGTGAACAGAAGTGGAAAATAAGAGGCAGCAGAGGTGATGAGAGGAAACCACTATACAGCTCATTTAAGAAACTTCTATATGAATTGTCCTTTTAAAAGTTCCAACAGAAAAAAAAAAGACCTGGCCCATTTAAAAAAAGAACAATTTTAAAAGATGGCAGAAATCCAGTTACTAAAAACCACAGAAACTGCAGAGCCAAAGAATAATTAATGCTAACTGAGTCCTGATGGAGCAGGGGGGGTTGGGAATGTGACTCCTTTTATACCAGAAGGAAATCACAAAGCTGGATTTCACACAGATAAGACAGAAGAGATGCACTGTTTTTTTCCTCCATCTTTTCTGTTTCCAATCACAAACACAAATGATCAAAAGGATAGAGGATGTATGGAAATGTCTGGGGTCTGCACTGAGATAAGCATTGTGATTCTCTTTCAAGAAAGCCACTGCTAATTACTGAGAGCTGAGCATGAGCAGGAGGAAATCAAGCCATCAATGACTTTCAATTAATTCAGGCCATAGGAGAAAGGGCTTTTAAATATTTAAGCTATTAGTAAATTGCCAGGAAGCTAAGCTAAGGTTGAACATCTAAGGATTTTTCAAACGTTTGGAACCACTACGGATGAGACAAAATATAGGTTTTCTTGGGAGAGCAAACTGAGATTAGTTAAGTAATGGCTATTGTTTGCTGACTTAGTAATGAAGTTATTTGTGTTTCCCTAAATCTTGTACTGTTACTATAGGTTACCTTAAATTTTAAAAAGTAAGTATTAAGAATAGAAGTTATTTAATGAAAGACCAGTATTTTTAAAGAAAAAAACAAACAGTGTTTTGGGTTTCCAGTTTATGTCTGGAAAAAAAAAAGATTAATCATGGAGTTTACCTAACTAAATGGAAATTATTGTAACTCACATGAAGATAGTAACTAGATTTGCAGGCACAGCACAAAAGTGAAAATAAACTACAGGGATTCCCTTGCAAATCCAAAACTGTTAGATAAAAGCAAATGACAAAGGTGTCAAGAAAAGAACGATGCCTAGGGCAGAGAAGTGCTTATGTGGACAGCAAGCAGCAAAGCAATGATAGGAATTACAGAAATCACTGTAAGAGAAGCAGTCACCCTCCCCCAATATATGTATGTATGCACCACATATACATATATACATAAACACATATTTATATTTACTTACTAGAAATGTTTTCAATAATAATGGTTGAAAAATGAAAGATTTTTTTTCCTTTTTTCTTTTTTGGATGGGGAAGGCAGGGTAATTGGGGTTAAGTGACTTGCTCAAAGTCACATGGCTAGTAAGTGTTAAGTGTCTGAGGCTGGACTTGAACTCAGGTCGTGCTGCCTCCAGGTTCTGTGGTCTATTTACTGTGTCACCTAGCCACCCCTAAAATGAGAGAATTTAAGTCAACTTTTAGTTCACCAGAAAATTTAATGACCTGAGATGCTGGGATATAACAAAAATAACCATTCAGAGGGCATTAAATTCCTATTCACTAGTTCAACAGAATTAAGTGCCTTTGGTTCTTCTGGTTCCTGTTCTAGATTGAGCTCTAGATTCATAGAACATGAACATTACAAGGTATAATAAATCTTAATAGTGTAGAAAAAAGTTTTAAAAAATGATTAGATCCATCAAACTTATGTTATTCAGTATGTTTTTTGATTCCTGTTCTCTCTCATTTGTCAATTTTACCTATTTATGAAATATTAGTGTGTTTTTGAAAACACATCCTTGGAGTTTACAACACAGAAATAAATAGTAACTAACTAGACAAGGAAATCAAACTATTACATTTCTCTTAGGTCCACAGCCTGATTTTCATTAAGCTTGCCTGATTTCCTTTAGACCTTGAGCACAAGAAAGAGTGTTTATTTTTACTGTTGAATTAAGGATTACTCCACAGGTTGGGAAGTGAGTAATGAAAGGTGATCTGCCAAGGCCTTTCTAAAGTTAAAATATTGGTAGGATTCCAAATGAAGAAGTAAACAGTTCAAAAAATATCTATACACATATATATTGACCTTATTTTAAAAAGTATGATAAGCATAGTACGATAATTATCAGTCTCTAAGGATTCTAAGTTAGATATTTCCTGGTCTTAGACAAATTGAGAGTTAAAATCAGTTTCTAATATGTAAAGAAAAATAGTGAAATCTACACTTGGGTAAATTGGGGAAGAGTAAATAAAGAAGTCATTTGGATACTTTTGCTTTAAAAAACATTGGAATTGAAGAGAAAAGTGGTATAGGATACTGAAAAGAACTAGTATTAAGATAACCTACTTGCCTGTCACAGAATCATTACTTGCTAGCTGTCTGACCTTAGACAAGTCACTTTGGAATTTCAACTATAAAGTGTAGATAATAAGCTTTCCCAATCTCATAAGATTGTTGTAAGAATCAATAAAAAATGTACAGAAATGTGCTCTGTGAACTCAAATAATTTGAGTTAACTTGTTTTTTCTTATGTATGACATTATTTCATGATTCTGTGTGTGTTCCCATACCTGGAATGGTCTCTTTCCTTACCTCTGCCTTCTGTGTTTCCTAGCTTTCTTAAGGTCTCAGCTAAACTTCAACCACTGGCAAGATTAGTACTTAAGATTTAATTATAGATAACATTTTACCTGCCAATACTTTAAAATTGGAATTTATTTTCTCCAAGGAAAGGCTTTGGGAGTCATTAAACTAATTCTGAAATTTCTCAATGGTAACCTGGCCTATTCTCTTACTCATACGTGTGTAAGTGAATCTATGAAACAATTTACGTGCAAGTATATCACATATATACATATGGTATATATTTACATATGTTACCTATTTACATATTTATATATGTATATATGTGCACACATCTATATACCAACAGATTGGCACTACAGATTGCTCCTTCAATCATACTTTGGAACATAATCAGTTTTTTATCCACTCAGTTTTTCCTGGACATATGGTTAAGCCAGATTCTTATAAGTGATTATGAATCCCATCCAGGAGCCTCTGCAATGCTTCAGGGTTTGATGCAATTAGTACATTCTTACCTTCTCTGCATTGGGAATATCTGTAGGACCTTACCATCTAAAGGGAATCCTCTTCAATTTGGATACTGTGCTGGAGTTTCTCCATGACAGTGGTGAATACCTGAATTGTACTTAGTCTTTACATGCAATGTGTTGTGTAAGGAATGCTGTGCTCCTGAATTTGTCTCTCCAAGGAGAACTTGTGAGTCATCCTTCCATTCAGCTTAGATTTCTTTTTGTGCTCTGGTTTCATTGCTAGTGACAATGTCGAGATTGAAATAATTAAATTAAGTTCCTCCAGTAGTATATATATGTTGGTTCCTGTACAAACTTTTAACACTTAGCACACCAATAACTAAGTTAACGTTTTATAGACAGTCTAGAAATTGATTTTTGCTACCTCCCTTTTGCTTTGACTCCTCCTAGAAATGAAGTGGCTCAAGACTGAGTGTTTTTGTTTTTGTTTCCTGAATGGGCACAGATAAAGCACCAAGTGACCAGGCTACTAGTGATCAACCTAAGCTATTCCTTAGAAAACAGATACAGTGTACTGCTGGAGTTTTACTTGCTAGAAAGGTATACTCTGCCAGAACTTGTCATCTGTTTCCAAAGCCTCTTAGAAAGTTGAGGTCATTTCCACGTCAGTATGAGGTACCAAAGTCTGCCTTTATGGAGAAGCGAGAGGTAATGAGAGCCAAAAAGGATTGCAGAGCAAACAGATAAGAGAGGATGGAAAGTTGAGCTGCAAAGACTTGACAAAAGAGATGTGGAAAATGAGGGAGAGGGTAGAATCAAGGATGCCTACAGACATGCAGCCAGTGATTATCAGCAGGGATAGGGAAGATACAAGAGTAGGATTTTTGGAGATGTTTTCCATTTTTGACATAAATTACAGGACAGAGCTGGAACTTCAAAGGCCATCGAATCCAATCCTTCCATTTTATAGCTGAGGAAACAGTATCAGAGAGTTTGAATGATTTAGGGTGACAGTTATTAAATGACAGAGCTTGGAACAAAACCTAGGTCTTATGATTACATATCCAGCACTTTCCACTGTATTCTGTCTTCTACAAGGCAGAAATTAAAGTGCTCAAGAAAAATTTGAAGAGGAATCATTAACAACCAGTGGGGAAGGCTTCACAGAAGACAGCACTTGAGCTATGTCTGGAAGAAAGAAAAGAATGGATACTAAAATATGGATGTGAGAGATATGCATTCTGGATTTGAGAGATGTCCTATGGAAATGAAGGGAGGCAGTAAATGGCACGTAAAATTCAGGGACCATCTAAGTCAGTGGTTCTCAACCTTCCTAATGCCACAACCCTTTAATAAAATCCTCATGTTGTGGTGACCCCCAACCATAAAATTATTTTCATTGCTACTTCATAACTGTAATTTTGCTACTGTTATGAATCGTAATATAAATATCCTATATGCAGGATGTATTTTCATTGTTACAAATTGAACATAACCCACAGGCTGAGAACCGACGATCTAAGTAGTCTAAGTTTGGCTGGAACATATTGTGTGAAGTTAAGAAAGTAAGATTATGGAGGGTTTTAAATGACAGGTAAGGAAGGAGTTTGTATTTTACCCTAGAGGGTAATAATAGGGACCCAGTGAAGGTTTTTCATTTCAACTCAATTAAAAAAAATATTGAGCGTCTACTATGGGCAAGGCACAATGCTAAGAATATTCTGAAACCCTCAAATCTGTTATCTCACTGATCTGGAAGTTTCTTCTTATAATGAAAACTGCAACCATGCCTGTAGGAAGCCTTCCTTGATTTCTCCTGATGTTTCAAAGACATCAGTGAGCCACTAGACGTTGCTTGTCACAAACATGAGACTAACCCATGTTTTTTCTGTCACGCACGTCTTTGATGGGCTTTGTTCACCCTCCTCTTCTCTGAAGCTTCTCATTAAGCCGTTTGTGTGTTGCAGCCCGACGGCCCACACCGACCATGAACCTGAGCACGGCCCATCTGTGTGACACTGATTTTCAATTCTTCAGAGCCCGTGTTATTTCATGTCTTGTATACATAACATTGTTAGAGTACTGATATTAATGGGAGAGGCTTTGTTTCCGGGAGAAGTCTAGGGTCATTCTAGGAGTTTCGGTACATTCCTTCAGACAATCCAGTCCAGGCTTTTTGAAGCCAGACTTGTTCCTTGTCATTGCGTAATATTCACTTTTAATTTCTTTGTGTGCTCTTTCCATTCATGTTCTTGAAGTCATTGTATGTACTTTTTTTTTTGGTTCCTCTTGCTTTGCTCTCCATTAGTTCTTATAGATTTTTTTCTATTCTCCTCTGTACTTATCACACCTGACATTTCTCACCACAGAGTAACATTTCACTACATTTATGTGCCACAACGTCTAGCCTTTCTCTAAATGATGGGTATCCTCTTGTTTCCAGTTCTTTGCTATGACAAAAACTCCTGCTATAAACATTTTGGTATATATAGTGACTTTCTTTTTATGAATGACTTCCTAAAGCTTAAAACAATATTTTAATGATACTCTTTCTTTTCTTTCCCTTTATGGTAGCTCTATTACTAGCTTGCTTCTTTCCTCCAAATAATGAAAATAAACATACGTACACACATACATATGTACACACACATATGTACATATGTATGTATATCAAATAAGCACAGCCAAACAAAACAAACTCCTCTTTCAAACTTAGGTTGCTCTGGTCTTCATCTCTCTCTTCTTGGAAAACGAGTTAGGTGTTTTCTGGCTAAGGCTTTTAAGGCTCTTTTTGGTCTCGTTTTTATGGCAATGGATTCCTATCAGTTACAGTTCTGGATAAAATTACTGCAATAGATGATGATATAATTTCTGTGTTTGTTACACACTTTTTCATGACTTTCCTAACTTTTAAAAATAGGTTAGGGTTGAGTTGTTTCAACTGCACACTCTATGTTTTGTTCTCATCATTATAGATACAAAGAAAAAAATGAAATAGATCTTGTCAAAGAACCTACATTTGCTTGCTAAGATTTCGGAGCATAAGAAAGACATAGTCAGATCTATGCCTTTAGATGACTATTTTGGCAGCTGACAGATTAAAGAAGGGAAAATAATTAGGAGGCTTTTAGAATAGTATGTGATAGATGCCAGGGGATTTGTAGAAGGGCAGCTGCCATCACTGGAGGTAAAATGTGTTCCTTAGGGATTGAGAAGTAAGGGTTATCTGTGAATACTAAAGTCACCAAAGATGTCAGGAGATAGAGAGAAGAAAAAGAGCGTAAGTGCTAAAGCCACTGTGAAAAATGAGAGTCACATGGAAGTCATGACATGGCAGTGAAAACAAATGGAAAACAATGCTATATAGGATTGTATCTGAAATGACAGCGGGTAAGTAATAAGGAATATGTATGTCCTTCAGGCCTCGTTAGTTAGTTGCTTCAAGATAAGAAGATAAAAATAGGATCTGGGATAGGAATACTCATGAGATAAAGGCTTTAGGAAAAAGAAATATTGTATAACACCTAAGACTGTGAATCCAGCAAATGCATAGGATATTGGTGACACTGGCAGGAAGGGGAATTTTCTTGAAAATTTCTTTATTAACATTGACTCAAAAAAATGTGAACATTTCCATAAAGAACAGAAAAAAAGACGGTACCTGCCACAATGAATTTCTATTACAGCCTTTTTAAAGGTATATATTAAATTTAACACAGTATCCCAATATTGACCTGCTTGTTTCTGTTTTTCTGAACTACCTTCTTTTACCTCCTCTTCAAAGTTTCACTGATGATCTTTTGCTTTTGTCTTGTACCTTTATCACCATCTGCTCCTCTCCCCAGAGGTTCTTTCCTGCCTGCCCATTCACCAAAACCGTTCCTTGTTATGAATAAATCATGTGAAACAAATGAACATAATAGCCGTGTCTATCTCCTTCTCCACCTCTAGCCCATCATTGCTATTCTATTCTATGAATTGGAAATGATTTACTATTAGACATCAATCCTGGTTTTTGATTCTTTTACTATGTTTTCCTTTTACAATGTTGTCATCACTGTATATATTTTTCTCCTGCTTCTGCTCACTTCAATGCATCTGTTTATATAAATCTTCCCAGTTCATTTGAATACACAAATTATCTGGATTTGTCCTTTTTATCATCTTCTTATGGCACAATGTATTCATATAGCTTGGCAAATATCTTCCATGTAATAACACTTTCTCATAATACCAGAGGTCATTTGGGAATATCATTTTCTGATTAAATATAGATAAAATGCACTGAATGTTTAGCAAATTTAAATATATTAATCCTGATGTTGTGACCATATTTCATATAAATTTTAATTTGTATAATTTCTTTCTGAAGTTTTGAGTTTATAAATTGCTCACTTAAAATCTGTAGTTTGGAATCTGTCATACTTGAATAAAATATTAACTGACAACATATAATTCAGAAGGTAGTATTTCTCTTTTTAGACCATGCCCAAAATAAGAGTCCTAGCTATGAACTTAACAGTTAATCGTAATTACATAAAATGAAGGATTTCTAACAAGCAAAATGAAAATAGAATGGAGAGAGAAAAAAATTATCTGGGAAAACAAACCTTTAAAAAAAATGTCTCTGATAAATGTCTAGAAACTCACACAAATATAAAATGAGAGCTATTCCTAGACAGATAAATAGAAGTCTATGAATAAGTTAAAATCATCACATGGAAGATATTGACAACAATAATGGAAAAAAATGCTCCATATTACTACTCATAAGAAATGTGTAAATTAAAATAATTCTGAGGTTCCACCTCACATTCACCAGATTGACAAAGATGACAGAAGAAGAGGAAAATGGCCGCTGCTAGAGTGATTGTAAGAAGGACAGGGGCACCGACGGAGGTGTGGTGGAGTTGTGAACTGGCCCAACTCTTCTAGAAAGTGAAATATCTTATAAAGGTTTATTTTGTGGTGATATAGACAGCTCACTCTCAAATTTAACAATCTATTGTTGACTTGCTGCCCTTTCAAAGTATTAAAACACAAAGATGGCCTTCAAGTTCGAGTAGTGAGAACAATTAGCATGAGCTATTTAAAGGACTGATCTAAGCATTCCTGGAGATTAGTATTCTTGCAGGGCCAAGAATTCACCAAACTGTTTGTATTCTTTGATCCAGTGATAACATCATCAGGCACATAACCAAGGAGGTCAAAAAGAGAAAGTAGATACACATAAAAATATCTGTAGTAGTCCTTTTGGTTTTATCACAGTATTGGAAACAAAGTGTGTGCTAATCAATTAGGGAATTGCTGAATAAATTATAGTATATGAATGCAATGAAATATTATTGCATCTTAAGAAATAAATAGGATAAATTTGGAGAAATTTAGAAAGAGTTGTGTGAAATGACTCAGAACAAAATGAGCAGAATGAGGGCAGAACAACTTACATGTTAACTATCGAAAACGAAAACAACTGAAAGACTAGAATTCCGATCAAATTAGAAAACAATCAAGACTTGAGGTCACGCATCCACATCTTGGCAGAAAGGTGACAGACTAAGGGCACAGAATAAGACCAATGTGCTGAGGAGCTTTCCTGACCTACATTTGTTACAACTGAACAGGTCTTGTATTTGGAGGAAAAGAGGTAAATAATTAGATAACTGATAGCAATGCAAAGCAAAAGAGTATCAATATAATATCTCAATCATATAAAAAAGAAAACAAAAGAGAAACTCCAGGCAAACTTGTCACTATTATGTTAAATCTGACATACATCTGAACACAAGCTATGCAGCAGAATTGCACCATTTCTACACAGGTTTGTTGATGATTGTTTAGCTCACAATAAAAATCCTACCTAATTAGTATTTGGCTAGTTTTAGTCTTTTTCTCTGTACTATTTTCCACTTTTCAAGAAGTACATTTTCCTTTTTATTAAATTTAACAATTTATTAATCTTTTCAATAAGACCGAGATAAATATCAATAGGAGTGTGAAAACAATGAAGTTTCTTACCTTCAGGATCATATGTCTGAAAAACCCTCCTGGCTTGTTCTGAAGGAGCTTCAGGGGCAACTAAGGCCATATCCTGAAAAGATAAAATTTTCAAATGCAATCAATTCAATTTGTGATGTCATATGTATGAGGGAACTCTTCAGTATGGGAAACTCCCTCTAAGGATACAGACTGGCAATTCACCTTTGACTTAAAGTCTAAGTAATTTTATGATCTCTTATATAGGTCTAGGTGAGGAAAGAAGTATAGTGGATAGAGAACTGGCCCCAAGAATCTAAAGATCTATGTCCAAGTCCCAACTTTGACCTGTGATAGCTGTGTGACCCCAGGGAAGTCAGCCAACTTCTCAACAGCCCAAGCCATTCTCTTAGAATCTAAGTTGCAAAGACGATGCTGGTCTGCACTGGTTCAGAAAATTCCACAGCAAGAGCATATTACTACAACAATGAAATCGCAGGTTTGGTTGAAAAAAAAAAAAAGGCTTATATTGGTTTTAGCTGTTTTCTATTTTACTTTTGGGAATTTAAAAGTGTTAATTTAACTTACTTTGAGAATAGCAGATCAATATATGCATGTACAGAGCTCTTACTAAATTACTGATGAGAAGTGCTTCCTTTCCTGATCTCTCCAGCTTCTAGTATCACCTCCCCATAACACACACACACACACACACACACACACACACACACACACACACACACGCACACACGCACACACACGCGTGCGAGTCTCCTCTGGCTAGTCTGGAAACTATTTGAAGGCAGGGGCTTATTTTCATTTCTGCCTTTCTATACTAAATATCTTGGTCCTATGGACCTGCAATAAATGCTTAGTGACTGAATCACTAAACTGTACAAACCACAACAAATTTTCTCTGAAATGCTCTCCTGTTCTCAAATAAATACTATTCTTTCAATTACTCTAAGGTGTTAGAATTTATCTAATTTTCCCTATAAAATTACTTTGACTTTTAATTGATTTTCCATTTTCTTATTTATCTACTGGCACAGACCATGACTTTCTGAATTACTTCAACCATTTTTCTACTGATTGGAATAAATTATGCTAAAATCCTCAAACTGTATATAGGATATTTTGAAAATTAAGTGTACCATATTTACTCACACATAAATGTGAATATGGTAAAAAATGACTTCAAAATAATCACCATTATCTATTTGCACTTGAAAACATTTTTTTGGTAATACCCTTGGTAATTCTAATTATAATAAATTTTGAGAAGTGGATCACATATCCTTTGTAGTGCTGGATAGGATATAAATTCTTAGCCAAATAAGGGATAGGGATAATTGCACAAGATAAAAGTGGCAATTATTATTATTGCGTTAAAAAAGAAAAGTTTTTACAGAAATAAGATCTAAGATAAGAATGGAAGTAGGTGACTGAGAAAAAAAAAACTTTCTATCAAATATCTCTGATAAGGATTGATACCCAAGATATACAGACAAATGTCAGACAGAAGGAAGGATTTAAGTATATATTGTATGCCAGGTACTATGCTAAGTGCTTTACACATATTATCCCATTTGATCCTCATAACAACTCAGGAAGGTGTACACACACACACACACACACACACACACACACACACAAAACTGGGGCAAACAGAAGTTAAGTGAGTTGTCCAGAGTCACACAGCTGGAAAGCCTCTAACCTCTAGCTCCAGGCCCAATGATTTATCCACTATGCCACCTTGCTACCTCTGCCTCTGCCCAGAAGACCAAAATTCCCCAATAAATAATATCAAAGGACAGGAACAAATAGTTCTCAGAGTAAAACTTATAAACTATATGAAAGAAAGCTCCAAACCACTATTAATAAGAGAAAGGTGAATAGGAAAAACCCAGAAGTTTTAGCTCACAGAGCAAAGTGGCAAAGACATGAAAAGATGGGAAGAGTCAACGCTGGTGAGGTTGTGAAAAGCTAGGTGCATTGATACCTTTTTTGGTCAAGCTGTGAATTAGTGCAACCATTCTGGAAAGCCATTTGTAATTATGCAAATAGTGGTGTAAGACCAATTATGCTAGCACACCAGAGAGTTCCTAGCTTTTATAAAGACTGCTTCAAAGGAATTAATAATCTTACTTTACTTAAACAATGCACAAAGATATATAAGTAAAAGGTAAAGGTAAAGAAGTGAGTATCCAAGAAAGATTAACATCATCTACTAGTTCAGGGCAAAGGTCATCATCCTGAAAGTGGAAAAAATCAATTAGTAATCCAATAGACAGGGCTCCAACTGCTTTAACAGAATAACAGAATTATTTACATAGGTCATCAGACTGAAAGAGTGCCAACAACTGGGTTCACAAAAGCAGGGGGTAGGTGGCCCTTAATAATGGCTACCCAGAGCTTACTCTGGGAAATCAAAAAGAGCTCAGGGGAAGCATTGTTCCCATGAGTGAGCCCCAAGGTAAAATATCAATCCCCTAGAATTTTACTGATAGGCTCAGAGCCACAAGGCACCAAAGCTTATGTGACTCAGCACAGGAAGGGTTACAGCTGTGAACTGGGCCAGAGTTTAAAGGAACAAGAAATACATGACTGATAAAGCAAAATACCTGGGAACAAGACATTGTTATGGTTATGACTCCTGGGAAACTTAACTCCAAGAAATGCTAACAAAAATCCACTTTGCTTATGCTTACAAGTGGCTAAAAATATTTAGATCTCTTTGACCTGAGATTCTGTGGTTATGCATATACATTAGAGGGGCACTGACAAAAAGAAAAGCTCTATTTACTCCAAAATATCTATATTAGTACTTTTTGTGGCAGGAAATAACTGGAAACAAAGTAAATGTCAGAGAAACAGCTAAATAAATTGTGGTAGATGAATTTAACAGAATAATTCTCTATTCTAAGAAATAATGAGCATGACTTTCAGAGAAACATAACAAGATTTATATAAACTGATACAAAATGGAGGAAAGAAGAGCCAGGAAAACAATATCTACAATCTGCAACAATTTAAATGGAAAGAACAACCACAAACAATAAAAAATGAAATGTGATGAAAATACAAAGAACAAATCTGGCCCCATATAAAAAATAAGAGAAAAAATTTCCCTGATCCATTGCACAGGAGAGGAGGGAGGCAGTTAACATATATCAAAGCATTGATTATAATATAATGTCAGAGGTTTTGATGCACTAACTGGTTTTGCTGAATTTTTTCTTTTTTTAATTGAAAAAAATTGTCATTATAAGGGATGGCTTGTTAGGTAGAGGGACAAAGAAGGAAATCTAGCTGATGTAAAAACTAAATATGTCCAAAAAACCTATTTTAAATAGAAGTTGCCAGGAAAATATTCCCAATACACATTTCTGACGAGAACACCTTTCTCCATGGCTCTTTGCTTAAAAAGATTTTTGGTAGCTCTCCAGTTTTCAAATGATATGTTCAACACACTCTAAATCTGACATTTAAGGTCTTCCAATCTGGCTCCACATAAGATTCTCAACTTTATTCCATTCTTCCCCTCTTGATATGATATAAATTTGATCTAAACTATACCTCTAACTGTTCCCTTATTTTATCCTGACTGAATTCATGAGGAGCTTGCTGTACTGCAATGCTGTATCTAGACCAGGATCGAGTCACCTCCATAAAGCCTTCCCTCTGATTTTCCTGTCTCAAAGTGATTTCTAATAAAATTACTTGTTTGGACCTTTCCTTTACTCTCACTACACTGCATCTTAATTATCTGTAGACGTATCTTATTTCTCATTAAGCACCTAAGTTCCTTCAGGGCAAGAATTATGTTATTTTCCCAGCATGCTTTGCATAGTGCAGATATTTAGTTTTTTTTAATGTTAGAGAAATCATAGTAGACACTTTCAAGTCTCAGGTAATATCCACAGTGGGTGAAGGATGAAGAATTAGTAAGGAATAAAGACAAGAATTCATCAAAGAGGTTGGAAAAGAACCAAAAGAATGATATAGAAGCCAAAGGAGGAGGAACCTTCAATAAAGACTGTATGATCAACAATGTCAAATGCCCCGAAGAGAGCTGAAGGTGATGAAGACTTAGAAAAAGCATCTGGGTTCCCAGGTTAAGAAAAGAGTAGAGGTCAGTTTTAACAAAGTGGCAATCATGGGGAAGACAATTCAGGAGGGAAGGGATTAAAAAAAATAAAAAATAAAAAAGGAAGAATGAAAATCTGGATTAAAAAAAGGACTGTCAAACATATTCTTCTAAAACTGTGTATCTTGAATATTGTTTTGTAGCTAGTAGTTTTTAAAACAGCTTAGGTTTTTTTGTTTTCAAAAGAGAACAGTACAATTCACAAATGTACCACCTGAAGCGGAGAATTGTGAAACATTTAAAAAATATGTAATGGAATAACCCAGAGGTTTCACTTTTTTTTTTTTGAAAATGTAAAATTTAAGCCCTAAGCCTTGTGAATTTTCATTGGATGGGTCCCACATAGTGCCAACTTCCATACAAGAGAGTAAAGTCAACTATTACTGTCACTTCTTAATAATACAAACTGAGAAAATGCTTCCTTCTTTGTTCCCCATGATTTGCTAAAAGGCACTTCCCTAAACTTCTTAAAATTCATTTATTCAACTTTAGTAAATATTAATAAAAATATTAAATAAAATTTTCTTATCTTAACAATTTGGTCCATTCCAGTTCTAAAATTCATAACACTGAAGATAACTTCTCCAATTCTATTCAATTTAATTGGACATTTTCTAAGAATTTACTACTATGTGCAAAGCACTGTGGTAGAGTCTGGGGAAAAAAGATAGTTATTATACAGACTCTGCTTGCAAGGAGTCTACACCTAATGATGGGTGGAGAAAAGAAATGTACAAATAATTATGTGTCTAGTAGAAAAATATACAAATTATTTTGAGAATAGACAGAGAATAATTAAATTAAATAGGTTTAAGTAAGAGGGTGGGAAAGAATGGGGGGAGAAAGGGAGAAAGAGGAGAGCGGAGAGTGAAGGAGAGAGCAAGAACTGTACAATTCTTTATAGAAGTTACTACCAAGAAAGACTGAGACTGCATGAAATGTAGCCAGTCAGTTAAATGCCTACTGAGTGCCAAACAGTGTTAAGCACTGGGGTTACAAATATAAAAAAGAAAGACAACCTTTGCCCTCAAGGAGTTTATAATCTAATGGGAGACAACTACACATAAAAGGAAGCTGAAAAGGGGGGAGGGGAAGTTAAACTACTCGGGGGTTGGGGGAGTGACTAGACAGAGAAGTCCCAAAGGAGTGTAGCTGGTTGGGAACTGATGAGGATTGGCCTGAGCTTCTTCCATAAATGGTGTTTTCTCAGTCCTCCACCTTTTCCATGTCCTATGGCATCAGCCAACGTGGACACTTTCTGCTCTCTGGAATTCTATGTCACATTTTTGCAATGCAGTCCCTCTTTATCTCTGGCTCCTAGAAGCAGCTCAAGTGCCACATGTATGTGCTCTTTTTACACTTATTCAACATATATTTATGTATGTATTGCCTGTCCCCACATTAGAATGTTAAGTCTCATACAAACAGGGAATGTTACATTCTTTTTATTTGTATTCCTAGCAGAGAAGTTGCTTAATCAACGGCAGTCGACTGATTAATGGAGTCTCTTCTCCATTATTAGGGGGGATGAGGTGCTTCTTAAAAAAAGAATGTTGATGTGAAAACAAGGAAAAACATTCTTAAGAAGCACTGGAGAAATCTGACCTATGTGTCAGGAGGTTGTAAGATTGTCACAAAGGATGGCAAAGAATTGGAAATAAAAAACTGCAATACAATGGATTGTGATTTGAATCATAATACCTAATATTCATAGATATTATTAGAATGTACAATATACTAGGTTACTGTACTACTCTAAAAGATAGAATACAGTTTTGAACTATTTTATATATCAGACAGTATTGTACAATTTAATATAGACACTACCTGTGACCCTGGGAAAATCACTTAACCCAGTGTGCCTCAGTTTCCTCATCTGTAAAATGAGCTGGAGGAGGAAATGGCAAACCACTCCAGTATCTTTGCTGAGAGAACCCAAAAGAGGGTCACGAAGTTGGACATAACTGAAGCACAACTGAACAACGACAACAATGAACAACTGTACAGTTCTGAACTGGTCTTCAACCTGACCTAGTTTGGTATTTGTATACTATTATATTCTCAGTGCAGCAGAAATTAGGTCATGTAGGATTTCTTACTTGTACGATTACTGTAAAAATCAAGCACAAATGTGGGCTACTAACAAAGTAACCTAGGGTCCTCTTGTTAGTATATGGTAACTTAGAAGTAGAGAGGAAGAGTTGATTCTCAGGGTTTTTCTAACTAGCAAGAATAAAGCTTCTAGCCCCCTGAAAGGCTGGAGTAAAGAGGAAAGTGGGGAGGAAGAACCATTCTGAGAAGAGAACTTTGTATTACATTAAAATCATGATCACCGCCTGATATAATTCCTTCCTTGCACCCATCTTCATCATATGACTTTAACTTTGTAAATCTTCTCCAAATGAGGCTCGATTTTTTATTTAAGTTCCAAACATTCTAAAATTATGTAGTTGAAAGGGTAGTGTGACCTGGAATTTTTGCCAGAGGTCAAGTGACTGCCTATATAATTCTTAAGGGGTGAATTTTTAAAAATCCCAGTTATAAAAATATCTAGGAATGAAGTATCTCACTACTCTAGATAACCTATTCTAATGTTTAGTTACTCTGGTTATGTCTGACCAAATTAAAGAGTCAATTTAGAACTCAGTTCCTATTAATCAAGTTGCTATGATTATAATTAAAAAAAGAAAGCTAGCAAAGTCTCTTTAAAGACTGTAGGTCCGGGCGGCTAGGTGGCTAAGTGAATAGAGCATTGGCCCTGGAGTCAGGAGGATCTGAGTTCAAATGTGACCTCAGACACTTAACACAAAAACTAGCCGTGTGACCTTGGGCAAGTCACTTAACCCCAACTGCCCTCCAAAAAGCAAAAAAAAAAAAAAAAAAAGACTGTAGGTCACTCTTTAACATTTAAAATGTTAATGGATCACTTTTGTCTTTATAGTCTTCTCCCATCCCTAACTACATAGAACAAAGAGAAATAATTAAGTAACATATGCATAACTTACTATAAAATACTTCTCTAACAATGCATACAGTACTTGACCCTAATAATCTCCCATTTCTCTACTCAGGAGGACAAGGTATATTTTCTTTTCTCTAGGATTTTTATTATTTTTCCATTACTTAGAGTTGAATGTCCTTTTAATGATCAGTTTCATTTACACTGTTGTAGTCATTTAGCTTAGTTTGTTTGGTTTAGATTATTTCACTAGATCTGTTAAAAATCTTCTAGGTTTCTCCAGATTTTTCCATATTTACAAATTTTTTCTCCTCAGTAACAGTCTATGAATTCATAGTTTTTTTTGACTGCTATTCATTAGATGGGCACTCACTTTGTTTCCACTTCTTTGCTTCCACAAAGGATGCTGCTATGACTTTTTTGTTAGATAATGGATCTTTGTGTGTCTGCTTCCCATGATCATGGGACCAAAAAGTATGGACAATTTAATAAGCTCTTAATCTGGGGTCTACTAACTTGTCGTCAACATATTTTACAACTCTATTTTAATAGAACCAGTATTCTTTATAATACTATTTTATGAATTTAAAAATATTTTTCTGAGGGGAATCATGACACACAAAAAAGATTTCAAATTCCTAATTCAATCATTTTTCTCATATAATTACAAACTGGAATCCTGAATATAATTATGTCAATTCGTTACATGTTTTGGATTTCAAATTTTTATATTTTCTGATGCATGTAACTTTTCTCCTAACTTTATTTACATAAACAGTTTTCTAGCTTGTACGTTCCATTAATCTGCTTTTTTGTTTTTAAACATTATAAAAAAGCTTTGATGATTACTGCTTCATAATACAATTTGAGATGGGACGATGTTATGCCCCTTCCTCAAAACTTCATTCGTCACGGTTTCCCCCAAGATCCTAGACCTTTTGTTTTTCCAAACGAAAGTGGCTAAAATTTTGTCCGGTTCTAAAAATCTCTATTCAGTAATTTAATTGATAGAGCACTAAATGTATAAATTAATTTAGATAGTATTGTCATTTGTTAGATTACATTGGCACAGCCCATCTAAGAACAGTGAATAGTTCTCCAATTAAGTCTCATAATATTTCTATATACAGCATTTTGTAGTAGCATTCAAGATTAAAATTGTCTTGGTAGCTTAACTCCCAGATATTTTATGTACTTTGTTATTTTTAATGGAATTTCTTTTATTGTTTCTTCCTGGTTTTTGTTACTACTGTTTGGAAATGCTGATTTTTGTGATTTTATATCCTGCTACCTTGCTGAAGCATGTCAATTAGTTCTTTTTTATGATTCTCTGGGGTTTTCCTAAGTAAACAATCACATCATTTGCAAAACAAAGATATGTCCTATTTCTTACCCATTTCTACTGGGAAAGCCTCTAGTGTTTTTCCATTGCAAACCATCTTAGCCCTCTCTTTTAAATTCCTTACTACCTGTCCTCTACACTTCATGATCTGAAGCATGGGTGTTTACTTGCTGTCGCTCACAGGGCACCATCTCGTCTCCGTGCTTCTGCACTAGCTGTCACTCATGTTTGGAAGGCTCTGCTCTGCTCCGATGATCTCCATCTTTTAGCTTCCCTGGTTTCTTTCAAGACTCAACTTTAACCCTGACTTCTACAGGAAGCATTTTTTTGTTCTCTATAGTTTCTAGTGTCTTCTCCTCTCACATTACCTCCCATTTACTTTATATGTATCTTGCACATATTTAGTTATTGTTAGTACTTTGAAGGAAGAAACTGTTTCTGCCATTCTTCATATCCTAAGATACTGCTAGGTACAGTACCTTGAACATAATAAATGATTAACATTTTTTTTTTATTAATGGAGCATTTAAATTAGGTACCAGCATGAGATGTTCCTGAAGAAGATGTACTAGGCTCTTTTGAACACCATTTCCTTTTCAGGATACTAACTAATTATTTAAGCAACTTGCAAAATGCCTAATATATGAAAGATGTTAAGGTGGGCTTTGGGGATATCTTTGATAAGGTAAGTCTATAATTCTTACAGGGAATGAAATAAAGCTCAATGGATTATACTTAGCAATCACATCTCCCAATTTAAGTTGGCTGATTACTAGACATTCTTTATGATAGTCTTCAGTTCTAAACTGATGATCTTATGATGTATTCACTTTTACACAGTCAACAATCTGCTTACTATGGGTGGACATGATAAATCTGAGATGCTTATGGGTCATCCTGTATAAGATGTCAAAAAAGACAATTGGCAATGTGGGTCTATAGCTCAGGAGAGATACCAGGGCTGGATAAAAATACCTGAAAATCATCTGTATAGAGATATTAAACTGTTTATAATTGATGAGATTACTAAGTGAGATAGTATAGAACACGGCTAGGGAACCTGTGGCTTTGAGGCCACATGTGGCCCTCTAGGTCCTCAACTGTGGTTCTTTGATTGAATCTAAACTTCAGAGAATAAATCCCCTTAATAAAAGGATTTGTTTGGTAAAGCTTGCACTCAGTCAAAAGGCTGCACTCAAGGATTTAGAAGGCCACAGGTTCCTCACCCCTGGTACAGAGTGAAAAAAAGAAGAAGACTTAGGACAGAGGTTGGGGGATATCCAGGGTTATGGGCAAGACAGAGAGAAAAAAGCAGCCAAAGAGACTGAGGAGGACTAGACATTGAAGAGAACTGTCACAAAGCTACTATCACTAAGAAGAAATAGTATGCTGGGGATGAAGGCAATCAACAGCATCAAATTCTGCACTGAGGTTGACAAGGACAACAACAACAAAATCCCATATGGAGGGAAAAAGAGGAAACCAGAGGGGAATGGCTGAACAAACTGTAGTATATAAATGTAATGCAATACTGATGAGCTGTGAAAAATGAAGAAGATGGTTTCAAAGAGACATGGGAAGACCTAAATCGATCCATGGGGAAGGGGACAGAACCAGAAGAATAAATGATATTATGAAAAGGAACAATTCTGAAAGATATATCAACTCTAATCAACTGTGAATCCAGAGAACTGAGTAAGAAACATACTGCTTCCTTCTCTCTTTTCTTTGTCTCTCTTTCCAGTGGATGGGGGAATGTGGGAAGGAGAAAAAGAACGCCTGACAATTGAAAATAATAAAATAAAAAGTTCATTATTCCCGTAAATATCTTTCTTTAGACAGTTCCTTCTTCTTCTAGCTCACTGGACTTGTTTTCAGCACTTCATTTTTGAGAACTTCCCCTCCCTCCTTTTGCTCAGTTCTTCTGTAGTAATTTAGGCTATTAGATGTCACTCAGTTCTTCCCTGAGCTGTGTGAAAGCTGTTCCTTATAAATCTAGGTTATATTCCAATCTTCAAGAAAGAGCTGGAGTTTGAGCTGTGCCTGGAAGGATGGCTGGGATTTCAATAGCGAGAGATAAGAGGGTAAGATGGAAGCATGTCAGCTGTAGAAAATAAACATATGGGGAAGAACTAGTTATTTTCAGGAAATTCTTATTTCAGTTTTGATATCCAGTAAGAAAATAATTCACATTTATAGGATACTTTATGACTTATAAGGCAATAGACATAAATTATCTCAACTGGTCCTCACAAATAGTTCTGTGAGGTTCTGTCATTACACTCATTTTACTGATAAGGAAAACTAAGTGTCAGAGAATCTAAGCGATGCTCTAAGAGTTACACAGCTAAGAAGTGTCTGAGATAAGATCCAAAACAAGAATTTTGAGGTGTAGAGATCTTGGCTCTTTGGCTGCTTTTCAGCTCATAGCAAGTCAGAAGTACCAGGCTAAAGACTTTTGAACTTTTATTGCATAAGGTAGTGAGTACCAATGAAAAGCTTCTGTGCAAGAGCATCAAAATTATATCTGAGAATTGGGAAAATGGACACATGCTAGGAGTAATAAAGAATAACATTTCAATCACAGCTGAAGTTAAATGCAATCTGAAATCTAAATCCAAACAAAACAAGACATCTAAAATGTGTTTATGAGATAAAGGTGATTTCCAGTTCCATGTTACTCAAGGTAAGGCCTCAAACATATTGGCATGCTTTCTCTGTACTACTTACTCTACCATACAAGTGAAAGGTGTTCCAAGGGATTCTGTTTCAACAAAGTGACCGATTTAAAAAAAAAAAATCACCAAATCATTAAGCCTTTTTTTTTTTCAATAACCTAATCAGGCTGGTCACCTCAACCATCCAGTAATATAGCAAGAACCATAAATCAAGCAAAAAAAAAAACAGGACCATGAGCATCTAAAATATGCACCTCACATCAGCCATTTTAACGCATGTATGCTTAACTAGAGCAGCTAGGTGACACAGTGGGTGGTGTCAGAGAGATTCATCTTCCTGAGTTCAAATCTGGCACCAGATACATACCAGCTATGTGACTGTAGGCAAATCATTTGACCCTGGTTTGCTTTGGTTCCTCAACTATAAAATGAATTGGGGAAGGAAATGGCAAATCATTCTAGTATCTTTGCCAAGAAAACCCCAAATGGGGTCAAGAAGGGTTGGACGGGTAACAAACTTCAGTATCTAAGCTCCTAGATCAAAAGTTGCAAATCCGAAGTGAGAAGAAAAGCTAATACAGGTAGGCACAGTGATAGTGGTGGGCAGTGATAACAAACAAAAGAAGGGAGAAAAACACTACAAAAGGCACAAAGTCTCAAAAAGTATCATACTGGTGTCAACTCAGAATAGGGACAAATTGCTCTAAGTGTTTATGAGGATACCACTGCTTTAGAGCCTAACACAGTAATGAATTTGGGCAAGTCACTCAACTTCTTTGATGATTTCTAATGTTCTCTGCAACTGTAATGCTCTGACTCTTTGTTAAATGATGGCTGAGTTACAAAGGTTACATTACATTCAGGATACTCTGTTAAGACAAACAGAAATGTAACATATTTAAAAAAAAAATTCTCATCAAAATGGCTAATCAGTTGTATGGAAAAATCTGACTATTCCAAAACGGCTAATTTTCTGAGAAGTTCCTGAGAGTCAAGGTTTTACTATATTTGGTTTGGAAAGCATTACATCATTGCACTGCATCATATTTACATTTTAGATTATGTTTAAGTTAGGCTGACATGAAAATTAATATTCATTTTCTGGGTGGTGAAGTGATATATCCCCAAAGTGTATTAAGCAGCGAAGAGATGAAGTTTAGAATTCAAAACACATGTAGATTTTTTAGCAAAGAAGGTCATTTTAAACTTGGTTCTAGAAAACTGTTATGTATATGCATTGTATATATATTTTTTTATCCAGATTCTTCTAAATACTTACATAGTCAATTATAATATACTCTGATGGAAGTTATTATAATTTTGAAAAGTCACTTATCTGAGGGCAAATAATACCTTTGTACACAATCTATGAACACAAACATGCTCCTTTTTAGCTAAATCTACTTTGTTCCTTGGAATAGGGACAAAGCATTGAATGTAAATACTCAAAATTTTCTTACCAAAAAAATGGAAGTATACTAAGCCAATGATACCATAGGTATTAAAATATACTAAAACCCTATTATTATTTATTCCAGGCTGCCAGGCCAATGAACTATAGTAACATATTTTTCTCTGTAACAAAGAAATCCTACAACACATTGTTGTCTTTTCAAATGAATGTGATAATGGAGATTTGCTCCATTAAATGTAGGGAAATTTACTAAAATGGATGTCAAATTCTGAAAATACTTACATACCTTCCTCCCTCCAAAAATTTAAAGCAAAGGCTTTAAATGGATTTCTAATGTTACATAAGTGAGTTAATAGACAAAAAGAGTCTGACTGCAGAAACAATCCTATCTAGTCTCCTAGTAACAGATATCACAGTAAGAACATTGTCAGCATACCCAGGAAAGGTTAAATGCATCTGTCTCTCTCTTTGGCATAAAACTAGCTTCTTTATATATTTAAAGTTTAGATCTTAATGTGTTTTAATGTATCCTCAATCTGAAAGGAAAGCTGTTTCATCATAAGAAAGGTCAAAGTAGTACTCTGTACACATACAAAGAGTCCCTATGTAATCATGAAGGGAGACAATATAAAGGGATGAATGTAAAACTCATCATTTCCAGCCACATCAAAAGAAACTTTGAAATGGATTTCCAAGGAAATTAGTCACCCAGCTTCTGAAGAGTGAAACAAGATGCCATAGGTAGGTTTCAATTTTGTTGTTGTTACTGAATCACTAGCTGTAATGCCACACAGTGAGGGCTTAAGCCCCACCACCCACTCAAAATAAGAGAAACTGACTTCAATTACATTTATAAATGCAATTTTTATATCAGTGACAATTTTATGGTGTTTTAATTAATCCCATTTTCTTAAAAAAATTTTTTTTGTCACTCTAAAAAGTGATATATTTCTTGTTCAAGGAAAAATAAAGGATGTTCAAAAATGCTACCAAATTCAATTCTGGCGAACAAAGTAGAAATTTAGGGATACAGAAAAAGGACAATAGGGGAAACCTGAAAGTCAAAATCCTCTATTGGAGGAAATATTCACATATAAAATACATCTGTATGTAGAGGAAAATTTTTGAATTTTCAAAGAATCAAAACTGAAATCCACTGTTATAACCACATTACTCCCTTTAATAATTTTTTGTCATGTTAAGAAAAAATATATTTAAAGATACATATTTAAAGATATACCTCTTTAAGCATTTACTTTTCAAAGTAGATTTCTTATAAATAAGACTTTTTACAGTCTAATTTATCATACCAAAAGTGCCACTTTACTCCTTAACACCTGTAACAACAATCTCTGGATAACATTCAATATTCAACATCTGGAATTAGAAAGGGAATGGGCTGGACAAAAACATACTTCTAACTGATTACATGTGTGTATGATGGTTAAAGTTACCAACAAATTATTTGTTAATTTTAAAAGGAGTATATATGTACCTATGCACCCATAAAGCTTTGGGTTTTAAAAATTATAGGTAGTTTGTGCTATTTTTAAGCCATAAATTTCAGATTTATTTCTTTTCTCCCTTCCCTAAATGCCTTTCTGAATTACATATACAACTGCTTCATGAGCAAAGAGTTTCTCATAGAAAACTCCTGCTGCACCTTAGAGACAGCTTTGATGACATGATAATGAAATCTTTTAACTCTACTTAAAGAATAACTCTCCATCTTTAAACAAGTTATATTGGTGATGCTTAACCTAATAAGAGAAAGAGGTATGGAATTATGGAAGAGGGTCTTGGTCTTCTGTCACGCTGAACAATTTTCTTCTTTTTAAAAATTTATTTATTTAACAATTTTAGTTTACATCATTCATTTCCACAAGATTTTGAGTTACAAATTTTCTCCCCATCCTTCCCCTATCCACCACTATAAAAGAGCAATCCCACTGTATGCCCCCTCCCCCACCACCCCTCTGACTTTCTGGTGGGGCAAGATGGATCTCCCTACCCCAGTGTCTGTATATCCTATTTCCCAGTTGCATGTAAATAATAATACTAACAACAACAACAACATCATCAATAATAATAATACATATATATTTTAAACATTTGATTTAAAACTTTAAATTCTAGATTCTTTCCCTTCCTTCCTTGCCACCCACCGCCACTGGGAAGACAAGCAATTCAATACAGGCTGTATATGTGTAGTTACGCAAAACATCTCCACAATGGACATATTGTGAAAGACTGAAAGTATTTCCCTCCGTCCTATCCTACCCCCCACTTGTTCTATTCTCTTTGTCCCTATCCCTTTACAAAAGGGTGTGCTTCTAATGACCCTCCCCCCCAACCTGTCCTCCCCTCCATAACACCCCCTTCTCATTCCCTTCCCCTCTACTCTCCTGTAGGGCAAGATACCCAATTTAGAGTGTATGTCATTCCCTCCCTAACCCAAATTCAGCGACAGTAAAGTTGACCCATTCCCTTTGCTTTCCTGTTCTTCCCCTCTATTTTAACAGTTATCCCTTACCTTTTCTATGTGAGATAATCAACCCCATTCTGTCTCTCTGTCTCCTCTCTTTCTGCTCCCACCTCTCAATTTCACCTTTTAAATATCATCCCTTTCTATTCAATTTATCATATTCCCTGTATGTATACCTGTACACATATATACACACACTCATATATGTATTCATACACATATATACCCTCCTATAGACATGTGCACGTATACATACACACACACACACACATATATATATATATACACGCACACACATTTATATTACTTTCAACTATCCTCATACTGAGAATACTTTCATAAGTTACAATAATCATTTTTTCCACGTAGGCATGTAAATAGTTCAACTTTGATAAGTTCCTTATGATTTCTTTTCCTTGTTCACCTTCTCATGCTTCTTGTATTTGAATGTCAAATTTTTTATTCAGTTCTGGTTTTTTCATCAAGAAAGCTTGAAAGTCCTCCACCTCACTGAATGACCATATTTTTTCCTGAAACATTATACTTAATTTGGCTGGGTAGGTGATTCTTGTTTTAATCCTAGCTCCTTTGATCTCTGGAATGTCCTATTCCAGGCCCTTTGATCCCTTAATGTAGAAGCTCCTGGGTTATCTTGATTATGTTTCCACAGTATTCAAATTGTTCTTGGCAGCTTGTACTGTTTTCTCCTTGATCTGAGAATTCTGGAACCTGGTTATAACATTCCTAGGAGTTTTCTTTTTGGAATCTTTTTCAAGAGGTGATTGGTGAATTCTTTCAAGTTCTATTTTGCCCTCTGGTTCTAAAATATCAGAGCAATTTTCCTTGAGAATTTCTTGAAGGATGATTTCTAGATACTTTTTCTGATCATGGCTTTCAGGTAGTCTGATAATTTTAACTCTCTC
The DNA here is from genome assembly GCA_028646575.1 of Pseudocheirus occidentalis. Taxonomy (NCBI): domain Eukaryota; kingdom Metazoa; phylum Chordata; class Mammalia; order Diprotodontia; family Pseudocheiridae; genus Pseudocheirus; species Pseudocheirus occidentalis. The sequence goes on along the minus strand of CM053597.1, from coordinate 42,391,355 downwards.
TCCTGGATCTATTTTCCAGCTCAGTGTTTTTTTCAAGGAGATATTTCACATTGTCTTCTGTTTTTTTATTTGTCTGGATCTGTTTAATAGTGTCTTGATTTCTCAGTCATTTACTTCCATTTATTCCACTCTAATTCTGAAGGAATTATTCTCTTCAGTGAGCTTTTGAGATTCTTTGCAAATTCGACATTTTAAGGCATTCTTCTCCTCATTGGCTTTTTGGACCTCTTTTGCCATTTGAGTTAATCTATTTTTTAAGGTATTGTTTTCTTCAGTTAGGTTGTTGATTCTTTTCATGATTTTCTTGCATCATTCTCATTCCTCTACCCAGTTTTTCCTCCACTTCTCTTATTTGGTTTTCAAGATCCTTCTTAAGCTCCTCTATGGTTTGTAACCAGTTTACATTTTTCTTGGAAGCTTTTGGTGTGGAAGTTCTGACTGTGTTGTCTTCCTTCTGTTCCATGCTTTGATCTTTTTTGTCCCCCAAAAGGGAATCAAAAGTTGGATTGCTGTGCTTCCTTTGCCTGCTCATGTTGCCAGTCAATTACTTGACTTTTGAGCTCTTTGCCACAGTAGAACTCTGCTTCCAGAGGGGAGAGCTTCGTCCCAAATCGCTGGGTTTTCACAGCTGCCAGAGCTATTAGGAGGCCACCATTTCTACAGTCCCCATCAGCTTCGGTTCACTCACTGGTCACACACCTCAGGACTACCACCCAAGACTGCAATCCAGATCCAGGCAGTTTAAGGCAACAGCACTTAGCCTTTGAATGTTCACTTGGTCCCCCTGCAATCTGCAGGCTGGGAGCTCTGAAGCAGCCACATGGAGGTGGCTGTAGGGCCTTGGCTTCTGCTGCTTCTGGCTCTGGGGGCAGAGGGCCAGACCTGCTCTTCTGCTTCCCCCCCAAATCCAGCCTATTTCCACTGACCTTTTACTTTTTCTTTGGCATTTATGGGTTGTTAATTTTGGAAACTGCCACAGCTGCTGGTGATCCACTCTCTCAAATGCTCCAGCCACAGCTGGTCCTGGCCCCCTGAAGCTAAAACCGTGGGTTCATGTGGGGCTGGGCTCAGCTCCCAGTGCTGTGATGAATCCTTCCTGCCTGCCTGCTAGGCTGCCTTCAGCGGGGGATTTGTTTCTCTTTTACTTTGTGGGTTCTGGAGCTCTAAACTTTGTTTAGAGACATATTTTATTGGTATTTGAGGTGGTTATGGGGGGAGCCATGGAGTTTTCCTTCTACACCTCCATCTTGACTCCGCCCCCCCATTGAACAATTTTCATGAAACTTTGTGATTCTCATTACTTACTAAAGAAGGTGACTGATGTACTGAGTTAGGCTGCTATCAATATTAAAATAATTATATATTAGATCGCAAACAAAATAATTATATATTAGATCCCAAATACCTCCCTCAAATTTGATATGGGCAAAGGCGAACTTATTATTGAATCGAACTTATTATATCTTCACTCTCCCTCTGCCCGTGTCAAAAAACAAACAAACAAAAGCCAAAAAAAAACCCAACAAAACACCCTTCTTATAAACTTTCCTGTTTTGGTCAAGGGCACCACAACTGCTCTTGTCATCCAAACTTATAATGCTCATGCCTCAACTCCTCATTCTTGCTAGCTTTTTCATTTCTATCTTCAAAACATTTTTCAGGATGGACCTCTTCTCTCTACTCAAACAGTTTTTTCCCCCTAATTTACTGAAACAGCTTTCTCCCACTAATTTAGGTCTTTTATCTGAAAATTTTCAACAGCTTTCTTATTGGGCTGTCTATCTCAAGGTTCTCACTAATCCAGTTTCACTAATCCAGATAGAGCCACATGGTTCTATCAAATTGATTGGATTAACTAAAAATTTGATCATTTTATTCCCCTTTTCAGGATCAAATATAAGGTGTCCCAAACATCTCTCAGCAATTTTTGGTTATATGCAAAAAACCATAATTGAAAATCTGTTATTTAAATTTCCTTTTATATTTAGTTTTCTGGATCTTGAATAACATTAAATTTTTTTTGTTTCAGTCCCTCTAATTGTAGATGGAAAGTATTAAAGTAAAAGCAAACTGTGTTCTTTGTTTAGCTGAATTTAAGTTCACAACAGTAGTTAAGAAAAAATTAATTTTGTATTAATATGAAGAGGCTTCTCCATGGAAATTTAGAAAAAAGAACAATAATAAATAATATTGATTCTATTCACAGCAAACCTAGATGGAAGAGATGCCAAGGAAATGAAGAGACTGACTTAAACTGAGAGGACATTTGGACAGTCCCCCCAAATGAGTGTGCTATGAGTCTGCTGAATGAATGAATTCCAAATCATAGTGCACCGAATTCTAAAAGTGAGACTCCATAAGCATGCTTCCAAGGTCATGATTGTTCAAATGTTACAAAAAGATTACTATGCAAAGTTAGATTTTTATCACCTGATGAAGTGAAAAATCTGAAAATTCCAATGGCATTCTTGACAAACTGACCTTTTCTGATGAAGCCACTTTAAACAAACGTGGCAAAGTTACATGCTATATCTGAGCTATACAAAAATCTCAGAAGTCAGGCAATGTGAGACACCCCAAAAGTTAATTTTGGCGTGCTATCAGCAAAAGTCTTGTATTATTGGCTTTTTTTTTTTTAAGAATCTGTAGTCAATGGGAATACCTAGCAATGCTTAAGAATTTTTTCTTTCCTGAACTGCAGAGGTTACATCTATTAAATCACATAATTTTTTCTAAAAGATGGGCAGGTCACTTTGTGTGACAGTTCCTGGATGAGAATTTCTCAGACTGGTAGATAAATAGAGGTCCTTTAGCTTGGTCATGTTAGTCACCTGATCTTAAAAGTCCTTTAGACTTTTTCCTTGGGAGTCAAGTCACAACTGTCATATATGTATCATGTATCAAACCCTCTTATCTTCGGATATCTTTGGATAATCCTAGCTTTAGGCCAGGCTTATAGATGCATTCCTTTTAGTTACTGAGCAGCAATTGCTGTAAAGTTTTACAAAGTTAAAAAACTGACTGAAGCAATGTATAGCACTTCAGGAGCTATGTTAAATTTAAATAAGAAACATAAATATTTTAAAATTATAACTAACTAGCTTTTCAAATGTGTAAGTTTGTAGCATTTATATTTCTCTATGCTAAAAACTGCACTCAGACTTTTGGGACACCCTGTATAAACAAACTCCTGCTTGGCATTTAAAGCCACTCACAAACTGGCCCCAACCTATCTTTCAGGCTTACATACTACTGTACCACAAACAATGTGGTTCAGCCAAACTGTATTCCTTGTTGATTCTCATACCTGGCACTCCCAGTCTTTCTCTCTGCTTTTTATACAGACTATCCTCCTGCCACCCCATGTATAGAATGTAGTCCCTTCTAATATGCATTTATCAGAATGTCTTGCTTTCCTTAAAGTATAGCTCAAGTGATACCTTCTACACTATACAGTTCATGATCTACCAGTTGCTTAGGCCTTTTTCCCCAAATCACCTTATTATATCTAGATATGTTCTATCTACATGTGTGCACATTCCCCCTAGCTACACTAAATCTTTGAGGGCATGGGATGTTTTAACTTTTGTCTGTTCTCAGTGACTGAAACATTGTAGTTACTTAATAAAATGTTTGTTGATTACTTAAATCTTCCAATGTCCCTCTGTGTAAAAATTTTATTGAGTTTGTAATATTCTAAATCTGTATTACCTTTGGCTACCAAATATCTGTATTTGATAAATTAAATGTCAGCTCATTATGGTGAATTTTAGACTGGTCTCCTTTTTATGGCAAATGATTTATATTAGTTAACTTCCTTTCTATAATCTGTCATCGGTACCTTGCTTAAATAGGTTAGTTTCAGAACTGTTTTAAAATATTTTAACCACACATATTTTTGGTCATTTTTATTCTTTCATCTAGCTTTATATTAATTTTGATATTTGTCCTAATAAGCTACTGCCTTAGCTATGCAGAGAGCTGATTCAGGAACAGCTCCCATATTGGTGACAAGTATTTTGCTATTAATATATAATCAATTTAATTTTTTAAAATGTTATTTACTGATTACCATATCCAGTGCCTTCCCATTCCTTTCTTAAGGAAAGTATTCATGATGTATAGGTAGACATGGTTATCTGGATAGTATGGAAATCTTTGGTCTCGTTCCTTATTCTTAATCCATTATCTTTCAACAAATTTTTCACTATTCTTCAGTATTCTCAACTTTGTACTTAAATTATTTAGAATCATGCTGTATTATTTTCATTTGTTATTAAGCTCTTCATAGAATTTCTGTCTCTCCAGGCTCTCTTCCATTTATTAGTGCATAACCAGTGTCTTGTTTTCTTTTGGTCAAACAGCTGACAAACATTTATTAAACATTTCCTATATGCTAGGTGCCGTACAAGTGCTGGCAATACAAAGAGACAAAATATAGTGTCTGCTCTCAAGGAGCTCACACTCTAATGGGGGAAACAACATGTCAACATTTATCTTGTATGTACATAGGCAATGGAAGGTAATGTTAGAGGATTATAGTGGGAGAGTCAAGAGGTAAGACCAAAATGTCTCCTATGGAAGGCAAGATTTAAACAGTCTTCAGAGAAATCCAGGGAAGCCAGACAGCAGAGATGAGAAGGAAGAATATTCAAGGCATGGAGGAAAGTCAATGAAAAAGCACAGGAGATAGAATGTTGTATGCAAAAGGAAGCACAAGAAGTTCAGTGTCACTTGAAGGTGCATAAAGTATAAGTGGATAGGTAGGAAGGTGCCAAGCTGTGAAGGGCTTTAGATATGGAGAAGAAGATTCTATTCTATCCTGAAGATAACAGGGAACCAATGGAGTTTAAGTACAGGCTGATAAAGTTATACCTTTAAGAAAATCACTTTAGCAGGTGACTAGGGGAAGGGGAGTGGAAAAGGGCAGGGTGGGGGAGAGGGGAAGAAAACAAGCATTTACTTCCTATGTGCCTGACACTATGCTAAGTACTTTACAAATATTGTTTATTAGATCCTCACAATAGCACTGTGAATAGAGGGTGGAACACAGCAACAAGAGATAGAGGTTGACCAGAAGGCTACTGCAAAAGATACAGTTTGTCAGCAGGGATGGTAGGACCAAATGGAACACTTTCTTTTTTAAAAGACAGGGGAAAGACAAGCATATTTCTATGCTGTAAGGGAGGAATTTGTCGCTAGAAATTGAAGATTCCAGAGCATATGGTAATAAGAGGGGACATCTGCTGGAGAAGTTAGGAAGTGACAGGATCAAGGATACAAATAGGATTTGCCTTAACAAGGAAAAGGCTACTTCTTCATGAGACATTGCTGAAGGAGATAATGGGGAAAGGCATTTGAGTGACATGAGATGAAGAAGGGGGAAAAAAAAGGAACTCTTGTCTAATGGTCTTGTGTTTTTTTAGTGAAAGACGAGGAGGGGTCCTTCAGCTGAGAGTCTGGGGGAGGGGGTGTGTCTGTATCACTTCAGAAGGCCAAGACCTGGATCTAGGGACTAAATATATAGATCTGCCTCATTTGTAGAGATGAGAAATTAAACTTCTAGGAGCTATTAATTCTCCATGGAGAATTTATCTGTATCTTGATGGATAAGAATTAAAATGGCAAGATGTTACTAGAGTTGCAAACTTTATTACAAGTGAAGTACAATTATGAAACTACATCAAACAAAGCATAACTTATGAAAAGAATGCACTAATTATATATTTTTAAAAATAAAGTTGCCCTGTTCTGCATTAATCATCTATTTGGTAGCATCCTTTATAAATGTACATATTTTAATTTCCTACAAACTCAGCCACGGACATGGAAAGAAGTTGGTATGGTCTTTCAGTTAATTTTTAAAATTAATTATAGGTATCTGCAACTGTTGTTGATAATTTTGCCATGAAGAGAAACAAAAGAATATCAACCTTCCTCCTCTGCCACAGCATGCCCTAATAATAGTTATTGCTTAATAATACCGCCTTAGAATTACAAAGTTCAGTTCTTTAATTTGTTCAAAATATTTCAATTCAGAACCATGTATTTACTTACTGGGAAGAACAGAACAGAAAACATCACTGCTGATCACTGAGTCTATAAGGCAATTTGTGGCAAACCACCACACAATTATTCTATTGACTTTTGATCAATTTACTTTGTTTATATCTCAAGGTACAACAACAACAATTCTAGACTTTGTCAATAATACTACTATGTGGGTAGACTAATGCTGACCAACAGTCAAAGTACTTCTATAATAGTTTAGGCCACGTCTTTTTAAACTTACTCTAGAAACAAGATTTTCTGAATTGGGTTTTATCCCCTACTTGTAAATTGTGGGTCTTCTTATTAAATCAAAATGCTATGGAAAAACATATATGCATTGCTAAAGAAGAAAAAGGCAACGATTTTTCTGACTCATCATATTTTAAGAGAGTAACTAAGTTAAAGAGAAAATTATTTTTTTCCCTTGGTCATCTAAGTGCTTTTATTGAGCAATTTCAAAGATGTGGCAGGAAAAAATATCTATACATGCGTGGATTTCTACTACCAATATGAAAGAAGAGTAGTGCAAATTAATTATATAATTTTAGAAAAGATAAAATCCTATTTGAAAAAGCAAAGATTCAAATATGACTTGTGTAAATTGCTGGGCTAGCTACTTAATTTAGTTATTTATGAATTTTTCCTTTGTAACTTTTAAAGCTACCTATGGAATCTTGGTATATTTTTATAATTGTGAATTTCAAATTAAACTGACCAAAATTGTCCTCTCTCTTCCACATTTAGTGAAATTATTCTACTTGCTCTTTTGTCATGCAGCTCAGAAAACAAGAATTTCCATCAACATTTCCATTCTTGATGGGCAGGTCCCCATTATAATACTCTGATAGGAAATAAGGGCAATTTAATTTGCCATCAACTGGACTTCTCAAATGTATGAAATCATAACTTCATTAAGTGCATGGGTCAACACCCAAATTGAGAATCATGAAGTTGTACAACCAACATTTCCTAGGAGCTAACCACTACAATTTGAGGAGTTAAACACCTCATCTTAAAGAGAAAACACAAAACATATGGGTAAGTGATCATTTACCCAAAAGGAAATAATTTTCTTCTTGATCTGAGGGCACATACAATTACATTTTCATGGTCTGCATTAACCAACCATAAACATTAACTTTAAACAAGGTATTTTAGAGACTATGTGATATCACAAAGTCTGTCACATATATATTTACTTTAGAAGGAATTACTAAATATTAATTTAAAGAGCTGCTTTACCAGTTTGGGACAAATAAAAAAAACTGACAAAGGATAATAGCAAAAGGAACCTTATTTTAGAATTTTATTAGTTCAATTCAATAGATGGATTAAAATAACTACACAGATTGGCTACAGTTTTGTAATTGTTATGATATAGCTGTGATCCTAACCAGGGTCTAGGAAATGATTATAAAAACTCAGTCATAACTATATAAATTAACAACTATAACCCCTACATAAAAAAAGAATACTAAGTTCTCTTTTCTTGGAATAATGCTCTGTGAAACAAAAATCAAGCACTATAAAATAAACTATACAGTGTCCTGTACTTAATTATAATTGGTACTGCTTGTATATCTACCTCATAGAGGAAAAGAAAACAGGTGAGAGAGAAGTGAGAGACAGAGATACAGAGAGATCAAGACTGAAGCCTGGTGAGAATTCTGATGCTATTATGGACCTATAATAGTCCACAGGTGGAGATTTTGTATATGTGTTAATAAGTTCTGTGAACCTTCATTCTGAGAACAGTATCAGAAGAACTGCTGTCCAGGTCTCTAGGGTATCTTATGTGTTTTTGTGCCTTTAATGTCTGCTGCTCTGGATCTGATTTGTCTGCACCCATGGGGAATGACTCTTTTCAAAGGACCAGAGGTCAGTTCCTAAGAAAATCCTTGGACCCATTCCTTTACTATAATGGTATGCCTATGTTAAGAACTGTGGGATTCTGGAAGGCAAAGTTCACAGGATATCTGACCTGCAGGAAGAATGAAAGTGCTATGAGATCAGAGGAAGAAGAAATCACTTCCAGGCTAGGGAAGGGAATGGGCAGAGAGAAAGGGAGGAAAACTGAAGGAATATTTCAGGGAATATGTGACATTAGTGTCTGGCCTTCAAGCAAGGGTAGGAAATGTATGGCAGCTGTCAGAAAAAAAATTATTCCAGCCCAAAGGAAAAAGAGACAAAAGCAGGAGACAACAAAGCATCAGGAATGTTTGAGAAATGGAGAATAAACCACCTAGTCTATGCACCGAATGAGGGGAGCAGCATGTTGAAAAGGAAGATAAGAGCTAGAATGCATAGGCCTTAAATGCGAAGTTAAGAAGTGTTGCTTTTATAGCAAAGACAGGAGGGAGTGACTGAATGTTTATAAGCAGTGAAGTGACACAATCATATTTGTATATGATTTAGACCAATCTGTCTAACACACATAGACTGGACAGGGAAGAGACAAACGGGAAGGTCTGTTGCTAGGTATTAGTATAGATGGAGGCCATCCTGAAATAGGATGGTTACAAGGGAATGACCTGGAGAGGGATTGAATGTATGGGACAAATTATATGGAAGTTAAAAATGATTCTTAGGTTATAAATTCTGGTGCCTGGGAAAGAACATTAGTATCACTGGTAGAGAAAGGAAGGCAAGATCAGAATTTGAGAACAAAATGATGAATTCTACTTCAAATATGTTGGAATTAAGATAATGGTGGAATATTGGAATGGAGATGCCTAACTGGAAGGCAGAAGTGTTTGGTCTGGAGCTTGGGAAAGAGATCAAGTGCTAGAGATGTGGAGATCATCTTTACAGAATGAAAGCTGAAAAGGAGACAAAATGAATGAGGGGAGAGGAACAGAAAAGCCCAGTCTAGAATCCTGGGCATACCTAGGGAAGCAGGAGGGAAGAAGTGTTATGGAATCTGAAGGAAAAGGCAAGATTAAAAGCAAAGTGGTTTTCAAGAGTGTTCAAAATTAGAAAAGTTAATGAAATGACTACTGATTGCAGGACACTGACAACTGGGAAGTCACTGGTGGTTTTGATGACTGCAGCTTCAATATAGTAGTGCAGATCAAAAGTTTAGTATTGAGTGAATAAAGATGAAGTAGTGACAGTATTAATTACTTACTCACATTTTTGGCACTGAAAAGAGAGGTAAAAACAAAAGACACAGTCCCTTCTCTCAAAAAACTTCCTTTCTAATAGGAGGAAACGATACACCATAGAGTATTGACTATGGAAGAGTGGTTTGGTCAAGGAAGTGACAGGAACAGTTGGACAGAGCCTTAGGGAAGTCTAATGACATCGCCATTTCAGAAGCATTATTACCACTGATTTGATCATTTCTTCTCCTGCCTCTGGAAATAATGATTAAATGCCCAATCATTCCCATGACTTCTTTGATCAAATCACCCTTCCAAAGCCAACACTCTCCTGTGATTACATCTCTAGCACATAGCCAGACATTAAGAAGCACTTCAAAGTGTTCTTTCATTCATTCGTTCTCACCATTTTATGTACGAGGAAACTGAGGGACAAGGAGGAAATTATTTGCTCATCAGCATATAGCTTGTATCTGAGGCAGAATCCAAACTTAATGTTCCTGACTCCAATCTCAGAGTTTTAATATTCTGTCTTCTCTGCCCCATTATAGTCATTCCTGACCTTGAATCAGAGGACCTGGGTTTAAATCTTGTTTCTAACATACACTACCTGTATGACTATGGAAAAGTCACTTAATATCTCACTAGATCTGTTTCCTCATCTGTAAAATGATAGGGTCATACTAGATCACATAGAAAGAATAGTAGACTTAGAATCAAATGATCTTGGTTCTAATCTAATTTCAGCCCTTATTATAGGCACTTAATTTCAATAATTTCCCCATTTGCAAAATGCAGATAATAATACATGATCTGACTTACAAAGTGGTTGTGAGGAAAGAGCTCGTAAACCACAAGATGTCAATTCTATATTACTGCTATTCTTATTATTGATATTGCTAATATAATTGTTTAATACTACATAGATTATTTTTTACTTCTACTAGTAGAACACCCTGAATTTTTTAGTCATTTAATCTTCCTGTTATATCAACAACTTTTATGAAACCTCAAAGACAAAAGGTGCAAAGTTAGAAAAGGTAAATAGCTATAGCTAAAAATGATCCTAAAATTAGCTAACAGAAACATGCTGCAAAACGATGATATATGTATTACTGTAATTTTTGAAAAGGCCCATGAGTCATGGTATGTTTAAGAATACGTAATATTTATTCATTTAATTTAATATTAATTCTTTTAATAATTCAATTAAAATTATCTAATAAAGTTTATACAAAGATCTCAACTTAATACGGCCATATTTGGTATCTTCTAACAAAAACCGTATTATCCAAATATCATACCTTGGCAAAAAAAACAGTGAGATGAGTTTCGCTGCCAACAATCCAAATGGGGAACTTTGGTGATTTCAAGTAAGAACCAACCTAGGGGAAATTTAGCAAAACATACCAGGTCAGATTGTTCTATTTCATCATGATAATAATCATATAAAATTCTTAAATAATTTCATTAACAAAGACATTTTGATACTCTGCAGATTTAGGTATACCTTATCTGGTTGATAATATAAATTAAATCAGCAATAAGAAGGAAGCAACAGAAAACCTCAACTAGAAATAGCCAGAACAGGATTGAGAAACAATCTCCCTCTAAGCTGAAAAGTTACTCAGGAAGGTACACCTTGAATTTAAGCACAGTTTCATTTGCAAAGCACCCCAAAACTTAGAATCCCACCAGTGATAAGCAGTGTGATGATGGATGATTCTTCTGTTATTAAAACAGAGACTATAACATGCAGATTTTAGTCAGGTCATCAAGACCCTTGTAATAATGGACTTATAATGAATATGAACATCCCCTAAAAAATAAAGTGTGTAGAATATCTTACAGTAAAAACAGTGTACTACAATTTTAACCTTCATAAATGAAAAGTAATTAAGTCAAAATGTTTAAAAAATGTGTATGCTTCCAACGTGCTTAACAACTTAATAAATACTTGTGAAGTTACGGCTGCAAATCATGGTAAAAGATTAATTAAATACAAAATTGTGTAAATTATGTAATAAGTTCTCATTCCCCAATAAATGCTGAATTATTGAAAAGTTAGGAAAAACAAAGAGGTAATATGCAATCATGGCCTAAAATGATTAAAAATTCATTTGCGAATATCTATCTATCTATCTATCTATCTATCTATCTATCTATCTATCTATCTATCTATCTATGGTTTAGGGGAGTATTACAAACCAATATAATAGCTCTTGCTTTTTATTAATGAATAATAAATAACAGTTCAAAATGACATTCAATGATAACACGGTTTCTAGAATCCATTTCTCTTTGCTGCCAAATCATTAGAAAAAAGGATAGGAAAATGTCCAAATTTAACTAAGCCCAAATCCTGCAATGTTCTTGACCCTATCCCCCTAAGTGGCTGGTGCAGAAGAGATATATCAACTTTGAGCAGCATATCTTCAGTAATTTACAGATGAGACAATACAGCTGCAGCTAACATATTAAGAGTCACATTTAAACAGGATACAAAAATGCAGTCAAAAAAGGGAAAATTATTCTTCATTAGCATTCATAGAGAAAGTAGTCATATTAATCAATGGCTGAAAAAGAAAATACTAAAATTCTGATAAAATGAAAAATCCATGTTTACAACATCACAATTAGCATCATGACAAGCAACCTTACAATATCACTAGATTTCATATAAAAGCATATAGCCAAAACAAGCTGGAGAAAACAACACATTTTTTTCTTGTCCTTCAAATCCATATTCATGTTTCTGTACTAATTTTGAAAAATAATTCGGAGATTTAAATATATTTCACTTAAGTCATTTGGGATTAAGTTTCATGACTTATTAACATGTTTTCCACTGTGGTTATAAAATCTGCAAAAAATCCAAGAAGTATTGAGGTGGATTCTTCTTTATGCTTGATTTTCTGTACAGACTGCAGAAGGATAAGACATAGTCTTAGCTATCAAAAAGCTTATGATCTAACTGGCAAAACTAACACACATCACATAAAGAAAAGTGTCCCTAAGATTACACCTCCCTTAATGCATCTCATTAGTACACACAGATTCCCTGGGAGCAGGAACTCTTTTCATTTTTGTTTGTGTCCTCAGGGTCTAGCAGAGCACATGGCATAGGGCTGGGAATTAATAATCACATATTGATTGACTCATAACAAGCCTTCAGTCCCCCCAACTACAAACAAATAATTTACATAAATATTTTTAGATTTCTAAGATTATGGTAGCCTATATATGTAGGTTCAAGGTTAGTATTTCTTTTTTTCTTTTTCTTTTGCTTTTTGGAGGGCAATTAGAGTTAAGTGACTTGCCCAAAGTCACATGGCTAGTAAGAAGTGTGTCAAGTGTCTCAGGCTGGATTTGAGCTCAGGTCCTCCTTACTCCAGGGCAAGTGCTCTACTCACTGTACCACCAACCCATCCCTCAAGGTTAATATTTCATAAAGATGCATACAAAGCTAAAAGGAACAACAGTGAGGGATATGGACAGGTCGAGTGCTGTACCCCTGGGACCTACAAAATATTACAACAACTAGGAGAATGCTCCCAGTGCATTGGGTGGAACTTTATAGGCATTTTTGGAAAGATATGGACAAAAAATTCACACTGGATAACAAATCAGAGAATGTGCAATCAAAAATCTGAGGAAAGATTCTAGTAGCCAAAGCTTGGTAAATATAGATCACCTACTCTAAACTACTACTTTTATAAATGAGGAAAATGAGGCCTAGAGAATTGAAGTGACTTGGCTAACATCATGCTGGCAGTACTCTAAGTACCAAAGAAGGGCCTTGCATTCAAGACTCCTTGATCTTTAACTCCAAGCCAGATGTCCTTCTGATTATACTACATTCCCTGTTAAAATCTGTCGAGTCTAACACATAAAGGTAGATTGAGATATGGGTAGTGACACTCATCTTTGAATATTTCAGTGAACATCTTCTATGTGATATATTATGATATATTATCATTATTCTAAGTGATATATTATCATTAAGGATCTTGGGAAAGTAGATTATTTAAAAAAAACAAAACAATTTGTGTAAGAAAAACAAAGCTACTATTTTTTTTTTTTTTTTGCTTTCTGGAGGGGGGAAGGTAGGGCAATTGGGGTTAAGTGACTTGCCCAAAAAAAACGGCTAGTTTTGTGTTAAGTGTCTGAAGCCGTATTTGAACTCAGGTCCTCCTGACTCCAGGACCAGTACTCTACTCACAGCACCACCTGCCCCGCCTCTACTAACAATTTAACATCAAATTTTAATATTTAAAATATTCTCCATGCAACTTTCTAAATAGCTACAAATACGTACTATTTTATAATCTTTTGGAAAAACTTTATCAAAGGACTCATAAGAAAAAGGTATGGCATTTGGCTGGTAGAGTCTAAAAAATAAAATAATTCTAAGTACATCCTATTTCCTGATGTTGTCCAGTAATATTGCACTTGTCAGTATCTTTAAGGCAGAATACAGCAGAGCTACACATAAAAAGATATACACTTTTTACATGTGCAGGTCTGTATACATGCAAGTTATGCTGCTGTATCCTAAGCATTCTTGGGCCCTTCTGTCAGAATCACAAACACACTGTCTTTTTTCTCTCCAAATACCTTGAATGTTAGGGACTGTTTTGATCTTTCTGTATTGTTAGCATAGCACTTTGCAAACAGTAAGCATTTAACAAATGCATCTCAATTCATTCCTATAGTACTGAGTGGGGATGGCACCTGTTTTGTATTATGCCAACAGCTAGAAGTTAGTAAATGTGCAGTGAGTGGGAAAGGTCAAACTGCAGACCAGAGTGTGAACTCTAATTTATATGAAGTCACTGTTATATGATTTATTGACCTTTACGAAAATTCTGCCTTTTTTATTACTGATGAACGAAGGCAACAGGAACTAACAGAATATAAAACACAAAAGGAACAACAAGCAGCCAAAATATGATTATTACCACATTATTTATTCTTATTACACATCCTACCATTATCAAAGACCTAAAATAGATGAAAGATTTTTCCTAAAACTGTCTCTTCCCCAAATAAAGAAATGACGCATAAATATAAACCTTTAGAGACCATGGCTCTATAAAAGTTATTTCAATATTTGAAAATTAAGTTTGCAGATATATTTTACTGCCAAGGAAAGGATAACAGGGGGTAACAAAGTAAGAGCACTGACTGGCTTTTGCAGTTGGCAAAGATAAAAGTTAGAATTTCAGATTTTAGCAAATTCTTTTTCTTTTCCTCATAAAGTAGTAATACTACTACTAGTCGTGGATTTCGCTTTGGGGAGAAATATGAAAGCTTTGGACTTGAACTATACTCATTTTGAAGGCTAGCAATTTATGGCAGCACAAAATGTGTTTGTCTTCATGAGATAAATCAACATATAGATACTGACTTATTTGTTATTTTCAGGAAATTGGTGACTTGTGGTGGTAGGTTCAATGCCAGCCATTGAACCTACAATATACTCTCAACATATTCACTAGCAACAGAATACACTCTAAGGTAGTTGAACATTTGACAAATCACACTGAAGTTATTAGTAAATATGTAGTATCAAAAAAAAAATCAACTTACCTTACAATATCTTAAAGATTCCATTAATGTTAAAAAGCCTATAGTTGCTTGTTTATGTATGCCAAGAAGTTCTGTTTAAAAGAAAAAAAAAAGGTAATTTTATTATTATAAAGATCTGCAAAATATTTTCTCAGTTTGTCTCAAAACTAACAACCTTTATTAGGTTATAATTCCTGTCTCTATTAGGTCACACAGAATACCTATTGTTATCATATGCCAGTGGCTCAAATGTGGCATGTGTAAAAGGAAAAGAAAGAAGTCAATATAGTGGGATATTTAAAGACATATAAATATTATGTAAGTATGTATGTATATATATATATATATATATATATATATATATATATATATATATGCATATATGTATTTAAGTTTTTAATGCTATCATAGGTAAAGTTAAAGTTGGAAAGGATTTTAGAGGTCATCTAGTATAACCCCCTCAATTTAGATGCAGACTCTGACACCCAGAGAGGCTAAGTCACTTGCCAAGATCATACAGTTAAGTAAGTAGCCAAAATGACAGTTGACCTTATATTCTCTGGCTCCAAATCCACTGCTCTAACTATTATGTGGGCTCAAACCATATGAATTTTCCAATTTTGGAAATATGGAAATTTGGAAACCATAAAAATGAAGAGATACCCAAAGAAGGTTAGGGCTGCCTGAGACCCCAAAATTCCAACATGGCGGGTCCTGTGGAAAGAATTCCACTCAAGTCTTCTCAGCCAAGGAAAAAAATAAAGTTTATTGAAAGTTCAAGTTCTCCATATGGAGTAGACTCTTAAGGAGCCAGTCTATACTAGGTCATTCTATGGCTCTTTCACAGAGCAAGTGTCTGCTAGGCCATTTCATTTTATTGAAAGCACCATAGGGTAGCTTAGCACAGACTTGCTCTGTGAGAGTGCCATAGGATAGCTTAGCACCATAAAAATGAAGAGGAGCCCAAAGAGGGTTAGGGCTGCCTGAGACCCCAAAATACCAACATGCTGGGTCCTGCGGAAAGAATTCCACTCAAGTATTCTCAGCCAAGGAAAAAAATAAAGTTTACTGAAAGATATGGGGTAGCCTCTTACAGAGCAAGTCTATGCTAAGCTATTCTACGGCGCTCTCACAGAGCAAATCTGTGCCAAGCCATTCCATGGCGCTCTCACTAAAGAATGGGTATAAAATCAAATAAAATGGTTTTTAAACCATAAAAATGAAGAGGTTACCCAAAGAGGGTTAGGGCTGCCTGAGACCCCAAAATGCCCACATGGTGGGCCCTGCGGAAAGAATTCCACTCAAGTGTTCCGTAAGCTATTCTATGGCGCTCTCACAGAGCAAGTCTCTGCTAGGCCATTTTCAAGGCGCTCTCATGGCCAAGTCTTATTTAGCTAACACTAAACAAACATCTTTACAAAATCTTCCCAAGAGTAAATAGCCTTTTATTAAATGCCTCTGAAATCTCATAACCTACTGAGAATTGATAAAAACTCTAATTACCATTAATGCAAAATATTAATGTAGTTTGGTCCATATTTCTTTTTATCATTACCAATAAAAATTATCAAGTTTTTCCATTGTGCCCTTGCACATAACCAAAACTGAGGGCATTCATTGTAATATAGTAAATGCCACTAAGCAGATATAATAAAATCTCACTAATTCAAAACCAAAGGAGAATATAATTTTGAATTTTAAAAAAGCTTGAATTATGAATTTTACTTGAAGAATTTATCCTCTCAAAAACAGTAATCCAGAAATCCTGTTTACACCATTAACTGAGATTTTGCATTGTGTATGAGATGAACAAAATTTTTGGGTGCTGAAAAAAGACATTCTAGTTATAATTTATAAAGAGCACAAAGGTTTAAATATCAATCCTTCTCCTATCTAAACTTTACAAATTCTGAATTAATATAAAAACTGAAAAGCTTTGTAACTTCCTGAAGACTACCTGAGTTTTTAACATCTTAATTTTCAATGTCAGTATCCAAATCCGTTTTAAATTATGATGCAAAGTAGCTAATTTTTTTTACATTCTTATCAAAAGCCAAGTAGTAAAAAGGTATTTCATTTGATAGTTTCCTAAATTTTTAAGTAGAGCAAATGGAAGTCTGTAACCTATTCTAGCAAACTTTATCAAATCAAGCTTTTCTGCAAGTTGAGGGTCAAAATTTTTCATCGTAATTATCTGGATCATGAAATAAACAGAACTCAAATTAGATTCAAACTATTTTAACTCACCTATACAGTTAACTCACCTATAAAGAATCAGGCCGTTTTTTAAAACCATTTACCGAGATTTGGCATACAACTTTCCTAATCTCATAAAATATGTTGGTGGAGTAGTAAGGGACATTGAGTGGTATGATGAGAAAATTATTGACTGAGGGCTCAGGAGATATGGAAATTAGTCTGCGGTGTATTACTGACTACCTGCATGACTTTGTCCAAATTATAACTTCTGTGGGGTTTGGTTTTCTTATCTGTAAAATGAGGGGGTTAGAATAAATCATCACATTGCAGACAAAAATTCCATGAACCCCACAGGGTATATTCGAAGGTCAAGACTCTATGCCTCTATTTTACAAGCAATTATCAATATTCAATACATATTAAGATATTAAATATGATTTTGTGGTAAACTGATTCACTTTTAGAAAAAATGTGTTTAATAAAATATCTATTTCAAGAACAATACTAAACTTCCAAGTTCTCAAAGAACTGCAGAAAAATCACATAATCTTATCTGACAATGACATAAATGATACAAATCATTAATGTCCTAGAAAATTCAAGGTTACTCAGCTAGGTAGTATTACTATTAGTGCTAAAATTCAGAATTTTAAAAAGTGATTTATTGGTAACTTCTCATTTTGAATTTACAAGACCAACTTAGTTTAAACCTACATAGCAGGATATATACAGTAAAAATAACTTTGTTAGTTCATAATGACTTTCAGGTAATTTAAAAAGATTGTAGCTGAAATTGATTGTAGGTAGATAAGTTCTCATTTCCTTTAAAGGAAATACTTAAGCTTTTAGAGAGTGATGCCATATTCCCATAACTTAAAGAGTTCAACTTATAAGACAAAAAATTAGCAATGGACTGCTTACAACAGAGGCTACCTTCTCCCCACATATGTACACCAAAAAAAAAAAAAAATCCTAAAATTCTACCAGATGGAATAACAATCAAGAAATTCAGTAAAAAGCAAAAGTAACTTCTTCCACTGCAGAATGCCACAAAAAGTCAGCATTGGCACAGGGTAACCTCCAAGTGAAAAAAAAGATGACAAGGGATACACATAGTCTACAAAACTATCAGCAGTAGTAGGAGTGGGAGTGCTGGGCAAAGGCCATTGGGTTCAGGGGCTTAAGGAGGGCTCTAAGGATTCAATATTCTGAACTTCAAAGATCCAGGGGGGCTAAACCCTGGGAGCTGGAAGTGCAAGAAATGTTGGGGGCTCAGGGTAAGACTGAATGGGGCTGACAATACCATGTAAAAGCTGAGCAGGAAGCTAAGTCTGGTTCTAGAAGAAACTCCAAGAAACTAAAGTTGGAGAGAGGAGTAAATAAAAGAAAACACTACGTAGTATTAAAAATTACTTCAAATAACAACTGCAAGCAGAGATTTAAAAGGAAAAAAATTTTTTCCCACAATGCTAAATGTAAATGAAGCAAGAATCAATATAAAAAGAAAACTCATGAGGAAGGAATTGGAAAGATAATAAGAAGCTTAGAAGAGAAAGCATCAGTCTAACACAAGAAAGAGAATCCTTGAAAACTAGGACAGACCAAACAAAAACCAATGATTCTATGAGAAAAGACGACAGTTTAGAAGAAAGACTGGAAAAAAGGTCGAGATAATTAAAAATCATGGGCCTCCCTGAAAACCATGATTTAAAAACCAAAATCAAAACCTAAATACTATATTTCAAGATATCAGCTCTATTAGAATCAGAAGTCAGATATATAAGGAATCCACTAGTCATTTTGGAAAGAAACCCCAAAAGGAAAATCCTCAGGAATGAAACAGCTAAAATCAGAGTCTACAATTAAAGGAAAAAAATACAGCAAATATATAGAAAGAAGCAGTTCAAGTACCAAGGAATTATATTTAGGATCAAATAAAACCTTTCAGCTTCTATTAAAAATAAGGCATCTTGGAATACAATATTCCAAAAGGCAAAATCTATAGATTTACAATAAAGAATATTTTACCCTGCAAGGATGAGCATAATCTTGCAGTGAAAAAAAAAAAATGAACCTTTAATAGAATACAGGTGTTTCAAGTATTATTGATAGATCACAGCTGTGTAGAACCTCTGACATACAAACAAAAGAGAAACATAGAAAGAACGTAACCCAGAGGAAAGGCAAATTTATATGAACAAACAGAGGTACTGTAAGATGATGTAATGCTAATATACTGACACAGGGGGAGAAGAAACAAGTTTTCCCTTCAGACTCTTAAATGTCTTGAAATGATATTGGGGGAATTGAGGAAAAAAAACCCCGAAAATCCTCAGGGTAGATTAATTCTGTTCTGGAGGTCTTAGAAGAAGAAAAAGGAAATGTAAAAGGAGGAATACACCAATGTAGAAATAAAGAAAGGGGAGGAATTTGCTATTTCTCATAATTAGGGTGTTTGTGAAGAATATACAAACAGAAGAAGGGATAGGTGGAATAGCCACCAATAGCTATTTACTCTTAACTAAAATAGATAAAGGAGGGTTGAAAACATTCACTCAGAGTTTACTGCAGAAATACATCAAAGTTGATTTTTCCAGTTACTCAGGCTGGCATAATGCTCTATTTCACAATCTCTACTCCATTCCCCCCCTTACCAATTTCCACTGATTTTATCTTCACAACATCTCTTATATATGCTCTCTTTTCTGAAATACAGCTACCAACCTGCTGCACAGCCCTCATCACCCCCCACCTAGACTACTCCAATAGCTCGATGCTTGGGCTCCCTGCCTCAAGCTCCTCCTTACCCCACTGCATTCTTTACTCAGCTGTCACAGAGATTTTCCTAAAGCACTTCCTTTAACTTCCTTCCTGTTGCTTCCTCAACCCTTGACCTTTTTACTCAATAAACACAGGTCTGTTTCCAGATTTATGCTTTATCCATGGAAATTACCTCTTAAATCATGCTACTTTTTTTCAGCCACATACAACTCTCGTTTGCAAGGAAAATGAAGTTGACAAAGCATTGTTAATATTCATTCAATACAACATAGATATTTCAAGTGCTAACAAATTTATCCCAGTTCTAAAGACCCTGGTTAGTTTAAAAGTTCTGGTAGAAAAATATACTGAATATCTTTGTACAGTTGACAGTGTTGTAGTGGTATTCTTGTGTGTGTGTGTGTGTGTGTGTGTGTGTGTGTGTATCTCCCCCACTCCCAAGACACTTTAATAACAATTATTAAAACCTCAGAACAGCCCATTATAAAGTTTAGGAAATTCTAACAATTGTGATTGAAATGGAGAGTTAAAGTTCTTGGTTGGTTTATCTGTGGGCTGTGTATGTGCTTTTTAAAAAATTCACAGAAATACTCACTTAATCCAAGCCACACCTGTCAATAATGCCTATGACAAATGGTCATCCAGGTTTTGAATGAAGATTTCCTGTGAGGAAGAGCCCATTCCAGAGGCAGGTCATTAAAATTCTGACTGGCTCTAATTTCTAGGAAGTTTCATCTTCTACCACACCTAAATTGGCGTCTTTGCACCTTTTACCCCCTGCTCTCAGTTGTGTCCTCTGAGGAACAGAATGAGTCCCTTTTAGAGTTTATCTTCTCCAGTCGAAACATCCCGAGTTCTTTCTAAAGATTATGGCATTAATTTGAAGATTCATAATCCCAGCTGCCCTCTACTAGAGGCTCTCAGTATATCAATGTTTTTCTTAAAATGCATTACCCAAATCTGAAAACAATACTCAGAAAGTGGTCTCATTAAGGCAAGCATACAGGACTGTTGTCTTATAAGTCCTGCACACCATGTCTCTCTTAATGCAGTCTAAAATTTCATCAGGTTTTTTTTTTTTTTTTGCTGCTGCCATACATCATGTTGATGAATATCAAGCTTTGCAGTCTATTAAAACCACCCAATTTTTTCAAATGAAGTGTTAATCATAACTCCCCCTACCTTGTACTTACAAAATTAATTTTCCAACTTGTATAAAGCTTTAATTTATCTTTATTAAATTTCATCTTAATTAATTTGTTCTAGGCAAGTATAAATAGGTATTCTAGACAAGATCTTACCTACAATAAAAGCTATGATTAAAGGCTTTCAAGGCCTATTTCTTCCCATCCCATTTTCTTAAAAGTAATTATAATCCTATTTTTAAAATCTTATGGCTCATATTTTGAAACTCAACTAATGATGGTCAAGATCATCTTGTAATCTCAGTATATTAAAGATTTCTTTAAGACACAGTTTTCATTAAAATTATTGCATGCAACTTAAAAAAAATGTTGCATATGTTATGGGAATGGGAATCTGAAGATCTTTCCTGCCCCCTGGGCCCTTGATAGGATTAAGTGAATCTGAGAACCTTCCCCGATTTGAAAATATACTCTGCCCCCTAATAGGCTGAATGTGGTCACAAGGAGCCTGTGGTGGGAGGCTTGTTTTTCAGGAATGCCCACACCTTGTTACTTTGTGATTAGGCAGTGGGTCAAGAGGGTTGTGACATTCTCTGATCCAGGAGAAGGCTATATATACCCTGATGTGAAGCTTCACTTTGGGGCTCACTTTGGAAGAGTTATGTGATTTGGCCAGATGAGACTCTGGGCAACCATTGAGACCCCTGGCTTTGAAAACCCAGATGTTGGTACTTCCCTCTCTGGTAACTGACTAGGTATGGATGTAACAGTCAGAGGGCTGGAAGCCCTGTTTGCTGATTTGTTTCTCTGTCTGCTTATAACTTTGGTTTGTATTCTCTTAAGTTCAGGGTGTTGACTTTTTCCCCTGAACTAGGTAAATTAAATATGTTTGATTAAAGTAAGATTATTAACCCATTTTGAGTTGCTTTCCTTTAGAAAAGCAGATCTAAAAACCTGTGCTAGCAGCACCCTGGGTATGCTGGGGTGCCTGGTGATACAGCATAGAAATCTTTCACATTTTAAGTCATCCAAATGGCAGGGAAGATACTTTGTATACTCTTGCAGTAGTATTATATTTTAAAAATCTGAAACACCTATCACAATAACAGGCATACTCCCTCCTGAGGTACAGAATGCAAACCACCTAAGCCTTTTAATCATGTATAATTCTTGTTTATATCTTCCTATAAACTTATCTACTCATAAACTCCTATCTACTCATCATGGAAGCCTTCTTCTTAGTTTTAACAGCATACAGTACCAGTGCATCATACTATAGATTCATCCACTCTCCTTTATTGTTGACACATGGTGGGTCAAACTCCTTACCCAGTCATGTTGACTATCTCTTATGACATCTCTTGCACAATCATTAGTAATATGCTGTAGTCTATTTTGCCAAACACATACTCATACTGCCCTTGAGGAGATGCACAATTCCTTAGAAACTATGGTATTCTATGAATCACAACTATATAACTAAAAGAATATTTCTGTTAAAAGATGGGTTTCTGTTTCAAGGAGCTAGGAGTTGTCACCGAAAATGCTATGTAATTTTCCAAATGCCATCTAGCCATAGCTTATCAATCCAATATATGGGCCCATACCATGGCACTATGTAGGAAAAGATGTTGGCAGTTCTGGTGCCTACTACCCACTTCCAAGGAATCTAAAGTTGGATTGCTGAGCTTTCTTTGTTTCCTTTGCCTGCTCATGTTACTTGACTTTTGGCCTCAGTAGAACTCTGCTTTCAGAGGGGAGAGCTTTGTCCCAAATCGCTGGGGTTTTAATAGCTCCTAATTGAGGCTGCTGCCATCTCTGCAGCGCCCCCAACTTTGGCTCACTGAAAACACACCTCAGG
>CM053597.1:42349221-42368146 GCA_028646575.1 Pseudocheirus occidentalis | reverse complement strand
CAGGAGGGAGCTGGGACCAGGGAAGAGGATCCAGGGAATCAGAGAGACCACCCAGAGTCAAAATGAAGAAAAGGCCTTCCCTTGGACTAAACTGAGGTTTGTTGGAAATCAAGGGTTTTGTGTGGTTTTCTAAGGACTGTATTGGAAACTAAAGTTAATGGTTGCCCCATGAGTGGAAGATCAGTATATTGTGAATTGTTGATTGAATCTTTAAGTAAGAAGGGTATCCCCCTAAGGGAAACTAGGTGATTCCTTTTTGATTGATTGAATCTTTCTTTTGTTAATTGATTGACTGAATCTTTAAGTGTTAAGCTGGTTTCCCTCTTAGGGAAAAGAATTTTACACTTTCCCTAAGTGTAATCTGAATCTTGAAAGCTGTTCACAGTAGCATTCTTTTGGGAATCTACTGTTGCTTGGCTTTACAGCTCTCTGCTTCTGGTCTTTCCCTAATCCAATCAATTCTCCACAAAGACATCAAACTGATATTCCTAAGTCACAGGTATGACCATATCACCTCATTACTCAAAATCATCAAAAGGTCCTTAACATCTCTAGAAAAAAAAATGTAGTTTCCTTAGCCTGACATTTCAATCTTTTTCCAGTTTGCCACTTCCATTGGCTTGTTAGGCTTGTTTCCTATTCTTCCAAGTCATTCATCCTCCCTTCAATCCAGGGAGTTGGCTGGTCTGTGGACAAGACATTTTTGCCCCCACACCTATGCACTAGACAAGGTGTTCTTTATGTCTGGAATTAATTCTCTCCTTAATTCTGGGTCATGGAGTCTCTAGCTTCTTTTAAAGTAGAACTCAGGTCAACAATTTCTACAAATCTTTACTGATACCACCTAATTACTAGCACTCTCTGACTCCTGCAAATATTTTGTATTTACTTGTAGACATGTTGTATTCTCCCTAAACACCTCCCTCCCCCTTCACATGCAAGGTTTTGGTAATCAGGGATCATTTCATTTTTCGTATTTGTATTCTCAGCATCTAGCACAATATCTTATAAAAATAAATGCTTAAAAATACTTCTGAATTGGACTAAGGACAAGAAAGACAAATGAGAGAAACTGCCACAGAACTACATGGTGCTATAACACTTTACTGTTTATATTCTGGCTAAATGTGTGGATTTGCTATTGCTGGTGGGGATCTATATGAAGGGGATGTATCCATAAAGCCACCTAATTATACCTTCTTCAGGATCTCCTAACTATGAATACCATCTTCTTCCTCCTTTAAAGTCTGCCACTCTGATGAACAAAGGTTTCTAATCATATCTTTCTGATATGACTATATACAGAGATGGACACCATCTAATTTCCAGTGTAGCATATGAGACTCAAAGGAATGAGCCCATTTGTTACTGAATAAGAGAAAAAGGAGTCAGTAGCATAGTAGAAAGAAAAGTGAATTGATTGTCAAGAAAATTAGAATCTCCTCACAGCTTTGCCAATAACCAGCTGAATCACCCTGAGCAAATTAAGTCACTTTAACCTCCCTGAGCTTCAGTTCCCTCATCTGCAAAGTAAGAAGCCTGAATCTGATGATTGTGAAGGTCTCTTCTAGGTCTAGTACCTGGTGATTTTAGGAGTCTGGGTAGAAGGGAGGATATATGTTTCTGTGGTTTTCTCCACGAAACTGTTCTCTCAGTTACTTGGAACTAAAACACTACTGCTAACACATACTAGTAATATCCTGTTTTTAAAAAAAATCACATTTATGGGAAAAATAATGATTAAAAAAGAAATCATGTCATCATTTTAAATGCAGTTATTGCTGTATGGCTTTATTCTTATAGAAAGCCATAATTTAATTTAAGCTTCATTTTATGGAAGGCATCCCAGAGAACTGTGGCAATGACTTTGCCCCACTTTCTCATGCATCTTGAGGTAGCTCTTTTAGAAAATCAAGCCTGCTCTATTTCTAGCTGTCAGCAACTGAAAAATTATCTTTCCTCGAGTAGATGGACTGATTAAATGATTTCATATAGAAGTTATATTCACTGTCTTATTTCTGCAACATGTAAAAGTAAATGGGGGAAAACTGTAAAGATTTCTGAGATGAGATGATCAGATTTATCATTAGGCATATCCTAAAAATTTTAAAGTAACAAAAATATTAACTTACAAAAGAAAGGGGCATAGGTATTCCAAAAATTGTGGGTATTTATAATGGTATCTATAAGCTTCTGTTTATAAAAGAAAAAAATCAGTAGCTTCTCTTAGATTTTTAAAAATAATTTTAATTTAAGAAAATTAGGTAGATCATAAGTACCTCTGACCCTGTAAAGGATTCTACTATTGGGACACTCTTGTCCTCTACAAGGTAATGGAAAGCTTGAAAATAGACAGAAAAAATAATCAATTTACACTACACAAAACTTATACAATCAGAAAAAAAGTTACGCAAATAACAAAAAATTATACTTACTCATTCCTGAGCACTCTCTATCTCCATCCCATACATTAGAAACAGCATGCCCAGTTAGTAGAAGGTTAATTAAACTTTGGCTATTTAACATAAAAAAAACCTATAATTAATAAACAAAAACCCAGCAGCAAACAACTATTTGTTCTGAATAAAATTATTTCAAAGGCACATAACATTTAACTTTGATTAAATTCATTGCACTGAATTTTGCTATGCTCCGGGGAAGGTGGGAGGGAACTCTTAGTTTCTAAAATGTCACCTGATCATTAAAAATCAACACTGTTAACTTTACTGCACAATGTATACTGTCCTCTATAGTCTATAGAAATTTAAGACCTTTACAAAAGATTGTATATTCAAATGAAGAGAATGTTGAACTGATAATATTTAATGTTAAGTCCATTTACTTTCATGACTGAATATCCAAATTACCTAGAAAGAATAACTAAAGTTACTAGCTTTCTATTTTTGATAGCATGTGTGTTGAAATTTCACCCGTGAAGTCATGAAAACAGGCAGCTACTAGTATAATACACCAAGGTATTGGAAAGGATTAATCTTTTTGCTCTGTTTTCTTTCCACATCTCTCAAAAATTATTTTGAATAAAGTAAACACAATAAAGTGAAGAACGAATCAGTAAAACAGTAAAGGTTAGAGAGATGGGGTGAAGTTGCTACCGATTTCCACCTTTAAGAAGGGGTAAATTTTATTAGGACAATAAAGAAAAATATTCATCTATGAAACAGAAACAAAATAGAATTCTAAAAATCACCAAATTTAATTTTACAAAAGTAAAAAAGTTTTTCTGTAAAATATGTTTAATATATGAAGAAAACAATTTAATACTTAATACATAAGAAAATTAAGTCATAAAAGACATTCATGTTCCTGAACAATACTGTTCCTGAAAACAGTACTACTGTTAACTAGCTCCCAGTACAATGTTTATGTTAGGTCATGACTATGTTAAGATATCTTAATTTATTACCTGCCATGTCCATATACAGGATCTATCAAAGGTTCTGTTGAATCTTCAATTTCATTTTTTATGTTTTCAATACCCTAAAGAAACCAATTATTACAATTCATTGGCATATTTTTAAAAAATTAGATTAAGTATTTTGTACTGATCAATCCCTAAAATAAAATCAGCAAGGAGGAAAAAAATAAATGCCTTTTGTGGTTAGAAACATCTCAAGTGAAAAGAATGAGGAACTTTATTAAAAAGGAACACAAGTCCCAACATGATCTTTTTGGGGTCTACAATAGGTTCTACGAACTAAGAAGCATAATCGGTTCCCATAAAATATATTTATATGTTAAAAGAGTTAAATTATGACCTGATGTTAAGAGGTAATAGGAAGAAAAATTAGTGAACATATTAACTTTACTTTTTGGGGGGGGGAGGGAAGGGCAGTGAAATCTCAACTTGTGCTTTTATTGGTAGGGAAAATATGATGTGGAAACTGCCTTCACTGACACAGACTGAAAATTTAATTTATTAGTACGGTATGACAGTTACCTGAGGTCACTGAGAGGTTTGATTTGTACATGATCACATAACTAGTATGTGTCAAGGGCAGGGCTTGAACCCAGGTCTTAAAAGCAAGCCCAGCATTCTATTAATTATGACTCACAACCTCTCAGTTTACATATCTAATATATCTACTGAGGCATACATTTGATTATGGTTTCTAAATGGGAGATGCCCAAATGTCATGTTTCATAAAACTTTTATGTATTTAAAATATTCACTAATTGTTTTTGGCAAAAGAAAAATGTTTACCATTAGTTACACAGTGGAATTAAAAAAAAAATGAAAGGGCTGATTCTGACTCTGTATTAACACAATCTTCTAAAAATAAAGTTGAATACTGTTAAAAAAAAAAAAATAAAGCATGCAACTTCCTAACTCATGAGTGGCTGTATTTACGTGTTTAACAAGGGAAGAGACAAAATGCTTAACTTCCATAATTCTACTGGTTACAAAAAGAAAGTGATTCAGATAAAGTGCTTGAATGAGCATGAAGATATAGTTGGATTAGGCTAATAGCTCTCTTCAAAAATGTAGTAACAGACCAATATCAAATGTATTCTGAATATCTCCAACACTCAAAATACTGCAAAAGGATGCAAATACAAAATTACCCTAAATTACCCTAAGGAACTTAACTGATCACCCACAACGCAGAAAAGAAAAACAGCAAGTACCAAATATGGAGGGAGAGATCACTGGACTGAAATGATCTGAGAAGGCTTCACATACAAAGGATCCCTTGAGCTTGACAGATAGGTGGAAATTAATGGAACAAAGTTTTAGGCAGGAAAAATGTTATAAGCTCAGTTTAAGAAGGTCCTAGTAGTTTATAAAAATAGGTCAATGTGCATAGTGTAGGGGGTTCATGTATATGAGTTGTGAGAGGTTTGCATGAAAAAGGCAGTTGGAACTAGCTTTAGAAAGGGTTTTAAAGTGCCGTGCTACAAAATTGTTCTCTTCTAAAAATGGGGAGAATCACAATAACTTTTTGATCAAAACTGCAATTAGGAAAAGCAATTTGAGTGCTGGGTACAAGATAGGATAGAGTGTAAAGAGACCTGAGATAGGGAGAAAAGTGAAGAGGTAATAACTATAGGGGTAAGGACCTTTACTAGGACAGTGGAAGTGGGAATTAAAAGAAAGAGGCAGATGTAAGAAATATGAACAAATAAATAATCAATGGGACTAGCTGACTGATCCAATATTGGGGTTAAAGAAGAAAAGTAAAAAGGTTATTAAGAATCACTGTGGTTTTCAGCTTATGTGATTCTGAGAATGATAGGCAGAAATATGGTGGCCAGGAGGAGAAATTTTTTTGGAGTAATGATGAAGCCTATTTAGAGTTGGGAAGTTTCAGGAAATAACAGGATATTAAAGTAAAAATGATCAATAAGAAATTAAAGATGAGGAAACAGAACTGGATGAAAGATAAAAGAACTTGAGGTATAAATTTGAGAGTCATCCTGATAGAAGTGATCACTGAACTTGGACAGAAACTCAAAAAAGAGAGTTTTCAGTAAGAGGTGGTGGGGAAGAGTCAAATGCTTTCTAGAGACCAAAGAGAACAAATACTCAGAAAAAATCTTCTGGATTTGGTCATTAGAAAGGCAATCTCCAACAGTGACTTCACTGTACAGTGTCTGAGTGTGGGGAAGCCAACTCTTCAAGAGTTAAAGAATAAGTAGATGAGGATTTTTCAATATCGCATGAAGCAGAATATAGTTGTATTTAAAGTTGGGGACTAAATAATATTCAACTCAGATTCATCTCAAAAAAAGTAAGAAAGTAATCAACTGAAATAACAAAAGCCACAAGTACTTCTTAAACAAACCTTTGTGAGTATCACAGAATACAGAAAAAGCAATACTCCAAATTTGTTTGCCCACATGGAATATTGATCCCAAATAGCTTCTTTTAGTTCAGGAAAACTTTTGAATGACCTTTTGCTGAGGGTAAAAAAAAAAAAAGAAATGAACATTAGTAACTTATTAATAAGAAAGTATAAACCAACAATCAAGGAAAAGGCAGAATATTGAGATTTTAAATTGTGTTACATTTTAAAAACTATTAACAAATAAGATACTGAGTATTAAAAAGACTCTTATACAATCATATCCATGAGCAGAAATGAGGTGATTATTGGTTTTACCTAATATATTGAATTAAGTAAGACAAAAATCCTACTTGGCAGGGATCATCTCTATATCTCTGACCTATCCATTATATAATCTGCGTAATGTCTGGGATTAATAACATTATCCAATAACATATATCTTAGAAATATAATTTAGAAAATAACTAGCTTTATTTTGAGGGAATTGAATAGAAAAGAATCTTGAATTTCTGATTATAAAAAAAATTGCTAAGCTGCATACTTGAAATGGTTAAAACAAAACCAAAACAAAACCAAAACAACACATTTCTTTACTGACAGTTCCCTATAGTCATGGAATCACAGTTGTTATAGATCAGAGAAACTAAGTCAAAACTGAGCTAATTTCAAAGAAAGTGAATTCTAAATTCTGATCAGAACTTCATCTTAGTAGATTCTAATAAGGAAGCATGTCTACTCTTTTATCATGTAATAAAGAATTGAAAAAGTAGTTTTACAAAGAAGTTAGGGCCATATAAATCTTGCCATCCTCTCAGGGTAAGGACATTTGTTATTTATGTTTTTCCATTTTCCCTATGAAAATAGATTTCAATGAATAAAATATATGTATATATTTGATTAGGATTTGTGTAAATCTTAATATAATAGTACATTACTATTTTCTATACTTTAAATACAACACACAAAAAATTATCCTCAGAGTATTCATTTAAAATCCACATTCACAGTTTCAATACTATGTTTTTAAGCACCTTTCCCCCTTCCACAGCATGAATGAACATCAAAAAGTAATGTGCCCACAAGATAAGTATTTTAAATGTTCCAATGTGTTACTTACTGAATTAATGAATGAAACCGCTCAAAGCCAAGCTCTTCGACAGCCAAGGCAGCTATACATAAAAGACACTTTTCAGCACTACACATGGCAAATAAATGACACAAGATACACACAGCAAGCTATAAATATTTTCAAGCTTCAAACATGTCTCCTATTTCCTTCCCCCTCTTAAAGTTCTCAGCTTATCTTCAGTTTTATTATTATATGAAGAAATAAAACATTCTAGCATTTAAATTGTGATTAAAATTAAATATTTTTGACACAAATTATAAAGTAGTAGCTTGATAATAACATTTACTTTTAATTAAGCTAAGCTACTAGGGCTTGCAGAATGGGAAGAAATTTCAGGTTAATGTTTTGTCCAATTTAAAATTGTAAACATAAATTCAGACCTGTAAATTTTTTAAATAGCAGTGTTAATTAAGCTACACTTTACAATCAGTTAAAACAATACTTTTTTAAAGAAAAGCAACTATTATCATTTTGTAAACATAAGATTTCTATTTTTTAAAAGTGAAAATATCTAACATTGAATTTAGTAAAAAGACTTTTAAAATTACTTCTGATATATTTTAAAATTTGCCATCCACTGCAAAATGCCCTTTCATTACTACTTTTCCTTTATTTTTATTAATTTTTTGTGTTTACATGCCCCAAATGTCTAGAAAAAGACATAGCATTCTGAGTCTATACAGGTTCAACAACTGTTTTAGATCTGTTTCCTTACAATCATTCATACAACTTTTGAATACTTTTGTCAATTTGCCTCTTTAAATTATATTTTAGGAATATGCAAATATAAATAAAAAACCAAAATAATTAAATAAAAGGAAACAATGTCCTTAAGCATTCTGTGTCAATGAAAATGCCTCCTTTCATTTAAAATAAAGAGGCCTTAGATTCTAGCGTTAAAAAAATAAATTAGAGCTAATGAACAAGGTTTCACAATGACCAGCTACGAAAATTACGCTGATTCATTCTGAATTCATTTTAAACCTGAACTGAAGTCACATTTGGATAATACTTTAAATTGTATTTTCTTTTGAAAAGACAAGTACTTTAGATATTTTAATAAGGAGAAAAATTCATTCACACATAAAATATATCACGTATAATGGAAACAAGTTGTAATTGAACCCGAGACTCTAATATTGCAAACAAGTGCATTTACTAACAAGCCACAAGTATACATCACATAAGCCAGTGAAATTGGTGTGCTTACACAGAGTAAAATAGGCAATTCAGAACAAAAACAAAACAAATAGTTCATACTAAAATGTTAAAGATTGTGCCTTATTTTCTACAAATATGACTAATTCTATTGACAATCCCAATGATTTTTATTGGAGTGTATCTCATGAAAGCAGACATAAAAGAGTTAATTTGGAGTGAAGTGTAAAGCAAAAAAAACCCCAAAAAACCAAAACCAACCCAGCTTAGCAGGCAAGAATAATGGAAAGATACTACAGAAAAACAAGAAACAGAACAAAGCATAGAAGAAGGAAAATAACAGGCACAGGAAAATATTTCTGATGAAATAATATTTCACATAAGTCTAATTCACTTCTAAGCATCTAAGATAAATTTTCAAAATTTTCTGATGAAAACAAATATAAAAACAAAAACTCTACATCCCCCGAAACAAACCCTCCAAAATTTGTGAACTATTTTAAAGGATATAACCCTATCTTAAATTTTTGAAAAAGTACAGTTTCAGTGAAATATCACACTGAACTATAACTTTTAAAATGAGGCAGCAAGTATAGTAGAATATCAGTTTACTACATAGAAGACTTCAGTATGACTGCAAGTATCTTGGCTCTCATTTGAATTAGTCTCATTAAAAGAATAGATTTGATTAGTGGTCAATTAAGTAAGTTAAATTTGAAATTAAATATTCTGAGTACCCACATACCATCTATATCTCAAACTAAGAATACAATATTAACAATATACACACAATTGTTACAAAATAAATCATAAGTACGTCTATTATTTTCACCCATCTAATAAACATTAAATTTTTGCTTCAACACGTATATCGATTACAAAAATAATTTTTAAAATGTGAAGGGCCATCCTCAACAGAAGCATGAAATTTTTCTTTTTACTAGTTTAATAGTGAAAATACTTTACTGTAAATGCACATAATTAATTAGTGAAGTTCAATATGTTTTAATTTTAGAAGTGAAATGTGGTAAAATAATTACATTAAAAAGGGGTTATAATCCAGTGGGATGTAATTATGAAAGAATCAGGATGGATGTTGGAAGGAGAGGGACAGGGATTCAAAAAGAGAAAGGGAATGAGAGTTTCCAAGTTTCTTTAGTATTCTGATTTCTTTGGCTACAAATAACAATAGTGCAAAATGCTTAAGAGATGGAAAAATATTCTATAAGGAGACACCTAAAGTTGACTTTAGTTTAAAAACTAAGTCTTGATAGCCATCAACTGATTTCTATTAGAAATTTAATATCTTGAAACAAAAATATAGAAGTGGCTTCTATACCACCAAAAGATTACACATCAAAAAATTTACAAATTTGGAGAATAAGTCAATTGGCTATGAAATAGAAAGAGGTAGAGTTCACCTTCAGGATAAAAATATATTAATGGATAGTAAAAATAGCTAAGAATTTCCTGGATTATCAGTTTAGATGCAAAAGTCACCCTGTATTTTGACATCCTTAAATAAAGGCACTTTCAAACTCTTTTTTTTTTTTTAGTTTGCTCTTTTAAAATCATGTGAACAGTAATGCCAACTATTTCAAGAAGAATTTGAGTTTTGTATAAACAAGACAGACAAATAATATTGGCATAATCTGCTAAGAAATGTCTCATGTGGAAAATTTCCCCTAACTATATCCTAGAAAAGATCTAAAAAACACAGTTTTTTTTTTTTTAACTGAGTATAGTAGGTACTCTACTATGGATTATCTTAATTTTCCCTTTTGGAATGCCAAAGAAGAACGCTAATCACAAGTAAAGATGAAGGTGTATAGTAAGAGATACTTTAATAGACTGAGCTCCCTCGATGAAGCTTAAAAAACCCAAGAGACAGTAATGAAGAAGATAACCAGAATTAAAACATCATTGCTTTTGACAGATGCATTTTTCCTTTCTGAAAAAGTACAAAATGAAAGAGGATTACTAAAAGAAAGCTAGTGTCCTCTCTTGTCTCTAGATGAATGGAAGACTTATTCCAAAAGTATCAGCATTCAGACTTCAAACGCAGGCTCACAAAGGAAGATATCCCAGGAAAAAAAGGATTTTTGTCTTCTTAAACTGTAAAAAGTGTAAATTAAGTAGAAAACAACACTGGGAACAAAATATAGAAGCATCTTACAAGTATGTTCCTCTTGACAACTAGACTCTGCGGGGCCTTCAGAAATACTTGCAGTGTCCTCGGTGGTCTTTCCTCTTATCCATGCTGCCAAGCAGTAGGACCCAGAGTTGTCAGAGCGGGCAGTTTCTAAAATATCACACAGGGTATGACAAAGAAGATCCTTCCGTTCTTCCTCTAAAATTGACACAAGTTATACAGTTGTTAAAATTACTGCCCCTAAAAAAAGATTAAACACTGCATCTTGTCACAAATTATAACACCATCAAAATTCATGTGTTTGTGTGTAGGGTGTGTGTGTGTATGTGTGTGTGTACAGAAATAATTAATAGGGAAGGCAAAAGAATCAAGACGGGATGGGGAAGGTTCCGTATAAGGTAGGATTTTAGTTGCAACTTAAATGACACCAGAGAATTCATTAGCCAGAGTTAAGGAAGAAGACTGTTCCAGACATCAGAGACAGTCAGAGAAAATGCACAGAATTGAGGTGGAGTGTCTTGCTCATGGAATGGCCCAGAGGCCAGTGTCAGTGCATCAAAGAGTACATGCATGTTGTGGAATAAGGTGTATGGAGACTGGAAAGGTAGCAGGGGCTAGGCTACAAAGTGTTTAGAATGCCAAATAGAGCATTTTGCATTTGGTCTTGGAGACAACAGGAAGCCCTTATAGTTCACTGAATAGTGTGACATGATCAGACCTGAGCTATGGGGAAATCACTCTAGTGGCTGAATGGAGAATGGATTGCAGAGACTTAAGGAAGGCAGAGCCACCAACAGGTTATTGTAGTAATCAAGATATGAGGTGATGAGGACTTGCACCAAGTAAGGACAGTGTCAGAGGAGAGAAGAGAAGGTCTTCAAGAGATGCTGCAAAGGCAAAATAGATAGGCCTTGGCAACGGCTTGGATATAAAAGGAAAGAGTGAAAAATCCAGCACTACTCATAGGTTGGGAGCCTGAGTGACTAGGCGGATGGCATTGTCCTCAACAGGATATGGGAAGGTAGGAGGTGGGAAGAACTTGAGGGAAAGATGATGTGGTACATTTTGGATAAATAGAGTTTAAGATGTCTACTTGACTTCTAGTTAGAGATCTCTGAAAGGCAGATGGAGATCAGCAGAGAATTTGTGGCAGTATAGGTAGATTTGAGAATCATTAGCATAAAGGTAGTGAGGCAGATAAAGTACTGGGTTTGGAGTCAGGGAGACCTGAGTTCAAATGTGGTCTCAGACATGTACTAGCTATGTGACCCTGGGCAAGTCACTTAACGCTTTCGGTCTCAGTTTTCTTATCTGTAACAATGGCAAACCACTTTAGCATCTTTGCCAAGAAAATCCTAAATGGGGTCATGAAGAATTGGATTTGACAGAAACAACTGAACAACAAGCACAAAAATGGTAATTAAATCCATGAAAGCTGATAAGATCACCGAGTGAGTTAGATAGAACAGAGAGAAAAGAGAAGAGGGCCCAGGATAGAACCTTGAGGGATAGCTATGGTTAGGGGGTATGATCTGGTAGAAGAATCCATCAAAGGACACAGAGAAGGAATGGTCAGAGAGGTTGGAGGTTGCAAACAGATCAAGGAGAATAAGAATTGAGAAAAGGTCATATTACTGACTGCTGAAAGCAGTTTTGGTGGAATGACAAATCCAAAAGCTAGATTTTAAGAGATTAAAAAGAGAATGAGGGAAGAAAAGTGGAGGCACCTATTGTAAATAGCTTTTTTGAGGAGTTTGGCTCAATGGACAAAAGAGATAGAGGATGATAGCAGAGATGGAAGGATCAAGTGAGGGTGTTTTCAGGATAAGGAAGACACAGGCATATTTGTAGACTTAAAATAAGTGAAAGAGTGGGGAATGACAAGGGGTTAATTTGTTGGAGGAGAGAGGATGGAATGGGGTTGCCTGAACAAGTAGTGGGTAAGGTATAAGGCCACTTCATCAGGTGAGGCAGGAGTGAAGGATCTGAGAGCAGCAGAAGGCACCTGAGTGACAAAAGATGAGGAAGGGGGGAAAAGGAGTTGATGGCAAATGGTCTCAATTTTTTTTTTTTGTAAAATATGAGACAAAGTTCTCAGCTGAAAGAGTAGAGGAACAGAGAGCCATGGAAGACTTGGAAGAGCAGCTTTAGAGAATGGGATAATGCATTGATAAGGGAGGTATAGTGGGTTTCCTAGAAGCAGTGAGGTCCTAATTGAGTTTTTATAACATAAATTTGTAATGGGCCCAGTCAAAACAGTTGTGTGATTTTTCTTCACCTTCATTCAACAGCACATGTGTAGGAATGAAAATGAGAAATGGTAGAAGTGATCTAAGGCTGAGGATTGAATGGGTATAATTAGCAATATGATATAGGGACAAGTGAGAGAGCATAAGAGTTTTATCATTTTCTGGATATAAAGGGAAAGAGTGAGAAATCCAGCATGACTCCTAGATTGAGAGCCTTAGTGGCTTACACAGACATATTTTTTTAAAAGGAAAAAAGTCAGCTATTACAGGATTGAAACATTTCTTTTTCTGAGCAGTACTATCTAGCACTGTCAGGTAGGGAGGCAGAGAGCAAAAGAAGAATGAAGGGATGAACAGTGGAAACAAAGGAGGAAAGAACGAGAAGAGAAAATGTTTTTCTGAATTTTTTTTAAAAATTAAGGAATTTATGCTGTGTTCTGAATTACGGGGAAATGACAATGTATATGAGTATGTATTTGAAATACTATAAAATTATAAGTAGTTACTGGCTGATCACATTTTTGGAGAGGAGGGGCTACTCACAGCTTGTGTTTGTCCTTTGTTCTTGAAGAGGACTGTGACATCAGGGAAATGATGACATAACTTGCAATTGACTTGGATTTGAGCGAGGGAGGGCTGTGCAAGGTCACCAGCCTCACTTTCTCCTCCAAAGTCATCTCTGTCCAGTGGTCAGATATTCATCAGGATGACTGGAGATCGCCCATCACCCATCTCCTCTCCTCTCCTCTCCTCTCCTCTCCTCTCCTCTCCTCTCCTCTCCTCTCCTCTCCTCTCCTCACCTCACCTCACCTCACCTCACCTCACCTCACCTCACCTCACCTCACGGTGCTCTGCTCAAAGGAAGGTACATTTCAATGGCTAAAAGCTATGTCTTTAAGTGTCGGTTTACTTGCTTAAACCTAATTCACTTTGGAGCTCAAAGATTAGATAATAGGTGCCTGCCCTCCTAGCATAGAGTGAATATAAATAATAATAAACAGTAACTGCTTCTCTTTTGGCCAGGAACCCTGTGGGTTTTCCTCTCCCAGTTTGATTTTTTTTTTTAAATTAACTTCTTAAAGAGGCCTGTTTACTGAACAGGCATTACCTCATTCAAAGTGAGAACCTGAAAGGCCCTTAGTGCATACAGACTAAGACCTTGTAGGGTCTCCCAATGCATCCTGGGCCATCTCCAGTCACCCTGATGATTATCTGGCCAGTGGACCCCGATGGCTCTGGAGGAGAAAGTGAGGTTGGTGACCTTGCACAGCCCTCCCTCGCTCAAATTCAAGTCAACTCCAAGTCATGTCATCATTTCCCTAATGTCATGGTCCTCTTTGAGAATGAAGAACAAACACAACAACATTTTCAGAACATTATATTTGTTTCTAAAGCTGTTCATGTTTTTCATTTTCCATTTCTTTGTAGTGCTCTTAAAAAATAAGCTCAATCAATCAATCAACATGTATTTATTTATTAAGTGCCTATGAGAGGATTCTGGTAGAAAAGGTTTAAACACCTGATACTGTGCCGTGTGACATCTCCAGCTATGGAAGGCCTGCCAAGTCTATAATGTCTACAGTTTAATGGTCTATAAGATTCAACCAAGAGCTTTAGTTAAAACCATGGCATTTGGAAATCTAGGGAAAAAAACCAAACACTTTTATATTTGGATTCCATGTATATTCAAAAAACTTTTTTTTTTGGAGGGCAATTGGGGTTAAGTAACTTGCCCAAGGTCACATGGCTAATTTTTGTGTTAAGTGTCTGCGGTCATATTTGAACTCAGGTCCTCCTGACTCCAGGGCTGGCGCTCTGTTCATTGCATCACCTAGCCACCCCTATTCATAAAACTTTCTGAAAGGGATCTGAAGTGAATATCATATCAGTTTTTAAAAAGTTCTGTCTACACCAGCATTTTTTGCTTAGCAAAAATATACATTATCATCTCTTGCATAAAATTTTGTATTTATAGTCAAGTAGGTATTCAGTGATAAAACAGCAGTTAAATATATAGATTTAGAAAAATTATACATTCTCTATTTTTTAATATAGTTTGGCTTTATAAATATTTTCAAATGAAAGATTAAATAGGAAGATTTATAAATTAAGAAAAAAACTTATTTTAGAGAAAGAACTGTGGATTTTTTTTGAGATCTCAATTAAAGCTGAATGTTGTGCTGCAAAGAATACATGGTATAGATCAAGAATATATGCAATTGAGTCTCAGTATTGTTTACTAATTGTTGTTACAAGTTTTACTTTCTTAGCCTCAGTTTCTTCATCTGCAAAATTAGGATAATGCCTAATTGTTCAGTCAAACTGAAAGGGCAGTTAAGAGAATCAACTGAGAAAATGTACTTTGCAAAATGAAAAAACTATTTTTAAAAGTGATGTAATTATAATATACTTGTT
The DNA here is from genome assembly GCA_028646575.1 of Pseudocheirus occidentalis. Lineage (NCBI taxonomy): Eukaryota > Metazoa > Chordata > Mammalia > Diprotodontia > Pseudocheiridae > Pseudocheirus > Pseudocheirus occidentalis. The sequence continues at coordinate 42,353,236 of CM053597.1, read as the reverse complement.
GATTAGGTAAAATGCAAAAATAAGTTTAAAAAATCAAAAACAATAATTATTTAGAAAAATACCTTGGCAGTCTCTCCAAGAAGACTTTTCAGAAGTAAACAATAGCTTCTTCAAAAGAAATGCCTTTATGAAATTAAAACAATTATTAGGATACATAAACATAGCAAAAACTCAAATGTCAATCTCTAATTTTAAAGTGTAAGTAATCTAAGTCATTTCTCTGTTTAGATCTTTTAATTATGCTTTAAAAGTTTCTGTTGAATTTAAATTTTTCTAGTATGAAAATATACTTTTGGCTTTTTTATCTGAACTGTTTTTTTATTAATAAAATTGATTTAAAGTTACACCTAATTCTAAACTATGTAAGCATTGTCAGAAGGTCAAACACATCATAATTGTATATTATATATTTATGTATTATATAAGATATATTTTGTATATACATTATACATTTATATAATAGCCCATTCTTCTGTTAGGCCTGTTATTCTCAACAAATGGAATCAAACAAAGGTAAGACGAATCCTGTGTTTCCTTTGGACTTCATCATGTCTCTGGGAACCTTATCACTCCAGAAAGACTGCATGAACCTTTTTACTCGCATCACATCAATATCCTCTGCCTCTAGGACTCCTCTGATTGTTGAGTGGAGTGAAGAGCTCCTCTTTAAACTTCCATTTAAGGAGGGTACCCAGGCTAGTCATCTATTCTCCAACCACTTTCCCTTTCAGTTTACTTTGATGTTGTCCTCCTCAGTAGATTATAAACTCCTTGAGGGCACAAATTTTCCTTTTTGTATTTGTATGCTAAGCATTTAGCACAGTTCCTGACGCATAACTGGTACTTAATAAATGTTAATTGACTGACTAATCTATAATAAAAACTGTTATAGGTCTATAGTAAGCAGAATGGTATAGTAGAAAACATGCTGGTCTTCTAAGTTAAAAAGTTCTGAGTCCTAATTCTACCTAGTTCTGTGACCAGGAGCAATTCATGTTGTCTCTCTGAACCAAGGTTTCCCCTGCCTCACTGGGTTGCTATGAAACTCAAATAAGATAACATCAATAAAGTACTTTGCAAACTTGGAAGTGCTACATAAATAAATATTTCTGTCTAATATGGCGATGTATAGTATAAATAAATTTCTCTTAGGATATTCAAAGAAGTGCACGTATAGACAATGAAAAGCACACATTAGAAGTCAGCATTTTTCCTTTTATGCTTGTATAGCAACTGATACAGTTTCAAGTTGATTGAGAGCCTTATGTCCATGGTTAAAAATTATACATCTTTTTGTAAACCAAGACATAAGAGGCAGTGTGGCACAGCAGTAATCGCCAGAGGGCCAGCCTTGAAGGCAAGAAGACCTAGGTTCAAGATCTGCCTCTGACACAGGGCAAATGATTTAACATCAATGCCTCAGGAAGCTTTCTAGAATTTTAAGTTACAGGTGAAATGCCCAAGCTATACATACTGCTTCAGAAGTTCCCTAAAACCAATGCAATCACAGATCTACACTAAGCCCTTACAAAAACAAACAACCCCCAGATTTAACACACAGTCTTTTCACCATGCATTTTGAAAATCATCACCAGCACATATTACCTGAACAGGAGCAATAACTGCACAGGGTCCACCTTCAAACTGTTCTAGTGCAGAACCTTCTGATTCACTAAACACAAAGCCTAAAAGTAAAAATAAATAACATGATTAAAAATATCATTAAATGGTTCTATGAGAAACATCATTTATCAGAGAAAGCAAAATATCTACGGAGTTAACTGATGAGTGGAGTAAAAGGCGGGAGACACTTCAAGTCTATTAATGTTACACAGTTAATGGTAGCTAAGTCTAAACAATCTGATAACTCTTTGTGCCTCATTTTCAGTTTGTAAAATGAAGAGAATAAATGAGACAACATATAACAAATTTTCATCAACTTGAATTTTAAAATATAGAAAAAAATTCACAGTTTAGTATTGTTGCTCAATGCTGTTTTCTTCACTGCTTGGAAGAAAAGAGGTATGAGCTGTGTGGTCACTTTTGACATGGTATTTTGACTTTTCAAAGCCTACCAAGAAACACTAAAAGCCATATGTTTATCTTTTAACACTGAACCACATTCCTTAAAATAAGAATGTAGAGCTGTGGTAAAGAATAACAGTAACAATAACAACAATAATAATAATATTAGTTAGTTAGTTACATAATAACACTTTATTGTTTGCCACATATTATCTCCTTTGGTTTTCATAACTCAGTGATGTGGATGCTATCATAATTCCAATTTTACAGCTGAGGAAACTCAGACACATGTTAAATATGCCTCGGATCTTTCTGAATTTGGCTTTACAGTGATAATCTCTAAAATTCACTGTTTCTTATTTAATTTACTCAATGCCCAACCAAAAACAGGCTGGGCAAAGAAATGGCAGAGGCCCTCCCCTCCTCCCCCGTTTTACCTTTATTTACAATGATCATTGTTGACTCTTTTGGGGATTATGAAAGTTTGTTTTGTCTAATATAAAAGTTCTACATAGGCACAATCTGTAAAACAATCAAGGGTCTAATAAATGTACGTTAGTATTGAAATGGTTTCATTCCTTCCTAAAAAACTAATTTTAATATGCATTCTTCACGATCCTTATAGTGAGACTGCCTTAAATCGGCCTTTTTCGGGAACAAAGAGCTGAATTTAAGGAGTACGTGGGGAAGGGAAGCGTAAGAAGGATGGAAAGGTGGGCAAGAGGAGAAGTTATGAAGAGCTTTGAAGTTGATCCTGGAGGTGATAGACAGCCACTGGTGTTTACTGAGGAGGGAAGTAACATGATAGGACTTGAATTTCAGGAAGCTCACTTTGATAGCTAAATGAAGATGGACTAGAGTACAGAAAGACGTATAGCAGGCAGACCAACCAGTAGGCTACTGCTATAATCCAGATATGAGATGAGGGCCTATGCCAGAGTGGTAGTAGCGTCAGAGAAGAGACAGTCATATAGGAGAGATGACATGAAGTTAAATAGCCTTTTGCAACAGACTGTATATTGAGGGATGCGGGAGTGAAGTCAAGGAGGCCACACCTAGGTCCCAAACCTGAATGGCTGGAAGGATGATGGTACCCTCAATACTAAAAAGGAAGTTAGGAAGAGGGGAGGATCTGGGTGGAAAGATAATTCAGTTTCGGATATGCTAAGTTTAAAAAGCCTATAGGACATACAGTTCAAGATGGTCTATAGGCAACTTGAGACATAAGCCTGGAGGTGAGGGAAGAAGTTGGGGCTAAATACACAGATGTGAGAATCTTCACCATAGAGATGATAATGAAATCCATGAAAGTTGATAAGACGGCCAATTGTGATCTAGCGGGAGATGAGAAGAGGATCTAGAACAGAGCCCTGGAAGACACCCAGTCAGTGGAGCTCTGCTGCTGGATAAAGATCCATTAATGGAGACTGAGAAGGAGAAGTCAAATAGGACAAGAAGCAGGACAGAGTCGTGTCATGAAAGCTTCTGAGTTATCAAAGAGAAAAGGCTGATTAACTGTCAAATGATACAGAAGTCAAGAAGGGTGAAGACTGAGAAAAGGCCACTTAATTCAGCAAGCAGATCATGGGTAATCTTGGAGACAGCAGTGATGGTCAGACTTGGCTGATTAATTTATTAGTTTTGCTGAACTTCCTTTTTTACCTCTCTTTTATTCTTTATTACAAGAAACAGCTCTTTGGGGAGGGAATATTTTCGGAAATTAAGGTGATGTAAAAATCACACACCAATAAAAACTATAAACAAAAGAGCTGAGTTGCTGCCATATGAGGGTCATTTAAAGGAACTCAGGCTGTTTAGCTGGGAGAAAAAGAATCTTAAGGACAAGATAACAGTATTTAGTCACAGATACATCATATGTGTAACGACCGATTTTGAAAAACTGGACGCTTCTGAGCATCACACAGTTAAAAGACAACTATGCAAGTCTCAGGATGGAAGGAGATGTCTACATTCAGAGAAAGATCCAGAA
>CM053597.1:42321613-42348721 GCA_028646575.1 Pseudocheirus occidentalis | reverse complement strand
ATCCCTTGCCTCTTCTATATGGGATGATTAACTGCATTTTGTCTCTCCCTGTCTCCTCTCATTCTAGTCCTCTCCCAGCTCAGAATTTCACCTTTTAAAGTATCATCCCTTTGTATTCAATTGATCCTATACCCTCTATGTACACATATACACACATATTCAGATATCTTTTGGGGCTTGCCTCCTCCTAATCTGTCTTTTTTCCAGTCTTTTTCACCTCGTCACCTTTCCCACACCCTGGGAGTGAGTATCTCACAAACCTTTTTGTTGATCTGTTTTTTTCTTTGTGATTTTATTGACTTCAGTGACTTCATTTGTTACTTCTATCTAAACCACTCCCAAATCTATATAAACAATATAATCCCAATGCCCCAAATTCCTTCACTGAGTTCTATTTCTATTTGCCTTCCAGATATTCCCGCCTGGAATTTGGGTTGGCACATTATACTCAACATTTTCAAAACTGAATTCACAGAGTTGTAAAATCTTGCTACTGGAAACAAATCAGAGTTAACTTGAATCTAGATCTGTCTGGTCCTAAGGCTGGCTCTCTATTCATTATTCCACAAAGCTTTTCATACCTACATATTATATGGTATAAAAATTTTATAAAGAACACACAAATTAAATAGGGCCATTCAGCAACTAATCATAAAGAACAGTATTTGATCAGTTGTACTATCAATGTAAACTCTGAGGTTTGAGGTTAACTTATTTTTCATTCCTCCCTTGTTTTAACTCCAACAAATTAGAGGTGAATTTTATAATCCTTTAGGGGATCAGAAAATTCAGAAGGGCTTTTCTGATGCTTAACTCTGAGGAGTCTTAGAGTCACCCAATGACTTTTTGAGACATGAACCCAGGGATACTTATTTTGCTAACCTCCATTTTTAAAGTTTTATTTTTAATTTCTGGAACAAAACAGGCATTCCTGTAACATAGTATAATAAAAAATAATTGTACATGAAACTGTACCTCTACTATGCACAACTTCCTATTCCTTTCAAATATAGAACAAAATTATCATATAAATGTATTTTTTTCTTCCCTCTACCCACCACCCTAGAGATGGCTACCATTAATATATATGTAAAATTATCCTATATGTACTTCTATTTGTCAGTTCTTTCTCCAGATGCAGATAGGTAGTATCTTTCTTCACATGCCTTTTATATTAATTTGGGCATTTATAATAAAATCACTTTTTCACTCAAAGTTATCCTTAAAACAATACTTCTGTTATTGTACAGGATGTTTTCTTGGTTTGCTAACTTCCTAACTTTTTTTTTTCTTTTTCACTGCAAATTTCCCTGTGACAAATATAGGCATTAGAAAAGTTGTTGACCTTTCTGCTGTCATTTAGATTGGATTGTGGGACCACAGATTTAGAGTGGAATGGGAACTTTGAGGTCACAGATCATAGGAACAGAGAGAAAAATGATAGGACATGGTCCTAAAGGGAACTCAGAGGCTATGTTGATCTATTCCATCATTTGACAGATAAGGAAACTGAGTCCCAGGAGGGTTAAGTGATTTGTCAAGGATCATGAGGGTAGCAAATGGCTGTACTAGGATAATTTCTCTCAGCCCAACTCATTTACCTGTTTCTGAAATCCAGACTTTCCATTACTAGGTTTACTGAGAGCTCTGTGGCTAGACTGTGAGACCCCCAAGGGCAGAGACTTTTCATTTTTGTTAGTCCATGCCCAGCACAGTGCCCACACGCCCCACACTGTCCATCCAAAAGGTAAGGTTTCTGTGAACTCATCACTGCTGGTCCAGATGAGGACCAAGAGCTGAGTTCTGATCCATATCAAGGTTTTTTGTGCATTTCTCCCAGAGAGCAGCAGCAGCTGCTCTGCAGAAGGGTTCTGCCAAGTACCTGGGAGCCTGTTCCATCACACAGACATCCAGCTCCTTGAAAGAATTTTGCAGATTAAGCAACAGGCGCCTGACGCTCATACAATATAACTGGCCTCCGAGTGGGTCTGTTTCCCATTTCTGTTTGGAGTTTCAAGGACTTCCTCCTTCTAACTGCTTCCTCAGTCAGTGTATGTTAGAGTGACCGCTATCTCCTCTGTTTCCAAAGAAGCATTCCTTTGTCACAAACACCATGGTAGGCATGGAGTGTGAGATTTATTGTTCGATGGCCAGATTCTGCAGCCTGCTGCCTTGGACAAATCACTTAACCTCTACTAGATGGCTCAGTGGATAGAGGACTGGGCTCAGAGTCAAGAAATCCTGAGCTCAAATCCAGTTGGGATACTTACTCTAGCTGTGTGACCCTGGGCAAGTCACTTAACCTCTGTCTACTTCAGGTTTCTCAACCTTAAGATGGGGATAATAATAGTAACTACCTCCCACAGTTGTTGTGAGGAGAAACGAGATAACATTTGTCGATGCATGGCACATGTATGGTACTATATATGTTAGTTATTATCATTCATATGGACTTCAATTTCTGCATCTGCTCAGTTGTTGGACTAGGTAACCTCTAAGGCAAGGAGTTCTTAACCTTTGGTTACCTCCTATATCCACCTGTTTGCCAAGTCTTGCTTCTTCTATTTCTAAAACATCTCCCACCCATCCCCTAATCTCCTTTAACGAGATTAGCACCCTAAATCAGATCAGCTTTTGACAGGTGTATTCTGATTGCTTCCTAATTGACCCTCAAGTCTCCCTCCCACTCCAATCTGTCCTAAATGTTCCTAACTCACTGGTTCATCTATGTCACTCCCCTGCTTTAAAAAGTTCCAGTGGCTCCCCACAATCCAATAAAAATTTTAAACTATTAATGATTATTCATCCTATAACCTTCTAGGAGAGAATACAAATTCACATTGGGCATTTGAAGTCTTTTACAGTTGGGTTCCAACCAACCTTTCCAGGCTTGTTGTATGTTACTCTAGTCCATGGACTCTGAACTCCAGCTATGCTTCTATCTGCTGCCCCTTTTGGATGAGGACATCAATTCTCATCTCTGAACTCTCTCTTGTGCCTAGAATGCATTCTCTCCTTCCTTTTGTTTCTTAGAATCTCTCATGCCCTTCCAAGGTCCACTCAGGAGGCCCCTTCTACACCAGGCCTATCTTAATTTATACCTCACTCCCTCAGGCTCTCCACCTAATTACTTTTTATTTATTAGGTCTATTTTTCATTTACTTATATGAATATGTGTTATTTCCCCTGATAGAATGTAAGTTCCTTGAGGACAGGTACTATTTTTATACCATTGTGTTCTTACCATATAGTACAGTACTTAGAACACAGTAAAGTACATAATAAATACCCATGGATTGATCAATAAATTAGAGGCTATGTAAAAGAAATAAACAGGGTGGTGCTGGAAGGTCTATAGATCTTGACTTTGGAAGAAAGATGAATGAAACTGGCGCTGTTAATTAAGCCTGGAAGAGAGACATGTGGGAGCTGTAATAGCTATCTTATCTTAAAATATCTGAAAAGTGGTCATGGGCAAGACCTGCTCTTTTGGCATCCTTGGGATGGAAGTATGGAGAATCAGTGATAGCTTCAAAGAGTAATATTTAGATGGGATATAAAGAAAAACTGCCTAATTGTTATTGCTGTATCATTTTTCAGTTGCATCATACTCTTTGGGACCCCATTTGGGGTTTTCTTGGCAAAGATACTGGAGTGGTTTTCCATTTCCTTCCCTAGCTCATTTTTCAGATGAGGAAACTGAGGCAAACTGGTTGAGCGACTTGCCAAGGGACACAAAACTAGTCTGAGGCTAGTTTTGAGCTCAGTAAGATAAGTCTTCTTGACTCCAGGTCCAGCATTCTATGCAGTATGGTGCCACCTAGCTGCCCCCAAAGCAGGGTGGGCTGCCTTGAGAGTTAGTAAATTGGCCATCACTTAACATTTCTAAACATAAACTGAAGACCACTTCTCAGGGTGGTTACAAAGGAAATTTTGGTTCAGTTCTTAAGTTTTGTTTTACATCTTAGGTTCAACATACCCAAACCTGAACTTATGTTCTTTCCTCCCAAAGAAACCTTTACCTCTTCTAAATTTCCCTGGCTAAGCCATAGGCACCGCCATCTTGCCAGTGTCTCAGGTAAATCATCTCAGCATCATCCTGGACTCCTTATTCTCCTTGTTCTTTCTTCCACAGTCTTTTCTTTCACCTGACTCTTACTCTTTACTCACAGAGCTAAGTTCTTAATTGAGGTCCTCATTGACCACTCACCTAGATTAATGCAACAGCTTCCAAGTTGGTCTCCCTCTCTCAAGGTTTTCACCACTCTAATCTACCCTCCATGTTACTGCCAAAGTATTTCTTTAAGTGAAGATCTGCCATATGTCTGACCATCTGACCACCAGTAAAGCCCAGTTGTTTCCTCTTGCCTCTGGAATCAAATACAAACCATGCTATTTAGCTTTTAAAGCCCAACACATCCTGGCTACATCCACTGATGGCTCAGGGGATAGAATGCTGGGTGTGGAGTCAAGAAGGCCTGAGTCAAAATCTGTCCTCAGACACTCACTAGTTATGTGACCCTGGGCAAGTCACTTAACCCCTGTTTGCCTTAATCTATGGGAGAAGGAAATGGCAAATCATTCCAGTATCTTTGCCAAGAAAATGCCAAATGGGGTCAGGAAGAGGTGGACATGACTGAACATATATGAAAACACCATACGTGTGTTTATACATACATACATATATAAATAAGAGTATATCTTATGTAATATATTTCGTATTATATGGCCTCTAACATATGCTTTTTATATATTTAGATATAAAAATTGTTTCCCCATCAGAACATAAGTTCTTTATACGACTGTCAAATAAAGTCAACAAGTCAACATGCATTTATTAAGTGCCTGCTACGTACTGTGCTAAGCACTAAGGTTACAAAGAAAAATCGATTCTTGGTATTTGTATCCCCTGTAACTGGCATAGTGCCCAGCCCATAAATCCATGCCAAATGTCTTGAAGGCCTCTTCAATTAATTCCAACTCTTAGATTACATGAATTGTGAAATGGGCTTTGCCTCTACATCCCTTTCCCTTTCCACTACAGAATGATTTGTTAGTCTATTATTCATTTTACCAATCCTGAGCCTTCTAATTCACATATACCTGGAAAGATAAACTTGTTTTGGTGAAATATTGGGATTTACATGAAAAAGGAAACCTCTTGGTCCTGATGCTTCCTATGAATGTCTAAGATCTTCTTTTGATGGTATGGTAAATTCCAACAAGCTTTTGTTTTCTAAGCACCTTTTAGGAGCAAAAAGAATGCTACTTTGAGGAGCCTTTAAAATTCCCTCCCCTCCCATCTTCCTATTAAGGCTCTAGGCTGAAACATCTTCCCTTCAGTTGTGCCCCAATTAATATAATTCTTGCATTTCTTCCATTGTTCAACAGAGAAGCTCTGACCTACATTTTATTCTTTTCTTTCCTTTATTGTCCCGAGCAGAAACTGCTTTCTTTCTAAGTGAGTTAGGAAAGAAAAAAAAAAAAACTTCTGTGACCAATATGTCCACCCCCCCTCCCCCCGCCCCATCCCACCCTCATCATCCCAAGAGAGCATGGGCACACCCAACATTATCAGACCCCAGTCATGTACCAGTCACAACACCAGATGGTTTATTCTGCTTCCTATTGTGGCCTTACCCAGCACAAAATAAAACAGACCCCCCCCTCAAAACAAAGCCTTCTTGTCTCCAAACTAAAACACTATCCCAACAAAAATTCTCCCCTTTCCAGAGCTTTGAAAAAAATCAACCTGCCTCCCATTTTAAGACCAAAAAAGGGGAAAAAGCAACCAAAGTTTGTAAATTAAGGCCAGGCAGATTCTAAGTATATTTTTCTAAATGGGGAGGGGGCCCAGGGGAGGATTTTCTAAGTTAGACATTTTTAAACTGTGATGGTTCCCCCTACTTCTTCATGCTGATTTTTTGTGTGAGACCTTAATTGTGACTGATTCTCAATTATACCAATACTCATTTTTTACTATGTTACTGAGCCTACAAATACATATTAAGCACTTACTGCATACCAAGCACTGCATTCTATGTTGGGGGTACAATGAAAGACAGGAATGAATTTCTCTTATTATTGTTTCTGTGATTTGTCATTTTTTTGAACACTGTGGAATGCCTCCAGGGTGCTTGTATTTTTCTCAGAGTACATAAATGAGGTGACCTTTGTTCTCTAAGTTTATGTGACAGGCATTTTATTATGATGGGAATTTGGTCTTTGGTGCGACCTTCATGACCCTGAGCATACCATTTACCTCTTCCACAGACTTGAGTTTCCTCATCTGTAGTTAGATTAGATGGTCCCCTTTTCCCCTCTAGAAATATAACCTTACAAAGCCAGAGGGGAGAGGATTTTCTTCCTTTGGCCTTCTTTTGGCTGCCTAGATCACCATTCCTCCATTCTTTTTTGACCTCAGGTTGGTTTCAGATGGATAGGGAGAGGAAGAAGTGAACTTTAATGGGGATTTTGAAATGACTGGTGGATGTTTCATGAAAAGTTATTTTAAGCATTTCAGAGAATGTAGAAATCCTAGACAAGAGTACAAAAACAGGACATAATGTTGAAGGGAATTTGGCTTGACTGAAACAAAAGGGGAAAAGTAAGCAAAAGGAAGATGAGAGAAGTACATTCTGGAATAGGGCAGAAAAAAGAACCATCCTCTGTACCTAGCACATGACTATATGCTTCCCCAAAGTTTCCTTCTTGCTGGACTTGAAATGCATTCATGCAGAGTGGTTGAGGTATATTTGGTTTTACCTGTGGGAAGTAGAATTGATACAACATAGAAGGTTGGAGCACTGAGGTCACACCACTGATGTACACTGGATAAAACCCAGCAGCCCTGAACATGAAAGGAAAATTAGTGGTGTTGTTTGAGAAAATCATTTCTAAAATGAAAAAGCAACTTAACTGGAACAGACTGAGAATCAGACTTAGGAGCCAGGATCTGAACTGAATTATGAGCCAGTTTTCCTTACTGAGCAGCTTTGGACAGTTATTGCTACAGATCAAACAAAACCCAAGGGACTGGAAAAATGAGTGATACTGTTTTTAAAGGTGTCTCTTTTCAGGAATCAACAAAGCTACTTGTATGCCGTCTGGCCCAAAAGGTCTTGAATAAAAATGAACTTCAATTGAATAGAGATAATAGCCACAAGAAAGGTATGGGTTAAAAAATATTTCATATATAGGTGCATGTACATACGTGTATATGTATATTGTCACTTAAAGCATCATGCTGCATTATACATATGTGTGTGCATATAGTTTTTCTTTGTTTCATGGGTTGCCTGGATTAAAAAAATCATCCCTGATGGCTAGTCTATTGGTGATGATTTCTCTGAATTTATCTAGGCAGATCCTCAGAAACTCTGTCTGTCTCTGTCTTTCTGTCTGTCTCTGTCTCTCTGTCTCCATCTCTGTCTGTCTCTCTGTCTCTGTCTCTGTCTCTGTCTCTCCTTCTCTCATCCTCAGAGTAAGCTTTGTGCTGGGTAGTAGTTGAAGGTAGAAAGGAGAAAGGAGTGGAGGAGGAGGAGCAGCTCTGCCAGGTCGTACCAAATAACACAAGATGAAAATGAACACCCACACAACCAGTCAATAATTCCCCAACCAATTCCAAGGTAAAGTCCTCCCTGTTTGAAAAACCCTTCTCAAGCTATTTATTGCCCTTCAATGATCCTGTTAAGGATGATGCACTTAAGTGCATTTTAATCTGATCATCTATAAAAATGAGAGGTTGGGAGAAGTTGAAGACCCCAACTACATGATTTGTTCAGGCCATGCCATGCTTCTAACAATGGCACTAAAGACTGTACCTGCCAGGGAGAGCCCTGCTCTCCTTTTATAGAATAAATGCATTCTAGCAAAGTTGACTGTAATGTCCATAACCAGCAATAAAATTATTTTCACCATTCACATTTGCTCTAAAACTTCCCCCCTGAGAATTGGTTTCACCATTAATCCTTTTGATGGCTTCATCTATCTCTCCTCTTCTCAGTTCTTCCCCTCCTCATTAGATCCTCTGGCTTCAATTCTCATCTCTATGCAGATGATTTCCCAGTCTACAAATTCAGCTGTCATATTTCTTGGTTAATCAGTACTTATTAAGTGCCTACTATGTGAATCCATCTGAAACAATCAGCAGCACCCTCCATCTTTGGAGCAACCTACCCCCCTTGATGATCAGTTCCTCACACCACTTGGATGAGAAGTCAGTCACCAACTCTATTCCTTCCTATGACATGAAAGGCCACCATGCCTTACAATCCTCCCTGCCGCTGTGTCTTGAAATCCCCAAGCATTGTTATCTGACCTATTTTGTGACCTGATGACCCCTGGGTCTTGCCATCTATCCCACCACCAAATCGTTCAGATTTCTGAGCTCCATCTGCCCTGCAGCTGAATGTACTTTTATGTGCTGTCTCCTCCAATTAAAGTGTGAATTCCATAAGAGCAGGGGCTGTTTCATTTTTGTCTTTGAATCTACAGTACCTGGGACATATTCTGACATGTAATTTCATCTGTTTTTAGACTTCCTAATATGGAAACTCCCTCTAGTAATGCAGATAAGCAACTTATCTGTAACTTAAAGTCTAAGAGTTTCCCAGATTGCTGAGAAGTAAGTAGCTTACTCATGATAACAAAGTCAGTATGTGTCAGAGGCAAGATTTAACCCTAGGTCTTCCTAAACTCCAATGTCATGTCTCCATCCATAATACCTAGCTGCCCTAACACCTGGCATAGAATATGTACTTAATAAATTCTTGTTGTGTTCAGTTCTGCTTTTTTGAGTTCTATCTTTCAGGGTCAGATGACCAAGATAACTGGTATGCATACGGCAAACAATGTAGGTACTCCTGAGTCACAAATACCTAACATATGAATTTCAGATGTATTTCACTGGCCCCTGCCTACCCACTCAGAGGCCATGATGAAGAGCAACAAAGTTGTCTTTAGTCAACAGTACCCCCTGGCGGCAAATATAAGGAATTTTCTCTTCCCCACCACTTCCTTTCTTCTCCTTGGGTGGTGGTTAACATTTTCTCCTCTGCTTCTATTTTCCACGGTTTTTTTCTTTTATTCTCTGAGGGATTAAATTGAGTTATTCTAAATTCTCATGCAGATCTCATATTCTATGAAATCTATGAAGCTGTACCCTGGGAATTTTTTTTACTCCTACTTCTCCCCCTCAATTCCTACCTTTGTCCTTATGAAACTGACTCTCTTCTTTTCATTTCTCACTCTCTTAATTTCCCCATCTTCATTCCACTTGTCAACCAAAAACTGAATGTGATTATGGATAATAAGTGGAAGAGTAGAGTATTGCACAGTGGAAAGAGTATTAGATTTGAAATGTGAGCTAGTGGAATCCAGTCCTAACTCTACTATTTACTGCCTTTGTGAATGTCGAAAATCTCTTGAATTCTCTGGGCTTCAGTTTCTTTCATATATCTAAAATGAGAGATCTGACTTATATGAGCCCCAAGATCCCAGTCCAGTTCTAAATCTATAACTCTATGAAATCTGTCAAAAAGAAAGCTGTAATTTTGAAATTAAATTATCCACAGTTAAAATCCAATACAATAACCTTTAAAGCCCTTGAAAGTGCACAGAATTCCCCTTTAAAGCTTCATAGAAGTCTCTGTTCCTTTCTCATCCTTCTCTGATTAAAACTTCATTTTCCCCTAGGACAAGTGGTCAAGAAACCTCATTTATTTGTATTGTAGCTTTGTCAAATAACTCATCTTGAGACTATTGTTTTCTCACATTTTTTTCATTGTAAATGTGCCATATTTCAGCTACATATTATGAGCTGATTAGGCTTTTGTGGTATAGCCTGAGCCCCTAACTATAACTGATGACAGTCTATCTATGGGAAAAATGACCTTCTGGTTCCAAACAGCTAACTCACAAATGAACTTTGGGAATAGAACCCTTTTGTAAGTTAAGGACTACATATACACATTTCTCATTCTCAATCTGTACTCTGTGCACATTTTGAAGTAAGATTGTTATTATAATGATTAATGAGAAATGCATTCAATTATAACTCCTCCATGTGACAGATATTTATTGTCTCTGTAGCTAAAGAAATTCATGCTAGAGGCAGATGTATGACTTGGGATATGAAAGTAACTCTCCATTTGAATTCTCACTTTGTGCTGACAATTGGATCGAATATTTTCTGTGATGTATACTATTTCTTAGTAAAACTAAATACATTCCTCAAATTATATATGATTATTTCCCTTTGACTAAAGTTATGATGGCACTGATCATGACACCTTCGCTATTATAAGATCCAAGCCTAAAGTACTTTTATTAAAATATAAATTTTGTGATATTGCTTTTCAGGTGAAACCTTCACCTTTGTTCTGTTTAAATGCTTCATTTTGATGATTTAGAAAGGTCATTCCTAAAGCTGAGGCCAGTAACTGGGGAAGCTTTCAAAGTCCTGTTAAAACAGTTGCTGTGGTGGAAACATTTTCTGTACAAATGAAAGTCGGTAAATAGATTTTAATTTCCCAACTTCCATCTTTTAAGTGAAAGCTTGTAACAAATGGTACGAAGACACCTGCAGCAATTAACAAATATAGCAACTGAAACACTATGGTAAAAATGTGTGAGCAGGGAATTTTGTGCACTCTCAAGGGCTTTAAAGGTTATTGTATTGGATTTTAACTGTGGATAATTTAATTTCAAAATTACGGCTTTCTTTTTTTTTGATAGATTTCCTTAAAAGAAAAGAAATAATTCAAAAGATCTTTTAAAACAATGATAATATTGATAAATAACTATATAGAAATGAGAAGTATGAAGAATTCAGAGAAGCCTGGGAAGACACATGAACTGATGCAAAGAACCCAGTAAGTAATACACAACGACAATAACAAATGAATGGGAATTAGGGGACAAAAAAAATATCTGATTTTGTTCATGGTAACTGGCAATTATAATGATCAGGCTTATCCTAAAAGAGACAAGAAAACACTTCTCCCTCTTTTCTTTGAAGAGGTAGGAGACTATAGGTGTGTGACATTCCATATCCTGTCAAATCTGACTGATATATTTGTTAGCTTTGCTGAATTTTTTTTCTTTTCTTATTTTTGGTTATAAAGAATGTCTTGCTGGGCAGGGAAGGAGCATATATGTGAATGAAAATGATACTGCTAGATGAATACCTTCAAATAATTCTTTTAAAAAGAGGATAAAGACCAATTTACAGAAACTATAGCAACTCTTTTCCTAGTAGCCACAAAATTGGAAACAAAGGGAATGTCCTGATATTTGGGAAGGAATAAGTAGATTATAGTATATGAATGTAATGGGATATTATTATGCAATAAGAAATAAAACAGTTCCAGGAAGGACCTCTTCGAACTAAAGTGAGTAGAACTAGGGGATCATTTTTTTTAATGACAGCAACATTATAAAGAAAAACAACTTTGAAAGACTTGAGAATTCTGATCAGTGCACTGGTGCCCAAAGAATGAAGATGAAACAGACCAGTCATTTTCTACTAGAAATGTAATTCACTCAAAATGGAGAGGGAATCATAGATTACCTCTTTGGGGGAATTTCTTTTGCTACACTATGTGTGTTTATTTTGAGGATCTTTTTTTGGGGGGGGAGTTGTTCAATTGGAAAGGGGCAGGGGTTAAGGACAAATTATAAATGCATTTAGAAACAAATGCATTCAAATGTTTTTTTTAATAAAATAAATGAGTTGACATAAAAAAGCCCATATTAGCAAGAATGTAAAGTTATACTGTCTACATTTCCAAATCTATATCGCCAAAACCTACCCCCACACCTTCTGGAGAGATTTCTTTCACTTTTATCACTCAGGACATAAAGAAGAAAAGAAAATTTTAACTTAAAAAGATACTTTATACATTTACTTCCTCTTTTGGTTCTAATCAAGGTATTTCTAATGGGAGTGATTTCATCTTTTGAAATACTATCTATCAAAAAAAATAGAAATAACTCATTTTCTTAAAGTAAATAAATAAATAAATGCACGTTATTTATAAGCACACAATACATATTACCCATGTCATTTCACCTTGGTGATATGTAAATTGTAAGTGCACACAGGATTATGGAGGTAGAGCTGGAAGGGATATCAAAGGTCATCTCATTAAGCTCCTTGGTTTTTCATAAATGGAAACGGAAGCCCAGAAAGTGGGAATAACTTGCCCAGTCACACAAGGAAGAAGAGAGAATTCAGATCCAAGGACTTTGACTCTAAAGGCAGCAAGCACACAGCACACTGTCTTCCCATGTATTCAATAATGAAAAGTTAGTTATAGAACCAAATTCACCAGCTGTTCCCAGGGATTAGGTAAGTGAATTACAAAGTATTTCAAATGATACTCTATCAACTTAGAGTTTTTATCATAGTGGACAGGTTTCCATTTCCTTGAGAAAAAAATAGATGCCTGCTGTCTAAGGATGTTAAGTTTCTGTATTCATGAAGATTTTCCCCGCATAAATTAAAACATTCAGTGTTAATGTTTTCAAAAGCACTGGATTTAAATTATTTTCTCAGGACATAAAGAGGAAAACACCACAGAAAACAGAACCAGCCTGAGTTGTTTAAAATGTATTTTCCTTTTAATTAAATAAGAACCAGCTGTCTAGGGATTTTGGAAACCAATGTAATCCATCCACACTCTGACTGTACTAGTTTGCATCCAATGTCCAATATTTTGAAAGAAAAATCCTGCTTTCTGTAAGGAATTAAATAGCAACATGAAGCAAAGTCTCAGTCTGTAGCAACTAAGATTTGCCCTGGGAGTTGAGACACTGGAGGCTTGCAGAATCCGTCTGCTCCCAGATTTGTGGTTAGGAATAAACCAAGTTCTCTGCCAAGGCTTGTTGTATAACATTTGCGCTTTTTCTGGAGTATGCCCTCTCTGGTCCCAGGACACTGAGCAAACTGCAACTACCAGGATAAGTTCAAATCCTTAAGGTCATGATAGTATTAGTTCTCTAGAGCCTACTAAACATCCCTCACCCCATACATCCAGACATGCATGTCTAGAAAAGCTGGCTTCTCTTGGGACCTGCACATCTTGACACATCAAACAAGTCGACCAGCGTGCAAGTAGATTCTGATTTTGATTTAGGTGATGGCTGTAGCTAATGGTGATTTGAAATGAATGTTTAGTTAATTAATGTAAAAAAAAATCACTTACTAGTAGTGTCAAACGGGATCTGCTTGCATTGAACATCCCCAGTGGCCGGCCAGGGGCAGTAATAGACAGCGCCGCCCTCCACTATATCCGGCTGGCTAGTGTTGGCTTTGGGAGCTCCCACCAAGATACTCACCCTGCAAAACATTTGGATCAGAGTTAAGATCTTGGGCACACGAAAGTAGAGAAATGAAATGCCTACCCTCCTGAGATCCTAGAGACAGAAAGTTCTTATTGTGGGGTTAAATATTAAGTGACCAATTCTTCTTTGTCTGAAATCTCTTTGCATCAGAAACATTGGGGTTTGGGGTGGCATGGGGTGTCCCTCCAGATGGAGCTGTTTGTATACAAGCACACACCGTGAGATGAAGGAAGAACACTCAAAGAACCACGCATAGCTTCTTATCCACAGAGTAGCCCCATCCTCCCTATCCCCCAAACATTCCCTAAATCTAGTTCCCAGCAATGCGTAAACAGGCAGCAAAAGCAGCTTTTCATAGGGCAGGTTTCCGCTTAGTTTATACTAGTCTGGTTTTGTTTGGTCCCAGGGGCTGTCATATTAGTATGATGAAGTCTGGGTCCACTGACCTCTCCGAAGGTTAGGGCTCTACCAGAGCCGGCTCTCAACTTTCGGGGGTACCTACAATTCCTCAAAGGAAGAGATGCGAGAGCTTGGGTGTCGGGCCACTGGAAGGGAAGAAGAGGGGCAGTGCGTCTCCCGATCTATCGCTTTCCTTCAGACTAGGGGGTTGCTAGAAGTGGACATCCCCAAAGCGAGAGGCAGGTAGAGGGCTCGAGCGGAGGTCCCGGGGCCACCTCGGGCCGACGGGGAACGGAAGACCTCTCCCAGGGAAAAGGCTCAGGACCGGGATGAAGGCTCAGGACCCGGACGAAGGCTCTCGGACTACTTACGTTCGCGGGTCAGGTATGTGGAAGTCCACGGCGTAGCCGAAGTAGCTGCCCTCGGGACCGCTGTACACGGTGAGCTTGTCCACGTCCAGGTTGAACGCCTGGGAGGCGGGCGAGCAGAGCATCCCCAGGGCTGCCCAGAAGCCCCAGAGGGGAGCTCGCAGCTGCTCCCGGTTCCCAGTCGCCAGGCAGCCGGGGCCGCCCCGAGCCATCTCTCGTTCGCCTCCTGCCCTCCAGCAAACTATGTCGGAGCCCTGAGGGGTGCAGCTGGAGGAGGAGGACGGGGAGGAGGAGAACAGGCGCCACGGGGACGGCGCACGCAGCCCAGTGCGCCTCTGCCTAAGCCCTGCTGGCGGAGGGCAGCCCGGTGAAGAGAGCTGGGACGGCAGGGGCTGAGCAGCGGTGACAGGCGCGCGGCTGCTCTGCGCCTGCATCCAGTCCAGGGCTCCTCTCTCCTCCCCTCTTCTCCTCTCCCCTCCCCTCTTCTCCTTCCTTCCCTCTCCCCCTCCCCCCCCCCACCCCCACTGCGTCTTAGCTGAGGCGGCTGGTGGTAGGTATCGGGAAGGGAGAGTGGGTTCTGGCATAGAATGGGGCGCACGCCATGCTCTTTGTCACCCCCTAGCGGCCGCAGCACGCACCGCGCGTGGGTGTGGGCGTGGAGCGCGGGGTCCCGGAGATCGGCTGGCCCCAGGAGCTGGATGGCGCCTCTTGGCTGCTCCTGGACAAGCTGCTCCCTGGCCTGCAGTTGCTGCCTTCTCAGCGTGGGAGCCTGCTCCTGCCCCATGCCAGCTGCCGGGCACCAGCGTGCAGCCGTTGGTTACCCAGGTGTTCCTTCCCCAGAAGGCTTTCTGTCCAAGGGGAGTTTGGGGCTACTGGGCATGTCCTGGGCTGGAGGCACTGGAGGCACCTTATGCCAGGCACTGTATTCGTGGTTCAAACTTTTCACCAAAAATATTTTGCAGCAGGAATTGTGCTCGTTTCCCCGAAGTGCAAGGGATTTGGAAAGCCTGGCCTTATCCTGTAAAAGGATTCAATTTTCCTTTTCTGAAGCCTGTTAATCTACTGGGAATAGGGAAGGGTGGGCTTCGAGGGAGGTTACTTTTGATTGTCCCCAGGACCATGGATTAACGTCTAAATTCCGGAGTTAGGAAACAGACCAATTGGTACAGTGGAAGGACCAGAAACTAAGGGGTGGGCTTCAAATCCTGCCTCTGATGTTTAATAGCTCTGTCCTTAGTCCTCAGTTCCTTAATCTGTCGAGTAAGAGACTAGTTGGAGTAGATTGTCTCTGAAGTCTATTTCAGCTCTGGGGCTTAGATTTGGGGCAGGGTCCTTTGTGAAATTTATTCAAGTAACTTCACATCGCACCTCCATTTCCTCATCTGCACAATGATCCTTTACAGTTCTGGAACCTATGATCCATTATGTATCTTCTGTGTTGGGGGGAGGGGAGGGGATAGGGGAAAAGTATGTTACGTGATATCTACCTTTAAGAAAAAAGGATGGACTACTCATAATTAGCACCCAATTAAGGGAGGAAGCGGGACTGCTGACAAGGTGGTCAATAGAAGTTCAGAGAAATGTTGGAGTAGTCTGAGAAGTCTTCATGGAGAAAGTAGGACATTTGCTGGACTTTATGTATCTAGGATTTGGATAAATAAATTGGGTTTAGGAAGAGTTGATCAAGATTGTGAAAAAAGGACAGAGTCTGTATTGAATCTAATTGTTTAGGGAAATGCCAGAAAATGGATGTGGCTGGAGAAGATTGGTGGAGGAAGAGTGGGAATTAATTTGACCAGTTTGGGTGGGTGGGTAGGTGGGGGAGTAGAGATCTTCCTAACTCCTAGACTGGCTCTGTACTTGTTCTCTCTCTTGATCAGCAACAGTTCACATTTTTATGGTACTTTTAAGGTTTGAAAACCATTTTCTTAACCCTAACCTTGTCAGGTTGGTAGCATAAATATTATTGTCTCATTTTACAGATTAGAAAAGTGAGACTCATAGTCCTGTCCATGCATACCAAGCTAGTGTGTGGCAGAAGGTAAGTGGAATCTACATCTTCTACTTCCAAGATAAGGGTCCTTTCAGCTGTATCATACTGTCTTTCAAAAGGCTGAGACCAGATTGTGGAGGACTGGGGAAGGCTGGCAGAAGAGCATTATTTTCATATCAGCAAAGATTTACTGAGAGAACAGGGAGCTCTAGAAGGTTCTTGAGCAGCTGTACACATGAGAAATGTGGGGTATTAAGGAGACTGGTTTGGTTATGGCATACAGAATGGATTGTAGCTTCCAGGGGTTCTACCAGAGAGGTTATTATATTGTAGGCATGAGATAAGGGACTGAACTAGATTAATGGTCCTGGGAATGGAGAAGAAAGGATGAACCCAAGAGATATTTCAAAAGGAGAAACAATGTGTCTTGAATAAAAGTTAAGTCTAAGGACCAAGGGGCAGGACGTCAGAGATAATTCTCAGAATTTTAACCTGGAGGCCTGAAGGAATGCTAGCATCACCTATGACAATAGAGTAAAGGAGACAAGTGTGTGGGACTGGACAATGACAAGTTTAGTATTGAATATGTTGAACTTGGCATGATAGAAAGACCAAATGGACATCCAGTATGCAGCTTGAAATTTAAGAAACAAAAACAAGAAAAAGCAAACAAGCCCAACCTTTCTGTAGGTCAGGTCACAGAATGGAAGATGTAGGGCTGAAAGGGGCCTCAGGTTATCTCATCCAATGCCCTCATCTCACAGGTGAAGGAACCCAGACCCAGGGTGTCGAAATGATTTGCTCCAAGTCACACAGATAGGTAGAATTTGAACCCACATTCTTGGGTTCCTGAATCACTGCATCACTTTGGCATTAGATTGACTGGACATTTTTGCATGCTGTTCATGAATAAATTAGCTCCTCAAAGAAAGTTTAAATTCTTACTCCCAGGCATCTCTCAGAAGAGCTTATGTTTTCATCTAAATTAAAATTTGGGTCCTTTGCCTTCCTTCCCTTTAGACGTTCTTCATCTGTAGAGGTGCTAAAATCAAAATAAAATAGAAGGTTCATGGAAAAGTAATAGATGACTTGGATTATTTGCAAATTGTTCAGTCCTTCAGTAGGTAATAAAAAGCAGACCATATAAGCCTTTCCCCAAGTCTAGGGTTTCAGAAATGCAGTGGCTGTTACCAGAGGTCAATCTGCCATAGGTACTAATTTTGAGTTTCCCAAGGCAACCTTCAATCAAATAATCCCTATGGAACACATATTGAAAAAGCTGAACAAATAAACTTGTATAAGCCTTTAAGATTTACAAACAATTCTCCCAACAATCCATCCTATGGAGCAGGTAGCACAAACATTATCTCCATTTTACAGATTTCACTTGAGCCTTGGAAGACTACTTGTCCATGATCACAAAGATATCACCAGAGGAAGCAGGAGGCAAATTCAGATCTCCTGATTCCAAACCTATCACTACTGCATTGGACTGCCTCACAGCTGGTTAGAAGCCTACATATAACAAAGCTAGAATTAGGAGGAGAATCTTTCATCTGATGGGCCCTGATTCCTGAATGCTAAAATTGAAATCAGTCCTATTCCAGGTAGATCTTAAGGTTGGAATGGGAGGCTCCTTGCCAGGTGAAAGAAAGGACTGTGCCTTCTTTTTCTTTCACAAAATAGTGAGAGCGTCTTATCACGCACTCCTTAGATGTGCTGGCACATTGCAGGACAGCATCAGAGCAGCCCAGACATTAAGAACATTGGACCATAGGACCTTAGAAGTAGAAGGAACCTCAGAAATCAACCCCCTTATTTTATAAATAGGGAAATTGAGGCCCAGAAAGATTGGGATGATGGGAATGTAAACCTAGAGCTGACAGGGACTTTAGGAATCATTTTTCCCAACCCTGTCATTCTACAAAACTGAGGTTCAGGTCGAGTGACATGTCCAAAGTTACCCAGAGAGTATGTGGCAGAACTAGTATTTGAACTAGAAAGACCCCTGGGCCCCCTTCCACTGTTTCCCTGGACATACTTCACTGCAGGAGATAATTGTAGCTGTCTGGGAGCTGGTGAAGGAACTCTAGGTAGCTCCATTTAATTAGTATATGCTTCTCCTTTTCTTGGATGGGAACGCTCAATAGGTAATCTGGGAACTCTCAATATGTCAGTTGTAAACCACAGTGGTTACAATAGTTACAGAAGCCTTTCATTCAAATAGGTGCTAAAATAACCAAAACATTTTGATAATAATCAGACAAGAGTAACCTTGCCTCAGGTGGCTACCTTACTAACACCTTTTGGTTTCTTTGCCCTGGCTGCTTCCTCAAGCTTTTGTCTTATCTCTCTCCTTCACTGGTAAAGTTCTAGGAAGAGGACTTGGCACTCCCTGTTCTCTACTTACTCAAGTATCCTTTTATAGGATCATAGATTGCAATTGAGAAGGGACTTCTGAGCCTATCTAGTCCAACCCTACCTTTCACAGATGAAGACACTGAGACCATGGGAGATAAAATGGCCTTCCAGCAGTCTAGAAAGTAGTAAGTGGCAGAAACAACATTTAAACTCTATGTTCTTGGACCAAACCCTTGGCTCTCTTGTCTATCAGTCTATGGAAATTGCTCTGTCCCAAACAAACGATCTCTTTGTTACCAAATCCGATAGCTTTTTATTCTGTCTTTGTTCTCCTTGAATTTTCTGCAGTTTTTAATGATTTATTACTCCCCACCCCTTTGTCGCTTCTCCTCCATCAATTTCTACAACACTGATTATTTCCTGTATTTTTCTACCCATTTGGCTGCCTTTTCACTGGTTTATCCTCCTCCTCCTTATCTTCTAAGGCAGCATTTTTCAACTTGTGGGTTATGTTCAATTTGTAACAACGAAAATACATCCTGCATATCAGATAGATTCATAACAGTAGCAAAATTACAGTTATGATGCAGCAACAAAAATAATTTTATGATTGGGGGTCACCACAACATGAGGAACTGTTTAAAGGGCCGTGGCATTAGGAAGGTTGAGAACCACTGTTTTAAGGGTAGCTATCTCCCAAGGCTTTGTATTTGACCCTCTTCTTTCCCTTGGGAGAAATTCATTCATTCCCATGACTTTAGTTACTATTTCTATGCAGTTGATGCTAAGTCTATATAGTTAGACTGCATCTCCAGCTGCCCTCAGGAAAGTCCCACTTAGGGGTTACAACAGGGGACAAAATGAATTAATCAACTTCCCTCCCTTGGACTTTCCTGTAACTTTCTGATTTTTATTAAAAGTTCTATCATCTTCCAAGTCAACCAGTCTCAAAACCTTGGCATTATCTGTGACACTTCTCCATAATAGTCCTCCACCAACTGGTTGCCAACTCTTGCCCTATAGCTACAATATATCTTGCATCTGTCTCTTCCTATTCATTCACGATGGCACTAACTGGTGTAGTTCATCATTGTCTCTTTCCCAGATCTTTGTCACAACCATAGAGATTACCTTGCCTCCAGTCTCTCCCCTCCCCAATGTAACCTTCATATGGCTATCAAAATGATTTTCTTAATGAGTAGTTTTGGCCACTCTTCTCCTCTAAAACCTCAGTGGCTCCCTATTGCCCACTACAGGATGAAATGTAAACTCCTCAGTCTAACATTTAAAACTCCACAATACCTCTCCAACTCTCTACATATTCTGCATTCTGACTCAACTCAACTTTTAGCAATTCCAACAGTCTCACTCTACACTGGCTAATAGCCATCTTATGGCTTCAAGGCCAAAAGAGACTCCCTCCTCATCTATGTTTCCATCCAAATCCTTCTCTTCCTTTAGTCCCTACTGAGGTGCCATGAAGTATTTCCTAATTCTTCTCCAACATGATCTCACCCTGTCCCATCTCCCAGCTCAAAATAGTATCTCCCTTTCACGTTTTCTTTAAGGACCTTATCTCAATCTCTCTTCCATCTTCACTATAATATACCTTGTATGGCATTAATTTGTCTACAATTCTTATCTCTCCTATTATCTTATAAGCTCCTTGAAACTAGGTCTTCCTCCTTTTATAAAATCATTGGTAAGTAGCATGGTGCTCATTGTTGAATTGTTGAGTTAAATTAAATTAGGTTTTCACCCCTTTGATTTACCTTTGTGTCCTTTTGGGAGCCACTACACCAATTATCTACCATAAAGCTCTACTTGTGTCTTAAAATTAACATGTAGAAAAAAGATCTCTATCTTTTCTCTGATTCTCACTTTCCCAACTACTAGTGTCTACTTCCACCTATCATCACGTATCTGTTTTGTGTATGTATATGTATATGTGTGTGTATATCTGTATGTATTCACACACATGTCGTCTTCCCTAGACTCTGAAGTCTTTGTGCACAGGGACCATTTTCACTTTTGTCTTTGTGTCTCTAGCACTTAGCACAGTACCTGAATAAATAAATGTCCATTGGCTGATTGGTTTATTCCTAACAGGAGCTCCAAAAATTTGATGAACTTTCCCAGGAGGTCCAGTTAGGAAACATGAAGAGGCTTCATGGTAGCTTGATACTCTTGGGTAGGGAAATAAAAGGAACCAATCACTCTTTGACCTCCCTGGGAGACCATAAACCTGGGAGGGCAGTAAACTCTCAGAGAAACCAGAAAAAAAGGAGCATTGATTCCAAAGAAAGGTTGAGTCTGAGTAGGTGGCTTGGAACAGTTTAATAGTCTGGAGTGTACCCAATCAGTGAGTGAGTTCTGGGGCATGCTGAGCCCTTAGGAAATGGAACAGACAGATAGACAGTAACTAGTCTTTGCTTAGAGCATGCCAATAGAGAAGTCTGACATAGTGGAGTTCAGCTAGAATTGCTTTTCTTGTCAGCAAGGAAAAATCTTCAAATTGTTTGGAAAGAGTGTGTGTTTGATACTGGGAAAGGTATATTTGTTTCTTTCTTCCTCACACAGTAAAAATATACATACTAAAAAGGAAAAAAATAACCCGAACTCAAAAGACTGAACAGATTTGACTAAAACTTTCCAAAAATAAATAAGTAAAATAATGTCATAGAAAAACTTCACCTTTGGGTTGCGGCCATGTACAAAGCAGTTAAAAATAGAGGAGACTTGCAACATTTAACCAGTTAGAATACTCTCTACTGATAGAAGCAGTGGGGTGTAGAGGTAGAGTCAAAGAATCTGAATTTAGTGCCCAGCTGTGCCATAGTTACAATGTGTTCTTGGGGGGAACATTTCATCTCACTGAGTCTCAGATTTTTCTTCTTTTTTTTTTTCTTCAAAATCAAGGCTTAGACTAGATCCGGGGTCTGTGAACCTTTCTATATATTTTGATAACTGCATTTCAATATAATTGATTTCCTTCATAAACCTATATATTTTATTTTGTTCATTTAGAAACATTATTCTTAGAAGGTTTCATCAGACACTGCCAAAGGAGTCCATGATGCAAAGAGTTAACAATCACTGGACTAGAAAATCTCTAAGGTCCTTTTCCAAACTAAATCCATGATATGTGATACTGTCACCAAATATATAGCTCATTAAGACTATTAAGAGGAAGCTAGGTGACTCAGTGGATAGAACATTGGGCCTGGAGTCAGGAAGACCTGAATTCAAATCCAGCTTCAGACACTTACTAGCTTTGTGGTCTTGGTCAACTCACTTAAGCTCTGTCTGTCTTAATCCTCTGGAAAGGAAATTGCAAACCACTCCCAGTATCTTTACCAAGAAAACCCAGTGGACAGCGTGGTTCACAGCATCATGAAAAAGCTGAACATGACTGACCATGAACAACAATATATTTCAGTCTGTTCCTCTAGGTGACCAAATATGTCTTGACCTCAGAATCTAGAATAGTAGGAGTTTGGTAATCAGAGGACCTAGGTTTGAATTCTGGCTCTGTCATTTCTGAACTCTGTGACCTTAGGTAAGTCCCTTTAATTCTGGGGATCTTGGTTTCTTCAACTAGAAAATGGTGGGGGGGATGGTTTAAGTAAGCTCAAAGGTCCTTTCCAGTTCTATATTTATGATCCTGTGAATTACAAGGTAGAAGCCACATTAACAGTATTTCCCAAGTGCTTTTTAAACGATTTAAAAAATACCCCAAGGGGGGGAAATTCCTTCTTGAAAATTTCTAATCAGCTCCTCAAAAAGGATCTCACAGCAAAATGGAAGGCTGTTTGAAAGCCTGTTTTTGTCCCAGGCCCAGGTAATATGATATGACTTCAGCCTTTTCAAACTAAACAACTTTCCCCTCCCCCCCTTCCCCTTCCCTATAATCCTTGTAATAACTGATGAGTTCAAACTGATGAGTTAAACTTCTTTGGAGGGGAGCAGTTTTTCAGTCAGTCAAAGGCCCCTGTGTTACAACAGACTCCCATCTGCACATTTGCCCTTCTGGTCCCTGGTGGGTGTCTCTCATCATTGTAAATTCATTTTTTTTCTTTTTGATGATTTTGTTTGTAATTCTCTTTTATGATTTCCCTTCATGATTTTATTAGCCACTTTTAAGTTAAAAGCGCTTTAGCAGTGGTGCCTTTTATTGGCAGACATTCAGGCACTACCAACAGTTGGTTTAGCTAAAGGAAAGTTCCCATTAGTCAGAACCAGACTCAAATCTGTTCTCTTTTTAGGAAGGGCTTGTTATGTTCAACCCTCGCTCTAAAAAAGAAAAATTCCTTTGGGGGAAGGTTACTGGCAAAGGAGGTAGTGACATTTAGGGACCATTCTGAACTCAGCATTCTAGGGAGTTAAATCTGCATTCTCAGGGTCTTAAATAATCTGTGGGTTTTAAGTAAGGGCATACTGCTTGTTAAAAATTGGCACTTGCAGTGGACTCTGGGGTGTTCAGCTCTGCCCTCTAGCGGTCACGATGATGCTTGGGAATCTGGGAAAACAATGTTCAACTTTGGTGGAATATTCCATCAAAAAAAAAAATTCCTTAACTGCAAAAGACATTTTTTTAGAAGGTGATGACCCAGGATTTAGTCTAGATTTTTAAAAATAGGTGGACAGTTATTGACACCTCAAAAGCAAATTCAACTTGACCTGCAAAAACAATGTTTTTTTTATTAATAGCTTCCCCTTCTTAAAGAATAATCTAAACCTTTCTTTGACTTAATCCAACTTAATTTATCAAATTCAAGCAATATTTTATTTAAAAATAATATTTATGGGGTGGCTAGATGGCGCAGTGAATAGAGCACCGACCCTGGAGTCAGGAGGACGTGAGTTCAAATCCAGCCTCAGACACTTGACACAAAAACTAGCTGTGTGACTTTGGGCAAGTCACTTAACCCCAATTGCCCTCCAAAAAGCAAAAAAAATTATTTATTTTAAAACCTGATTCTACAGGTACAACAGGTCTTCTATACTGCACAGCCCCATTTCTACCCTCTACCATACCTATGTCTCAACTTGCTGGTGCCCTCCCCTATCTTTCTACTTCCCCTCTCAATTTGATATTTGTGTGTATAATTTAAAGAAAATTTATTAGGAAATACTTCAGGGAAAGGTAAACCTGGGGGTAAGGGTGGAGGAGGGAGCCCTTCCTGGAGCAAATCGAAAGGTTAGCAATTTATCAGCCTACAACTGCTGAAGATTTGGCTGACTGGAGCTCCTGGTCCCAACCCTCTGGAATCTAGCCTTCAATATGTAAAAGAATGTTGTACCTAGTCTGGAACCATCCTCCTACTTTTATCCAAGCCTCTGAAACATTCATTTGTCTTGGGATACTTTCTTGTCAAATCATGGCATCTGGCCTGGGACGGCTTTTCCTAACCTTCTAAACTCTCAGCAATGAATACCTTTTCCTGATGTGTATCTCACAGCCTCAATATATCCTCACTCCAGAGTCAGGCAAGTACATTTTCCTTTTGTTGTTCTGTCGTGTTTGACTCTTCTTGACTCTGTGTGAAGTTTTCTTGGCGAAGATACTGGAGCGGTTTGTTATTTCCTTCTCTGGTTCATTTTACATAGATGAGGAAACAGGGTTAACTTGCCCAGTGTCACACACCTAGTACATGTCTGAGGCTGGATGTGAACTCAGAAAGATGAGTATTCTGACCCCAGGCCTGACATTCTACGCACTATGGTGACACCTAGCTGCTCTTTCATTTCAATACCTATCTACTTTGTGTGAGGTGCTGGGCTGGGTTCAATGAGAGTAGTAAAACAGAGCCCCTACCCTGAAAGAACTAATAATCTGTTTGTTAATTGTCCTATTTGGAGGTACAGAAAATGTAAATGTCTGCCCATAGCACAAGTATAGTGCCCTTCAAACAGCTTGCTATGGAAACCAAACCATGAATGGATTTTTTTGTTTTTTTGCTTTTTTGGAGGGCAGTTGGGGTTAAGTGACACGGTCACACGGCTAGTTTTTGTATTAAGTGTCTGAGGCCAGATTTGAACTCAGGTACTCCTGACTCCAGGGCTGGTGCTCTATTCACTGCGCCACCTAGCCGCCCCCATGAATGGATTTTTAAAAAAAGAGTCTATTGCCTTTCTGTTAGATTGACTGCACGTTTTTTCATCAAACCAGACCACATGGACCATTATTTTTTTTATGGTTTATCTCTAATAAAGTATTTTGTTCCAGAATATTATTAATGCTAGATGGTAGAGTAGTTACAGTGTTGGGCCTAGAGTTAAGAAAATCTGAGTTGAAATCTGGCCCATATACTTATTAGCTGTATTACCCTGGGCAAGTCACTTAACCACTATCTGCCTCAGTTTCCTCATCTGAAAAATGGTCATAGTAATAGCAACTTCCTCCCAGGGTTGTTGTCAGGATCATATGAAATTATAATTATAAAATGTTTACCACAATATCTGACACATAAAAGCACTAAATTATTAGTAATAATAACAGCATTGTTTAGCACAGTACTTGTAGGTACTAATAAATGCTCTCTTCCTTTCCCTTTCCTTCAACATGGACAATTCTTTTTTTATTTTTTTTTTGGTGGGGTTAAGTGACTTGCTCAAGGTCACACAGCTAGTTAAGTGTCAAGTGTCTGAATCTGGATTTGAACTCAGGTCCTCCTGACTTCAGGGTCGGTGCTCTATTTGCTATGTCATCTAGCTGCCCTGGCATGGATAATTCTTAAACATATAGCCAAGTGACATCAACCATAGTCAGTTCTATGTCAGCTTCATCATTGACTTGACTGATTCCATCTCTCTTTGGGAAGAAGGAATGATGCCCAGGTAACATGCCTTTCTGATACATTACCATTGTATCATCTTTCTTCTCAAAAAGAACAAAGTTGAGCAATTCTGTAGCCTGTTAAACCATACTCACTCTTTAAAGCAAATGCCATAGACGTGATATCAGAATATTTGGTCATCTATATAACTTACCCACGCAATGGATGGCTATTGATCTTCAGACAGTTTCCCAAGGCAACATGGACTCCTGTCATATACCTGCAAGTTTGATAATTTTTGTTCCCTTAGTAGGAATTCACCAATGCTTCTCCATTGTTAGTAGTTATCACTGGTTTGAAGTACATCCCCTATTTTGACTCCTTACAAAGTGCCTGCTTGGCTTAGGTTGACCTTCCTGGTTTTTATTATTTTGATTTCTTAAAAAATGTATCCATTTCCCCAAAGCCTCCAGGCACATGTACAAAAACAGAAAAATGACAAGTAAAAGCCAGCAGATGAAAGTTAGCATTCTCCTATAAAAAGAAGGAAAAAAGCTAAAACAACCTACTAGAAGGAGAGAAAATTGAAAGGATTAGGCTTCCTAATGGCAGCAGTGAGGACCATACCAGCAACATGATATTCACAGTGTCCAGAGCAGCTATGAATATGCTGGTGTAGTTGTTAATCACAAAATGTAACAGGCTCTCCACATGGAGGGTAGAACCAAAGCATTTATTCAAATACCAGAAAACTGAGTCCCCAAACCAGAAAGTCGAAGTCATTACAGTAACCACGAAGTTGCTACACGTACACTGAACACCCACATTCCCAAGCCTTCAGAAAAAAACAGGCTCCCTCAAACAAGGATTCTCCCCTCCACACTCACAGTAGTTTCTCAGCCTCCACGCTGCTCACTCCCAGCAGTTCTGGCTCCCAGCATTTCTTGTTCCCAACAGTTCTGGCTGGATCTTAGAAGTTCTCAGCAGCTCTTAGCAGTTCCCAGAAGTTCTAGCTCTCTAGCTTGGGGTTTTCCTTATATATGGTATTAGCTCCTCCCTGTTCTCCCCCTTCCTGTTACATCAGCAAGTTTATTCCACTGTGGGATTCACAAGTTCTGGATCTTAATACTTGATACAATCATGAACATGAAACAAGGTGCTAAAGTACCTGTTTGTTTGCCAATACTAGGGGCATGGAAAAATCTTTAAATCCCCATTACCATCACAAGGACTCTTCCAGAAGGAGATATAGGACTGGGTTGTTGTACCCTTCCCTTGCTGACTATTTTAATCAGAATTTCTACCCTTATCACCCTACTCTATCCACATCTGATCAGAATTCCTCTATAATATCCTTGACAAAAAGTGTTCCAGCCATCAAATGAAATCTGTAGTGATATCCATGGTCTTCTAAAGTAGTTAATTTCCTTCTGAACAGATATAATTAGGGAATTTTAAATTTTGGTTCAGTCATTTCAGTTGTTTCTGACTCTTTGTGACCCCATTTAGGGTTTTCTTGGCAAAGAATCATTTGCCATTTCCATCTCCAGTTCATTTTACATATGAGGACACTAAGGCAAATAGGATGAAGTGACTTGACCAGGGTCACACAGCTAGTAAGTGTCTGAGGTCAGATTTGAACTCAGGAAGATGAGTCTTCTTGACTTTATCCACTGTGCCACCTAGCTGCCCTGTCTTTTATATGAGACTTTTATATGTTTTTGCTCTTTGGGATCTGGTTGTTCAACCAGTCTGCATCTGCCATTCTACACTATAAGCCATCCCACATCTGTTTCTCTCTCTCTCTCTCTCTCTCTCTCTCTCTCTCTCTCTCTCTCTCTCTCTCTCTCTCTCTCTCTCT
>CM053597.1:42302191-42321113 GCA_028646575.1 Pseudocheirus occidentalis | reverse complement strand
GGAAGGAAGGAAGGAAGGAAGGAAGGAAGGAAGGAAGGAAGGAAGGAAGGAAATCAAAGTCTTCCAGTAGAATCAATGAGCATGAAACCTTGATATTGTGGGAAGTGAGATAAGAAGCCCACCTTATCCCATTATAACCTAAACAGTTTTAAAAAGACCTTTTTTTTGCTCTTCACAGTGCTGTTTAAGGGGGACAGGATATGATGTGCCAGATAACCAGATCCATATTTTAACAAGCTATTACAAAGTTTGGAGGAGGCAGTCTACTCAGTCATATTTCTGGAGGAAAACCTTTACAAGTGATATGACTGTCACAAGAGAGCTGGTGAGATAAAAGCCAGGAAACTAAGGGAGTTAGCTCAGAGAGAGAGAGAGAGAAGGGGAGGGCTAAGATGAATATGTAGAGATCAGATGGAGGAGTCTGAATAGCAAGGGTCAGGGGCGGGAGCAGGAAGAGAGCCCCTCTGTGCAGGTGTTCACTCTTCAGGGGATAGGAGGGACAGAGCTTATCTTCTGTGGAGCCATCTCTGAAGTGACTAGCTGATATTTGCTTACTTCTACTCTCATCTTGTGAAGAATTTGTGTCCCTAAAGCTTGCTATTGAGTGCCTGCAAACATAATGAAGCAGAAATAGAGACAGAGAACAATCAGAAGGAGGAGGGGAGATGCATATCATGAAACAGTAGTAGTGATGATGCTGTTGGCATTCACTGACTCTGAGGCCAGCCAAGGGATAACTGTTGATCAGTTATCTATTGCTTCGTTATGTGAATATTTCTTGGTGTTCTCCTTCTTTGATGTCAGTTATACATTTCTCTCTGTAGCAGGAATGCCTGGTTAACATTGTTTCATTCCCCCAGTAGTATGCTCATTTGTAATTTCTTAGTATTAGAGACCCAGAACCAATGGAGACTCCCAGAGGACAGAACCAATGGAGAGTCCCAAAGGATATTTATTTAGTCCTACTCCCCCATTTCACAAATGAGGAAACTCAGGTCAAGAGCAGTGAAGTGACTTATCCAGAGTTACACTGACACTTATCAGAGGTAGAATTTGAACCCAGAACCTCTGTCTGGATCCAGAGCGAGAGATCTTCCTGCTCTACTAATTGCTTGCCTAGACAGAGATCTCACACTTAGAGATCTCACACTTAGAGATCTCACACATAGCACTGAAGTTAACAATTATATTGTTCTTCAGTTGTGTCAGCTCCCTATGACCTTATCTGGCATTTTCTTGGCAAAGAGTGGTTTGCCATTTCCTTCTCCACCTCATTTTATAGATGAGGAACTGAGGCAAACCAGGTTAAGTGACTTCCCCAGGGTCACACAGCTGGTAAGTGTCTGAGGTGGGGTTTGAACTCATGAAGTTGCATCTTCTTGATTCCACGTCCAGTATGCTATGCACTGCCTCTGCCTAGCTGCCCTAAAATTTGCAGATGACCTAAAAATCATGGGAGCCTTAGCAGCTCTGCCCAACCCTTTCTTCCACTCTGCCACCTTCACTGTCCTTGAAGGGAGACACACAGAACAGAGGACATTTTGTAATTTTTCTTTCTGCGTGGTTTGCCATGGCCAAAGAATGAACAAGTGACCCTCCTACCGGTGATGAGCCACTGATCCTAGTGGGACTAGATCTCAGAAAGCTGACACTGCCTTTCCTTGGGATTGCATTTCCACCATTATCAAATCTGCTGTTCCACTACAATAGCCTTTGAGAGGGCAGCTCGGTGGCACCATAGTGCATAGAGCACAGGGCTTGGAATCAGGAAGATAAGAATTCCTGAGTTCAAATCCAGCCTCAGATGCTTAATAGCTGTGTGACCCTGGCCAAGTCACTTAATCCCATGTCCCCTCAGTTTTTTCTGTTAAAACGAGCTAGAGAATGAAATGGCAAACCACTCCAATATCTTTGCAAAGAGAACCCCAAATGGGGTCACAAAGAGTTGAAAGTGACTGAAACAACTCCAGAAACCATCTGTGTGCCCCAGGGAGGCCCTGAAGTTAAGATTTTGTAGCAGAATGACAGTGCGGGATATTCAGAATTGAGGAAATAGACTACTATCTGAAATTGAAATGTGTAACCTGTAAGAACCAAGGTCTGAATCTGCACTCTAAATCACAGGTGCCATCCAGGAGCAAGAAGGCACTCACTAGTGGCCGAGACTATAATAAGCAATACCTGCTGAGGATTGGTTGGGTTTTATCTTTTGTGTAACATAATGGGTTTTTTCCATTTAAATCAAGTATCACCTGTATGTGGGGTCTCTATCATGATCTCCCCTCACTTAACTCTTCTCTTGACAATCACTTTGCATGTACTCTGCGTATAGTTTGCATTACAAACATTAGAGTGTAAGCTCCTTGAGGGCAGGGACTGTCCTTTGCCTCTCTTTGTATCTCCAGTTACACAGGGTCTAGCACACAGTAGGTGCTTAATCAATGTTTATTGAGGTGAATTGAATACATTTATTGGTGGGCATGCTGTCTGAAAGTGTCATCTCTTTGAAAGCAAAGATTGCTTTCACATATGTTTTTGTATACTCAGTTCTTGGCATATAGTAGATGCTGAAAAAAAAGCTTGTTGAATCTAAGTAATTTAGTGAATTAGTTGTTTTGAATTCTGTACTGGTAGTACCAAGACAAAAACAAAATCGTCTACCCTCAAGGATCTTAGATTCTATAGGAGGGCGGGAGGACACCAAGTCCACAGATAAATACATTGAAAACAAATAAGAGATCATTTCAAGGTATATTAAGCATATTTACTATACATAAAGGTCAGTAACATCCTTTTCAAAGACGGGAAGGGCTAAAAATAATTCACTAAATTAATACAATTCAACAAACTTTTATTAAGTACCTACTATGTGCCAGGAACTGAGTGTTAACAATTGGGGAGGGGTGGCTGGGTGGCTCAGTGATTAGAGCACCGACCCTGGAGTCAGGAGGACCTGAGTTCAAATCCGACCTCAGACACTTGATGCACTTACTAGCCATGTGACCTTGGGCAAGTCACTTAACCCCAATTGCCATGTCGTCCCTCCTCCAAAAAAATAAACAATCTGGGAGATCAGAGAAGTCCTGTTTCTAGAACTGAGCACATTGATATCAGTACAATCACACACAGCATGGAGTTATTATGCCCACTTTGACCAAGTTTGTCAATGCCCTTAACCCAGTAAGACCCTGGGACAGTTGAGTCACTGAACATATGGGCCAGATGAAAAGAAGACCAAACCTTTCAGATCAACTGCCTCCTCCAAGGTCCCATCACTGCACAACACACAGACACACACACAGACGCACACACACACACACTCCCCAGCATGCATACACATGATGGGAAAGCCAGAGAACTACATGGAAACTTCAGAATTTTCCAAGGAGATAGCTCAAAGAGCAAGCCATTTGTTCCCAGTTTCCACCTTCTGGTTCTCAAAGTAATAAGCTTCGTAGTAAGCAAGACGTCTAAAAAAATAAATTTGTTAAACATCCAGCAACAGCCAGGCTGGTACTTGAAATGTTGTTTACATATTTTGAATGTTTCTTCTCCAAGAATTTTACATTTGTTTGTCCTTTAGAAATTATCATCAGTGCAGCAATCACTGCCTGTAATCTCCAAGAATCAGTCTGCAATTAGCGAGTGCCTGTTTAATTAGTATATATAGGCGCATTCTTTTCCAAAGGTTCCATTTGGATGCCTCACTGTGTGACCTTGGAGGTGAACCCTGGATTCTCACGGGCGCTGCCAGTCGAGACCAGAAGTGTTGTCATGTCCTGCCAAGCTAGAAAACCTTCAGAAATGGTCCCACTGGCAGATTGTGCCTCCACATTGGGGATTAGCAAGCCTGAGCTAAAACCAGGGAGCTCCATGAAGTGGCTCACCTAAATGGTTTTTGTTTCCCCTGTCTGCTGCAATAATTCCCCACTTCTGCCACTTACTAATTGTATGACCTTAAACAAGGGTCCAAGTCTCTGGGACTCAGTTTCCTCATTTGTAAAATGAGAGGGGAGATCACTTTGAAGGACTCCCCAGCTCCAAATCTATGAATTCATTAAACCATTTAGGCAGAGGGGTTACCATCCACCTAGGTGGAACAGTATAACTAGTGTTAGATTTGACATCCCAGGACTCAGATTCACACCCTTGTTCAGGCCAATTTCAAATCTTGTCGGTGCAGAGTCAAGCCATACTACAGTACCTAACATACACAACACACATCACAACTTCCTATGAAACCCATATATCAGGAATCAAAATTTCCTCTCTACTTATGATTTGCTCATGCTCTTCCCTTGCTCCATCAGAAGTTAGTGAAGTCTACAGGCGCTTGAACTTCCCCATCCAACGTTACCATGTATTACCTTTGCATAGACCTCATCCATACCAAATATGGGTTGTCCCAAATGTCTTAATGCAGCTTCTAGCCATTTGATTAGAGTTTAAATAATTAAGCTAGCAGAGCTTATTATACCAACTCTTTAAGCTGTTTGAGCATTGAGACTTTGAGGACACATTGTATTTATACATTTGTCTCCTTTTTCCAACCTAAGCTGGCTTTTGTTTTTGAAACCCTAATATTTAATATAATGCCTATTACATAGTAAGTGTTTAAGAAACACTTGTTGATTGAGCAGTTCCAGAGCTATTCATACACATGAGTATGCTGAATTCACAAATAATAATAACTTACATTTACATACATACATACATAATATATATATTAAGGTTGACAAAGCATTTTACACATTAACATTTGATGCTCACAACAACCCTGTGAGGTAGATGCTATTAATATCCCCATATTATGGATAAGGAAAAATAAAGCTCAGCCAAGTTAAGTGATGTGCCCAGGGTTGCACAGCTTGTAAATATCCAGAGCAGAATTTGAACTCAGGTCTTCCTGACTCCAAGGCTCAAGTTACCAAGCTGAATCATGACTTTGCTGTATTTGGGGGTCACAGGAACTGGACCTGAACCCTACATCTATAACTTGTACACTATTACCTTGTACACTGTTACCTTGTACACATTTCTTCCCCTCTAGTTTTTCTCTTTCTTTTTAAAAAATTATTTTCATTTTATCTAATTTTTAACTTATGGAATAGAGCAATAATATTTTGTTGTGGACTAACAAAATAAAAAAGATAATTGCACATACAATTGCAATTATATTGTTTACAATTTTCTATTCCTTTTAAATATATAACATATAGATATATAAATATAGAATATATATATAAATATAGAATAAAGTTCTGTCAATTTCTTTTTTTTCTTTGTTTTTCCCTTTTCACCCCCCAACACTAGAGATGACTACCATTAGACATTGGTTTTCTCAACTGTATCGGCATTAGATGGACCTCAAAGGTCCATTCAATCGAATATTCTAAATCTCACAAAACACTTGTATTGGTCTCTCCCCTGTGCAGTTGTTGAAAGGGTTAACAAAGCTAAGAAAATGTGACAGAGGTATCACTAAAGAGAGAAACGTGCTTCATTTCCCAAGCTCCATTCTCAGAAGTCTTCAGGTTTTCATATGTATTCTGATCTCCTGCTTGCTTTAATTACCCTCATCTGATACTCACAATTTCAAGCATGACTATGGAAATATTATTATGGAGAATCTCCTGTAACTTGATGTCTATGTCGAAGGGTCTTTTAAGAAAATGTGAACTCTTTCCAAAACAGAGTAGACTCTTATCACCCAGGCCATTGGTCAGGAAGATGTTTTCCAAAAGGATGTGAGCTTTGCTCTGTAGGAAAGCAGGGTGGGTATGAGCAATGTACTGTGTATAAGACCTGTCAAATCTGGGAGCTGAGAGATTTCATGTCTTGGTTCATAAGGGCTGTTGATTCAAAAGACAGCCACTGGGGACAGGAAGACAAAGAGGAGGACACTGACCTAGTGACTCCAGACAGTTGCTGGCTGGGGATCAGGGTCCCCTGACCTCAGCACAGGGCAGTCAGCCATGAAGACTCTCTGAACTTCCAGAGTTAATCTGAAGGGGCTACACAGGGGACAGGGCAAGAGTGAGAAAGTCATGAGAATGTTGTGAGCCAAGGTCCAGGGGGATTCGGCTTCCTCTTGGAGCAACCCAACGGATGCTGAGGACAGGAAATGGGGAGCGCTGCTGCTTTCGGGGACAGCCAAAGGGGAGACTGATGACAGTGGGTGGTCGCTCTTGCTTTGGCGTCCTGGCTTGAAAGAGAATTCTCGTTTCCTCTGGGCCACTGAGTCACCACTAGTGCAGAAACTGGGAGATTAACAAATCATTGAGTCCAACCCTCTGCCTCCAAGCAAGACCTTCTTGTACCTGATCCACCAAGTCACCTTCAGCATCCATGAGCTGTACCACACTTCCCCCTGCTGACCAATCTAGAGAAAGGCAGAAAAAGAAATACCTTTTATGCAGATTTTAAAGAAAACAAGCAATTTTACAGCTGGAAGAGACACTAGAGACCATATAGTCCTATTCATCCATTTTAAAGATGAGGAAACTGAGGCCCAGATGATTTGGTCAAAGTCACAGAGCTGGTATAATTGTAGCAGCAGAATTTAAATGGTATTTACTGACTCCAAAGCCTAGTGGTCTCGTCATTGCTCCATGATACTTCTAATTCAAGGTTGGCAAGACCCATGCATGGGTAACTAGTAGCTGTGGGGGTTTACGTCTATTCATTCCCACTCTGTCACCCATTCCTCTTTATAACCAGCAACATAAACTCCCTTGCTCAATTTTTAAAGCTCTCCACACTCTTTCACCACCCTGCCCCATCTTTCTAGGTTCGATGTTTGTTATGCCCCTTCCATACCATACAATCCCACCAAAGGGGCCTTTTTTCTGTTGCTCACACATGCCCTCTCTCCCATCTCCATATTTTGGCACCAGCCATCTTGGTACAGTATTTCATGACTGCAACACATTCGCTCCTCTCCTCCATCTGATGTAATTCCTCTCTTCCATCAAGACGCATCTCTGAGATATATTTTCCTTATTCCCCACTCCCAAGTGGTAGTGCCCTGCCTCCCAAAACTACTTTGTATATGTTAATCCTCTTTATATTAATTCTATATGTACATGCACATATAGATACATACATATGTGTATATAAGTTCTTGTGTGTGTATATAGGTTAATATTTATATATAGTCCTAACCTGTATATACCTATATATAACCTATACACACATATCCCTACAATAATTGATAGAGTTATAGGTATCTGCATATACACATGTATATATACATACATATGTACATACACATATATACCACAATGCATGCCACATACATGTGTGCATAACACAATAATTAATTTGCCTTGCATATTGCATTGGGACAGCTAGGTGGCACAGTGCATAGAGCATGGGACCTGGAGGCAGAAAAACCTGAGTTCAAATCCAGCCTCAGATACTCACCAGCTATGTGACCCTGAGCAAGTCATTTCACCCTGTTTGCCTCAGTTTCTCATTCCAGTATCTTTGCCAAGAAAATTCCAAATAGGGTCACAAAGTATCAGATACAATTGAAATGAGTGAACAATAACAACAAATACACATTGCACTTATTCCCTTTATGTTAATTCTACATATACATACAGATGCACATATGTACATGTATATGTATGCACATGCACATATATACATGTGTGTATAAACTTGTTGTCTCCCTATTAGAATGTAGGAAACTTCCAGAGAGCGGGGCTTGTTTCATTTTTGTGTGTCTGTATGCCCAGTGCCTAGAAGTGTGTGTGGCATATAATTGGGGTTTAATCACTGCTACTGTTGGATTGCTTGATTCACAAAATATACTTGTGAGGACCTATTAGAACTCCATCATTCAGGTGATCTCTGTGTAACTAAGAGATTTGCTCTGAATGATGAAGGATAGGGCCAACTAAGTGCATAAATATGGTAGATGGTTTTCTATTCATTTTACAGATTTGAAGGATAGTAAAAGACCTCACCCTACAACCCAAAATATCTCAAGGTATCTGAAATTCCCACTATTGGGATTTTTCCTTTAAGTTAACTTGTTATCCTCAGATGCCTCCTGGTAATGTATGAATATACTATCTGGAAGACCATTAACTCATTTACATAAATTTCAGAGATCTGAATCCCTGGACAGATCCCTTATACTCTTATTTTTTCTTATGTGTAAGATGGGAATAATCACATATGCACTTCTCAGCATTGTTCACTCTTAGCCTGAGATAATCTCTCAGCATGGTTAAAAAGGAATCTATTTGTAAACTCTAATATACTGTGTAAATAAATGTGAGTTCCATCAATGCTGATTAGATTCTTAGATATCTGCCATATTGAAAACAAGAAATCAAACCCTAGAAGGGATGGAAATTTTGTGAAAGAACAAATGTTATGGAGAACAAAAATGATCCAGTATAAAATCAACTTAAGGAAAAATTATGAATTAGATAAAAGTTCATCTAATACCTTTCCCATCTGTCATTTTCTTCTTTCTTAATGGACCTTTATCCAGGTTCTCAGGGACCTTATTGTGCCCCCTAATGCTTAAGGATCCTGTGTGCTATCTACTCTAAGACCAATGTCCAAGTAAAATATCACTAATTTTGACCCCCCCAAAAAAAACAAACTAAAAATTCCACTGAAAAAGGAACCTCCCAAAGAAAACCTTTTACTGGGCTATGTCCCATTCTCTCATCTAGCTCTGCTTAGAATGTAAGCTATCAAAGATCCCTACAAAGGCATCTATGCCAGATAATTGCTTAAGATGCTATACCCTGTCAAAGTTATGGCCAAAGTCACGTGGTCATAGGACTAGAGATTTAGAACTACAAGGGATCTTCAAGGCTGGCTAATCCAATTAGTATGGTTGATTGTAGCTCCCCTCTGCTACCATAAAAACTGGAGTTAGTGAGGAGGTGTGAAGGTGATGAGAGACTAATGGTACCTGTGAAGTAGCCAGAAACAATATCCAAGGCCAGGCTTGGCCAGAGAGCAGAGGACTCTGGTCAAAGACATGATTCAGCTCAGTCAAAGGCATGATTCAGGCCAGTCAAAGGCGTGATTCAGGCCAGTCAAAGGCGTGATTCAGGCCAGTCAGAGCCAGAATATAAAACATCATGGCACAACAGAATAGATGAGGCCTGCTGACAAAATAGAGCAACCCCAAAGATTAAGTGGCCTCCCCAAAGGTCACCTCCAAAGTGAATGACAAAGGAAGTGGGGGAGGGAACTAAAACCTAGGTCTACAGACTACTGGAATAATGTTCTTTCCACCACTGCACAGGATTCTGTTTCCTAATCAAATGCCTTTTAGTAATTGTACACACACACACACACACACACACACACACACACACACACATACACACACACATTGGGGCTCAAATTTCCTTAAGGATTGATGATGCTTAGGATATGTGCACTTTTACTCTTTCCCCAATTTTTCAATGTCAAACCCAACATTTCAATGAATCTGCGATGTTATCTCATCCAGTGTTGGAGATTATAACCCATTTATGCCTGCCTTTCTTCATTTCCTCCTATAAATCCACAACAGAGGATTCATCCAACATGTGTGAGACCTTCCTCATTTCTCTTGGTTTTGTGAAGAAACCAATGTTGCACATGGACTTTTCACCAGTTATCCCCCACTCTCACATATGACCGCCCTTCTTTTTATTTTTGAGCTCCGTGCAGGTAAGGACCATTTCATTCATTTTTTTTAATTTTTTAAATTTTTTTTTTGCTTTTTTGGAGGGAGGAAG
This sequence comes from Pseudocheirus occidentalis, assembly GCA_028646575.1. NCBI lineage: Eukaryota > Metazoa > Chordata > Mammalia > Diprotodontia > Pseudocheiridae > Pseudocheirus > Pseudocheirus occidentalis. The sequence goes on along the minus strand of CM053597.1, from coordinate 42,311,352 downwards.
GCTGGGCAGTTGGGGTTAAGTGACTTGCCCAAAGTCACATGGCTAGTAAGTGTTAAGTGTCTGAGGTCACATTTGAACTCAGGTCCTCCTGACTCCAGGACCAGTGCTCTATTCACTGCACCACCTAGCCAGCCCCATTTCATTCTTTACGCTTACCCCAGTGCCTGCCTGCTCTTTGAGAGGCACTCAGTATTTGTTGATTAGTTGATCATACCTTTTTGGATGACGTCCTTTGTACTATCTCTTCTTCATAGTTCTTTTTTCATTGTGTGTTACAGCTTTACTGACACTCACTATGTGTCTTTCATTATCATCTCTGGATGATACTCGATTTCAAATATTCAGAGACCTTAGCGTTCCCAGTACTGTAATTATCCATTGACACCTCATTAGATTCTCGCTGTTTGGAACAGGAGGCATAATGATATGCTACTTCCTGACTCAGCTCTGGCCAGGACACAGGTCTTATAAAGTAGGGGTGGTGTGGCTGGACTAAAAAGGCAGTTTTCGCATCAACAGGATTGAAGATCCTTGGTTCAAAACTGGCTTATCCTTTAAGAGGCGACAACATTTTCCCTCTCACCACCATGAGTGTCAGCTCTGATTTGGAACTTGGAATTCGTAAGAAAAGATAGTGCTTACAGCTGCCAGGAAGAACAGAAGACACAGCTTTAGACACTAGCAACAAGGAATTCTGTCAGAGAATGGAGGAAAGAGCCACAGCTTAAGTTCTCTTTCCTCTCTTCTCCCTCTTCTTTGGAGGGACCAGCAGCAAATGGCAATTCTTGTCTTTCTCTGTGTACATTCTTTTCATTTGGCTTTTTCTAAACAGGTGAAACTATAAACCATACTAGTGCTGTATTTTCTATAGCAAAGTCATATAGAAAATAAGCCTTGGTCTCTGGTTATGATGGCATATACCCTAACTCCCTGATGCCAGGGAAGCTGAGGCTAGTGGATTACTTGGGCTTGAGAGTTATGATCTCTAGAGGGTTAAGCTGATAAGGTGTCTACACTAAGTCTATCACCAATATGGTGAGCTTCCAAGAGTGGGGAACCCCAGGACACATAAGGATGGGCAAACTGGCCCAGGTTGGAAACAGAGCCAGTTAAAGCCACCATGCAAATTAGTAGCGGAATTGGAACCATGAGTGTCCACTGCATTTCCGACGCAGGGAAGGAAGGAAGGAAGGAAGGAAGGAAGGAAGGAAGGAAGGAAGGAAGGAAGGGAGGGAGGGAGGAAGGGAGGGAGGGAGGGAGGGAAGGAGGGAGGGAGGGAGGGAGGGAGGGAAAGAAGAGAGGAAGAGAGGAAGAGAGGAAGAGAAAGAGAGGGAGAGAGAGAGAGAGAGAGAGAGAGAGAGAGAGAGAGAATGATACCTGTGATTTGAACTCAGAAATCCTAATTCTGAACATAACAGTTTTCCCCCTATACCATGTTATAATTGAAGGGTCATAACGTGGAAGAGAGTTTAGGCTTATTCCACTTGGGCTAAGAGAACTAAGAGATATGGGCTGAAATTGTATAGGCAGGCTTCTGAACATGAATAAGAGCTATCTAAAAGTAGATCCTACTGCTTTGGGAAATAGTGAGTTTCCTGTTAACGGGAGGTCTTTAAGAAGAGGTCAGAACACTTTTTAGAAATGTTTCAGAGGATGTCACCTACTATGGTAGAGATTGGTCTATGTGACCTCTGAGGTCCTTGCCAAGAACCTGGCTGTATAAATTCTACCACTAGCCTACCTTCCCTTCTTCCTTCTTTCTCTATCTCTGTTTATTCCTTCCTTTCTTTCCCCATTACCCCCCATTCTTTTCTCCATTCATTCTTTCTCTTTTTCCTCATCTTGTTCATCTCCCACTACCCTTGTTGCCACAGCCTCTCCTAATTAATTTAGTTTCTGGGAGCTTTTTCACAAAAGGTCCTAATCTTTGGCGTCAAGGTACCTACAAAGGACTTTGCTTAGGTCTGAAGAAGATAACTTCAGAATGTATCATTTGAGATCCAAGCTAACTCATCTTGGGTTCCATTGGGTAATTTCAAAGAAAGGTTTTTGGAAACCTTTGAAACCCCAATGATGAAGAGAGCTAGTCACAGCACACCAGAAATCAGCCCTACCCATTTGGCAAAGAAGTATGTCTGGTTTGTCCAATGTGGACCAACTGAGCTGTTACTGTTTTTAAGAGGTTTAAATTAAAAAGCCCTGTTCGCTGGTGCTTAAGACAAAGGATAACATCCCAGTTAGGAAAGGCATTAAAAACTCCATGAAGCTGCTGTTTTTCTAAGGAAACAACAGGAAAAGAGGCTTCCCGCATAAAATACAAAATTAGGGCCTTCCTAAATAGGGCTAGACGCCACATAGGTCAGGACTCAGGAAATAATCCCCTATCTGATCTCACAATAGTCACTTCAACTCAGGACTTGGGTTTTATTGTCTTTAAACTAGGAAAGATAGTTCTGGCCCCCCTCGTAGGCTGAGGTCAATTTAGCTGCTAATTATACAGAGCTATGTTAATATAGAGGCTAAATAATGACAACAATAATTCTTTTTCTTAATGAAATGGAAACAAAGGGAGGTCTCTTTTTGCAGGGCATACCCCACGATGAACTTTTTAACTGGAGCCCAAGCATGACTGTTCAGTGGAAACATAGCAACTTTTGAGAGATCCCATTCAAAAATGAATAAATTAAAGATTCAGTGCTGACCCCTGAGAGTATGGGCTTTGGATCTCTCCTTCCCCGCCCCCCCCATGACTAACTGCTTTTGTTAGGAAGGGAAGAGGATGGGAACAAGCATTTATTAAGTGCCTACTACATCCCAGGCACTATGCTGAGTGCTTTCCAAATTGTAATATTGTTTTAATATGAGGCAAAGAAAGAGCACAGATGAGGGGAGGAGGAATCCTCCTTTAAGTATTATTTGGTGGACAGAAAGACTCCGTAGTGGGGACTCACTATGTAACTGTCTTCCCCACCTAGATAGCCTGACCTTGCTGTGAGACAATGGGATGAAGTGAAGAGAGTGTTGGACTTGGTTTCCAAAAACCTGAGTTAGATTGAATTAATAGGATCCTCAGATCGTAGATTAAGAGCTAAAAGGGCACCCGGTGCAGCCTTCTCACTCAATAGAGGATACCGAAGCTCAGAGAGATCACACAGTTAATAAGTCTCAGAGGCAGGACTTTAGCCCAAGTCTTCCTGAGTCTGTATCTGGCACCCTCTACTTGGCCAACAAGGTCAGGATCTGCTATATATAAACTGTCCTGTTATAGGCAATTCACTTAACTTTTCTGGATCTCAGTTTCTTTAATAATGGTTTCACGACCACCTTCACAGGATGGTTATAAGGAAACACTTTGAACACCCTATAAAGTATTATATTGAGAGCTCAGTCACATTTCTATAGCTTATTAGGTAATAGTACCTTAAATTTCTATACTATTTTGTGCTTTCTGAAGCACTTTTACAATTTTGTCTCATTGGATCTACACATACACACATACATAGAGGACATGGTAAAACATATTGTGGATTGGACTGGGAAATGGAAGAACCAAGATCTAGTCCAAGTTCTCCCATAAACTAACTGAATTTAGGAAAATTATTTAACCTCCCTGGGTCTCAGTTGCCTTATCTCTAGAGAAGGAGGGTAAACCATAAAATCTCTTTCTCCATCCAAAATTCTGGTATTCTACAACCTTAGGCAACACATGACTTCCCTGACTCTCAGCTTCTTCATCAATATAATGGGAAATTAGTCAATTTTTCAAATCATTTGCTAGAATTAAAAATCTAGCATTTCAGAACTACCAGAGGCAAAATTATATTATCAGAATCTGTGAGGGTAGGTATCTGTATTCCATTTTTATTCCCATTTGACCAGTGATGAAGTTGGAGATCTGAGGGATTGTCAGAACATTTAGAATGAAAGAAAAACTGTTAAGTCATCCAATCCAACTCCCCAAATTTTGAAAATGAAGGACATGTGGCCCCAAAAAGTTGCAGGTATCGCCCAAGAAAACATAATGTGTTCATTGTATCAGTGTCCAGATTGGCACCCAGGTCCCCTGACTCCAAATTCAGACAGCTCTTACCACAACAACATGGGAAGGGGTGTGGAGTTGTGTTTTCTGATTCTTAACTCCTAAGATCACAAGAGGCAGTGGAGGGATAGTAGATAGTGGATGGGCCTCATTACCTGAGCCAGGAAAATCTGGCTCATTCACCTCCATCTTAGACACAAACTGGCTGCTACCAAGTGTCCTGGAGAACTTTGAAATCCCCTCAAAATCCCATTGTGCCATACTACTCACACCCACTACTCTTTTCCAGCAACTCATTTATGTTTCTTTTTAAATACGGTATCTTATTTTCCTCCTAATTACATGTAAAAAAACTATTTTTAATAGCCATTGTTTTTATTTTGAAGTTTTGAATTCCAAATTCTCCCTTTATCCCTTCTACCCTCCCTGAGATGGTAAGCCATCTGATACAGTTACACAGGTGCAATCATGTAAAACATTTCCATGTTAGTCATTTCATGGAAGATGGAAGGAAGGAAGGAAGGAAGGAAGGAAGGAAGGAAGGAAGGAGGGAGGGAAGGAGGGAAGGAACGAAGGAGAAAAATAATGTGCTTCAGTCTGTATTTAGGCAACATCAATCCTTTCAGGGCAGCTAGGTGGTACAGTGGATAGAGTACCAGCCCTGGAGTCAGGAGGACCTGAGTTCAAGTCTGGCCTCAGATACTTAATACAAAAACTAGCCGCGTGACCTTGGGCAAGTTACTTATCCCCAATTGCCCTCCCAAAAAAGGTGAAAAAAAAAAACCATCAGTCCTTTCTCTGAAAGTGGATAGCATTTTCTGTCATAAGTCATTTGGGATGGTCTTGGACTATTGTATTGCTAAGAATAGCTAATTCATTCCAGTTATTCATCATACAATATGGCTGTTACCGTGTACAATGGACTCATGGTCCTGTTCGATTCATTTTGTTATCAGTTCATGTAAGTCTTTCCAACTTTTTTCTGAAACCATCCCTCTTGTCATTTCTTATAGCACACTAATATTCCATTACAATCATATACTGCAGCTTGTTCAGCCATTCCCCAATTGATGGGCATCCCCTCAATTTCTAATTCTTAGCTACCACAAAAAAAAAGAGCTGCTATAAATATTTACTCATCTTCAAGGACAAGGCAGTTCCTACCTCCTATTCAGGTCTTTGCCTTTCCTGTTATTAATGGAAAAGGGGGATTCTGGTTTTAGAAAACCATGGCCCACAGAGAATGGATTGAGTCCAGGATGGTGGCATCCATTTTTGCTTTCATAGATTTGGAACTGGAAGGGACCTTAAAGGTCATCTAAGGAAGGGAGTGCACTTCCTCATTTTATAGATGAGGAAATTGAGCCCCAGAAAATTTGAGTCACTCCCCAAGATTATACAAGTGATAAGTAGGTGCTTATGAGGTGCTCTGACCCCAAATCCAACCCTCTTTTCCCTGTACCATTCATTCTTCCTCTTATTTCAACCTGCCAAGGGTCAGGTCAACACCTTGGTATAGTTCGCCATCCAATTGAACCCCATAAGCATACCATTCTCAAGCTGTAAAGTCAGTGGAAGGGAACGCCACCCCAGAATTGGATGCTTAGCCTGCTCTTTGACCCTGAACACCAACCTTCTCAACCTCTCTTTGTTTTGCCATCATAAAAATGCCATGAGAATAAGATGCTTTCGGGAAAGGCGGGAGAGGCAAAGAACAGAGAGGTAATGCTGGTATGCTGGAAGAAAGGGCCCCCAATTTTCTTTTATCCTAAAGAAGTTGATGACAAATGCTCAGGTGTTATGATGTACTTTCATTTTCATGTCAATGTTTGCCATTTTATATACAAAAAAAACAGCATAATTTGCTGAATCTTTCACTTTTCATTCAGATAGTTTTGGCACTGTGTAGAGAAAACCAGGTTTTCTCCAAACATCTAGAATAGGAAAAATAAACCATGAATGCCTTGAAAATGATACTCTCTTATATTAAGGGATAATAGAAAAGCAAGCCAGTCAAACAGTTCATTTTGCTGTGGCCTTTATAAAGGAAATGAGCCAGGGAAGATCTCTCCCAGCTGGGGGATCATTTCAGTAGGGTGACAGCTCTGATAACAGAATCAGCTATAAAAAAACATTACCCTGCACTTAAAGAAGTCTTACTCCCTTCTCCACCCCCCACCCCTAAGGCCACATAATACACATTCATAAGTTTGGACAGAAGTCAGATCTCACTGGACCTTTTTAAAAGTTTACTAGCTTCAAGGAAAATTCCTGTGGACTTGGTTTGGGAGTGGGGGGGGGGTTGTACATGCAACCCCTAGTTTTGTTTCTTTAAGGAACTAGAATGTCCAAGCCAGTGCAAATGATAGAGGTGGTGCATGTATGTATGTGTGTGTGTGCACGTGTTTGAAAGAAGCCCATGAGAGAACACCTAGATAAAGGAGAATTTGACTTTGGATAACTATGTGCAAGAGAGTGGAGGTAGATATATCCAATGGAATACCTGGTTATAGTCATGCCTTGCTCTATATGCTACATGGCTTCCATAATTGTTGGAAAATCAAATCCCATTTGAAAAGCACCATAGGGTCTTGCTGTTTAATTGAATTGTGCAGTTAATTCTTTTGTAAAGCAAAAATTATTTTGGGGGATTTGAGGGGGGTTTGTTTTGTTTAATTGCCTTGTTTATTTACTTTTAGTTTACAAGATTCAGTTCCCTTGAGTTTCAAATTTTCTTTCTTCCCCCTTCCCCCCATGGTGGTGTGCAATCAAGTATAGGATCTGCAAATACTTTCACATTGTACAATAGTCTGGTTGTATAGAAAGGTTGTAACCAATGGAGTGAACAATAAGAAAGAGCAAACAAAACCAAACATGGAAAAGAAAGAGAGCATGTAGTTTGCCTCAGTCTCCATTTAAACTCTGGTCTTTCTACATTTTTCTCTGAATGTAGATATGTGCTTCCATCCTGAGACTTGTAGAGTTGTCTTATAGCTGAAACAATTTTAAAGCAAAAATCCTCTCCTTACATCAACCAACAAACATTTATTATGTGTCTGCTATATTTCTACACACTGTATGTATTTTTCAAGTCTTAGACTCCAATCAATTGGAGTTTCCTTTGAGTGGAATATAACTGTATGAATAGAAATTTGTCCTCCAAACTTCTCCATTTGAGGGGCAGTGAGGTGACATAGTGGATAGAGCACTGGCCCTGGAGATAGAAGGATGTGAGTTAAAACATGGCCTCAGACACTTACTAGCTGTGTCACCCTGGCTAAGTCACTTAACCCCAATTATCTCCCCCAAAAAACCACACACAAACTCCCCACCCTATCCCAGGTGATTGATGCCCATGTTTCCTCCTCTGTAAAAAGGGGTCAGATGAGATACCATTTAAGGGTCCTAGGCCTAGAGAACCCCAAACACAGTCTACTTCACTTCTCCTGCCCCCCATCTACATGCTTTGTGCCAAATCGTACCTTCTATGGTGGGGACCAACTGCAGATGACCATCCATACTCTTCCTTGGCCCTTATGACAATGGTGTGTTTGTGAAACCCTTGATTTAGAGAATCTGTGCCTGCAGTGGGGATTTAATGAAGCCTGTCATCTCAAAAACAAAAAATACAAAAATGCAAACTCTTCTTTTCGTATATAAAGCCTTTCACCCTGTGACTCCAACCTAACTTTCCAGATTAATTACATTTTATTCTGCTTTACACATCCAATATTCCAAACAAATTTGCCATCACCCCAACTCATCATTCACTCTCCAGCCTACACGCATTTGCAGAGACTGTCCTCCATGCCCTTCCTCCCGTCTCATCCCACTTGCCACCTCCCATGGGAAGCCTCTTCAGACCCCACAAATCATTACTATGCTTTCCCATTTAAATTGTCTTACAGTCATCTGTCACAGAATATTCAATATCCATCAACCAGCATTCATTAGGCACTCCTGGGACAGATATTGTGCTATGCGCTGATTATAAAAGACCTACATACTATAGTCCCTGCCCTCATGGAGCATACAGTCCATAGGGAGAAACAACATATACATTATGAAATTTTATACATAGCATGTAGAAATTGTATGTGTGGTAGTTTCAGAAGGAATCAGGAAAGACGTCAAGTAGAAGATGGCCTGAACAAAATCTTAGAGAAAAGAAGGGACTCTAAGAGGTAGCTAGATGGTGCATTGGATAACGCATAGACTCTGACGTTAGGAAGAATCCAAGTTCAAATCCAGCCTCAGACAGTTACAAGTCGTGTGACCCTGGCCTATTGTTTCACTCAGTTTCCTCAACTATAAAATGTGAATAATATTAGCACCAACCTACTCCTCAGGCTTAGTGCGCATAGTAGGTACAACATAAGTCCTCAACCCCTTCCTCTCCCCAAGAAGTCAAGGTAAAGGTCTCAGTGCATTCCAGCTATAGGAGTGTCACCTGGAGGGACAGCAAATAGGCCAGTGTGACTGAATCATGGAGTGTGGATGGAAGTGATAGGTCAGATAAAGGTAAGGACAGGAAGGAAAGGACTGTGTTGTAAATAGATGCCAATGCTGAATAAGGCACTTCATTTGATTCTAGGCTAAAGGAAATAAAAAGTTACTGGACTTTCTTGAGTAGGGATGGGATGACATGGTCCAGTGTGTCCTTGGGAAGGTCATTTTGGTGGCTGCACGAAGGGGAGGGTGGAGCAGGGAGAGGCTTGAGACAGGGAGACCAAGAGGGATAGAACTGCAATCTGTAGGTCTGAAGAGAGCAATCACTCTGAAATCAAAGGACCTCTTTTCAGATCCTACCTCTAATGATTACTACCTGTGTGAATATGGGAAAGTTACTTCACTTTCTTGGGTTTCTGTTTCCTTATCTGTAAAATGAGGGGGTTGGACTACATGGCCTCTGTTTGTATGATCCTAAGACACACTGTATGTGTGTGTGTGTGGGTGTGGGTGTGTGTGTGTGTGTGTGTGTGTGTAAAATTTCAGACATGGCCACTGCGTGTATTGCTTTTATTTGACCATGCATACTTGTAACAAATTGACTTTCTTCCTCTCTTTTTAATTAAAGGATATTTAAAGGTAGAGGGGCCTAGCAATAGTGATGCCAAAAAAA
>CM053597.1:42278728-42301691 GCA_028646575.1 Pseudocheirus occidentalis | reverse complement strand
CTTCCTTCCTTCCTTCCTTCCTTCCTTCCTTCCTTCCTTCCTTCCTTCCTCCCTCCCTCCCTTCCTTCCTTCCTTCCTTCCTTCCTTCCTTCCTTCCTCCCTTCCTCCCTTCCTCCCTCCCTCCCTTCCTCCCTTCCTTCCTTCCTTCACATTAGGGAGGCAGTGCTGCAGAAGAAAGATGAAGGCTAGATTTGGAATCTTTCATGCAGTAAATGGCTTTTTTTTCTGTTTGATTCAAGTGTTACTGTTATGTGGGCTCTCTTTCATGTCCCCCCATATTTAACTCTTGCCCTAACAATTAAATATTTTGTATTTACTTATTTGTTTGCATGGTGTGTTAGAATGTCAGCTCCTAGGCAAAAACTGTTTTCCCTTTTGTTTGGTTTATGGTTCTTGGCTCATAGTAGATGCTGAACAAATGCGTGTTGAATTGTGCCATTTTAGTGAATTATTTCTAGTTCTTCCTCTCTTTGGAAAGGATGTTATTGACCCTCACACTAGTAAGCGCGTAATAAATCATTGTTTTTCTCCAATAGGATGGATAGGTTTCTGTTGACTGATTATACTGTCATTCAATTCTCCCTGTGACCAAGGTTTACAATGCTAAGATAAGCCAGTTAGTCAACCAACAAGCCTTTAATACATACTGACCATGTACAGGGCACTTTGCTGTATACAAAGGATGTTGCTTGTCCTTTGTTTTCAAAGAGGACCACTGCATCAGGAAGGTGAAACCATGACTTGTGAGTGAGAGAGAGTTGTGCCGAGTTACCAGAAATAGATACCAAAGGCAAATGTATGGTTTCCTGCCTTCAACAAGCTCACATCCTCTTGGGGGAGACAATATACAAAGGATTGTGTACATACGAGATATATACATAGTAGGTCTATTCTAAGTTAGAGATATAACCTATAGCTCCTGAGCAGGGTAAAGACAACTGCGTCATTCAGAGATTGAATCCATTACCTTGGCCCTCTTGGTACCATGATCCAATCAACTGAGTAAAGAGTGATCAAAGGAGGCATTTACAATCTACTGTCCAAATCTGGATTTAGCCTAAAAGTTGTGTATCTATTTGGTTTTAGCCAGATCCATCTATGTACATAAAAATTAAAGTCAGCTCTAAGCATTAGCACAACCACCTAGTAGTTCTGTGAGTCTGGGCAAATCATATAGCTTCTTTGGGCCTCAGTTTCTTCAGTTGTAAAATGAGAGAGTCAAACTAAGTATTGATACAACTATGACTAACATTTATATATCACTTTAAGATTCCTTATTTTGATCAGAGTTCTACTCTTATGTCTCATTGTGGTATGGAGGAATCCCTGGGGTCTCAATGCTGGCTTCAAGTGTGGTCCCAGTCATCAACAAACTTGTTTTGGGCTTACATTGACTCTCAAGACCATCTTTAATGTTCTAACAGGAGTGGGGAAGCTGAGGCCTCGAGGCCACATGTGGCCCTTTAGGTCCTGAGCTGTGGCCCTTTGACTGAATCCAGACTTCATACAACAAATCTTTTTATTAAGGGGATTTGTTTCGTGAAGTTTGGGTTTAGTCAAAGGGCTGCCCTTGAGGAACTAGAGGACTGCATGTGGCCTCAAGGCTGCAGGTTTTCCACCCCTGTAAGGACCGTGATCTGAGTCAGTATTGGGCATGTCTGTACTGACAAAATCATGAGTTCTGGGCACATTAAATATTAGGTATACAAAATCCTTTCTTCATAACTACTCTGTGAGGGTGGTAATGTTACTATTATAACCCTCATTTTATAGACAAAGAAATGAAAGCTCTAAGAGGTACCCACAGTCACATAGTGGGCAGTGGATTCCCATCTATACATTGTGGACAATAATAGCACCTTATAGGGTCAAACAAGATAACAAAGCACTTTTATAGCGTTAGCTGTTATTACTACTATTATAACCTACAGTCTCTCATCTTGCTATTGCAAACAATAGGTGCTTAATAAACATTAGACATTTAGTGAACTGAAGACATGAACTGCCTGAAAGCACCCATTATACAAAGGGAGGAATGGTCCCTCACTGGCCAATCATCGGTCCATGCCTTCAGCCTCTCACCTTCCCTTAACTTTCATCCCTCCCTCGTAGTCCAAGACTCTTCATTGAGAATTTCAAGTTTACTTATATAATGGGGAACTGAGCTCTCATTGACCATAAGTAAACTTGGAATTTGTGATGAAGAACTTTAGGCTCTTTTCAAATTTGATGTGAGACTAGGAAAGGAAGTTGGTTGGATTTTTTTTGAAGAAAACAGCACCGGCACCAAGTTTCATAGATAGAAAACAGCTGAGTTAACCCATATTCAGCCAGCCCTCAGATTTTTCCACTTACAGAGACAAGCAATGGTGTAGATAGCCCTGAGTGTTGAGGTATGGCCCTTACACTTAGAATACTGGGTGTAATAATGTTTGGACTACTTGCCTCACAAGGTCTTCATGGAGAAAACACTTTATAAACTTTTTATTGCTGTAGCAATGGGAGCTGGTAATAACAGTAATGATAATTATAATGATGATTTTTGAATGAAGCTGCAAGAGCCATCTGAGACACTGTTAAAACCCGACTGGTCTGAATGAAGCTCTCTGTGTTATGGAAAATGGGAAGTCGGTGTTGTGCTGAGGTCATCTTTTCTTCTCTTGTTATACCAGTCACCTGACTGCAGTTAAAATACCATTTATTGCTTTCTGCTTAATGTTCTAGAACAGCCAACAGGGGAACCATTAAAACAGAGACTCTGTGATCCTAAAGTCACTAAGGTATCCAGGCCAGTCTCCCCCTTCCTGTTGGTGTAACTGATTTAAAGAGAAAGAAACTTTCAGTATAAAGATGTTTCTCTCTCTCTCTCTCTCTCTCTCTCTCTCTCTCTCTCTCTCTCTTTCTCTCTCTCTTTCTCTCTCTCTCTCTCTCCCCTGAAACATGACACTATTGCTGTGGGAAATGAAGACCCCATAGTAATATGGCAGCCAAAGAGAATCTGGGGAGTACAAGGAAGGATTGAGTGACTTCCTGAGAGGGAAACTTATTGGAGTTTGTATTTCCAATCTTTAAGAAACATAAAAAGGTCTATTTGTATAGTATGTAGTTTTCTGGTCACAGCCTTCATGGGCTCCTCTCCAACCCCTTCCCTGCCCACACCACAGGCAATGACCTGGAAGGATGTTTGCATAGGGGCTCTGCTCTCGTGATTGGTGACTGGTCATATCTCACTTCACTTCATTCCTCTTCATCCCTTCAACCCCAGATTTGGAACCATGAGCCATGACCAAATTAACCCTGCCTTTGTTCTTGAATGCAATGTGTCAATCTCTTTATGGTCCCACTTATATCACTATAACTTTCTGGACCGAAATGTCCTTTCTTGGTCACTACTCCCCATTTGTGTGCCGCTTCCCTCACTAGAATGTAAGCTCTCTGAGGGCAAGGGCTGTCCTTGCTTTTGTTTTTGTATCTATATCCCCAGCACTGGGCTTTGCACATAATGAGTGCCTAATTACAGGATTTAAACCTATAATTTAACTATGGCAAAGTTAATTACTAATATCTCATGAGGAAGTCATAGAAGCTATAGGATTGACTTGAAATCAGTTTTAGGGGTTCAATTCCTCCCTTTCTTGATTCAAAATTTAACAAGTACTGGTTGTCCAAATGTATGGTAAAGTGGAGGACAACTGTAAGGTCATTCAATAGTAGTGGTAAGCTCTACAGTGGATATTTCTTGATGCAAAGGCTTCTCAGATAATAAATAGTGTCAGGATTACAGCTCTTAATGAGATAGTTGATGAGAAAACATTTCACATTATTTAGGCATCTGGATAATCTGAATATCATCATGGTATTATGGAGAGTCCTAAAACATGTTGAGGGAAGAATGTTGTGTTGACTCCAACAAACATAATAGAAAAATTGTTTTTTGCTCATAGGTCATTGAGTATATATCCTGTTCATTCATTCATTTATTCATTTATTCATTCATTCATTCATTCATTCATTCATTCATTCATTCATATTGTGTGATGGGACAAAGGACCATCCAAAGGCAGCAGATATTCTGAGTTTGCTTCCTTTCCACTTTAAAAGGTACCTTGCCATTTGCCTCACCCTTCATTCCAAGGTAGCCAGAAATGATGTTGACTGTGGGACTGACTCCAAGGAAGCAGGTGAATAAGGTGAGAAGCACCAGGTACAAGCAAAAATACCCTTCTCTTCTGTCTTCACTTGTTTATTTAAAAAAAATATTCTGTTGCACTTGGGCCCAATACCTGAAAATTGCCCTTCTTTGGGGTAAAGGGAAACAGGTAAAAATTCTTCTGAAATCAGTCTCCTGAATAGAGATATTTTGGAAAACTATTTATTCATGTTATCCACTTTACTAAATCTTACAAAGGTTTAGGTTAATTTAGGTCAGCTCCTAAGTCCTGTTTCATCTTCTTTCTAAATGTCTTATTTATTTCTTCTTTTCCTTTCCCTCAGTTATTAGTGTTATACCCAAACCCAAATCCCAGGTCACTACACACCACCTGACTTGTGGCCCACCATTAAGCCCCTTTTTATATTTCTGTTTTTCTCTATTATAGCTTGAAACCGCTTAAGGCATGTCTGGGCATACTGCTTAAGGTGTTCCTTGACTCTGTCTCCCCTGATCAGTATTTCATATTTTCTCTGAATCATTATAGTGTACCAGGCTCATTACAATGCAAGGATCTTATCTAAGTACCACCCTGTCCTGCCCCACTGACCAAGCAGGGCCTTCACCTCCCTTGCCCAGAACATGATCCTGGCCTGTTCTGGGAATTCCAGCCCCCTCTGACTACAACCTGGGGAATTCCAGTCCCCCTCATACCATGACCCTCTACCCTGTGCCCTCCACCCAGTTCTAGGAAAGACCCCTTGTACCCTTGTACCATACTCCTCTGAATCATGCGCCATACTCTCCTGAGTCATATAGATTTGACCAATGGCTGATCTTTGCTCCTGTACATCATAGGTTTTGCTAGCTCCCCTCCCTTCTATAATGTTGTGGTTTTAGCCTATATAACCAAGATCTGAAAATCCAGAAAGGACTGCCAGTTTGAGTGAGAACTCTGGCAGTTGGTGCTTGATCAATAAATCCACATCTAAATTTATCATGAACCCAGGTCTCGGCTTGCTCTTATTTCTCTGCGCAACACTACCATTATTATCTTATTCCTAGGTTTCTGAAATAGCCTTTTAGCCACCATCTCTCTCTGCCCCCTTACAATGCATTTTGTATACTACTGGGAGATAGTTGCTATTCAGTTGATTTCTGTTATGTTTGACTCTTCAGGACCCCATTTGGGATTTTCCTGGCAAAGATACTGGAGGGGTTTTCCATTTTCTTCTCCAGCTCATTTTATGGATGAGGAAACTGAGGCAAACACAGTGAAGTGACTTGCCCAAGGTCACACAGCTGGTAGATATCTAAGGCCAGATTTGAATTCAGGAAGATGAGTCTTCTTGATTTCAGGCCTGGAATTCTCTCCATTGCACCACTTAGGTGCCCTTAGACACTTACTAGCTTTGGGCTCAGTTTTTTTATTCATAAAATGGGGATAATAGCATCTAACTCACAGGGTTGTTGCAATGACCAAATAAGATGACATGTGTAAAGTTCTTGGAAACTGTAAAAATCTGTATAAATGATAGTATTATTGCTGTTATCCAAGTCACGTGGAGGAGGAGTTTCTGCCCAAGAGAGAGTAGTTCAGTAGAATGTAAGGTTTTTGAGGACCGGAACCATTTTTCATTTTTCTCTTGGTATTCCCAGAACCTCGCATAGACTCTGTTGTTAATAAATGTTTGTATAATTGAATGGAATTCCCTTTGTCCCAGAGCTTGGATTGGTATACTGTGATCCTTGGGCCAAATATTTAAAAATATAAAAAATATTCTTAGCCCATGGGTCCCTTGAGATCAGATGGGGGGCCAGATTGGCCTTTTGGATGCAGTTTACTGACCCTTGTGGAAAGACATATTGGTCTTTTGATTGAAGGTCATAGCTATTATAAGTCTTTGCTCTCAGCTTTGGTCTTTTTAGCTTTCCTATGTTCTAATTTTTATCTGCCTATTAGGAGGCAGAAAAACTTCCAAACCAGGTAATTCTTTTTTTTTTTTTTGAGGCAATTGGAGTTAAGTGACTAGCCCATGGTCACCCAGGGATTAAGTGTCTGAGGCTGGATTTGAGTGCAGGTCTTCCTGACTCCAAGGCCAGTGCTTTATCCACTGCATCATTTAGCTGCCCCCAAACCAGGTGATTCTTGCATGTCCTGCTCCTGATGTGCACATTTCTTCATTGGGCCTGCCTGCGCATTTGCCTTAACCCTCATCTTTAATCACATTTCTAACTCTCCCCAGTTCATTTTTATTGTTGTCTACCTTTTTTCTACCCATCAAGTATTGGGCTGTTAATGAAGATGCTAAATGTTCAGATCCAACAACTCCCCCACATGAGACTTCATTGTCATTTGTCACTGGCCCCATTTTTCAGTAAAATCTCATGATGTTCTTTCTCCCTCATCTATCCTTCAGTTAACAGATTAGAAGATGACAGCAAGACTGAGTTATTGTGACAAGATTTCTTTTAGCCAGACCCCAGGCAGTTGGGACATCTGATTCTGTTGTCCTCTAGACTCAGGGGCAAAGTAGCAAATCTTTTCTCAAATGAAGTCATCAAACAAGTCACGTTATCCATGATGACAAATTATATTTCACTGGCCATTTTTATTCTCCAAGGATGAAACTGAATGAGACTGATTGGAAGTGATTTCTGCCAAAGAGAAAAACCTTAGTACCATGTATGTGGTGCATCCAAAATCTCTGTCTTTGATGAGCAAGTACCTTTCTTCTTTTGCGTTAGGTCAGATCCTTATCCCAGGATTCTGGGAACTTGCATGCAAACTGTAGAGGCCATTGTCTGACTCATAGTGCTTTTAGCCACTAATCTCTCAGGATTGTGTGTGTGTGTGTGTGTGTGTGTGTGTGGTGTATGTTTTAAAAAATCCTTTTCATTTCCACTCAGTTTATTCCATTTTTGGAAGTCCACAATAGCATTTAGATTTCAAAACAGAGAATGCTTTTTGAAAAGAAGGTAATTCCGTACTCAGAGAACAAGAGTTCTAGACTTCTTAGCTAGTCTATTTGTAATTGGGGATTAACGTTGATGAACAATGAGTATTGCAGTTTCAGTGTAAATTTACTAAGAAAACTCCAAACCCTGCTTAAGTGGTTGGATATGGAATGTGGGTATTAGTCCTGGATTTACAGGAATAGACTAGTGCTTCCTTTGCTCATCAGGAGTCTGAATTCTTCGGCTGAAAAGTGGTCTCCTCTTAGCAGGGAGGATAATGAGGCCCAGCCTATTGTTGGAGCATTCATGGGTGACTAGAGAAATAGAACAGAGTTCAGCAGGCTAAGGAGATCCAGCTTCAAAGTCCCACATGCAACCACCACCCATTATATAAAACCAATTCACTCTGAGTTCTTAGGTCTCATCAAGAAGACTCTTCTGGTCCTCCAGTTGTGTTTGTTTTGGAAAAATCCACAATAAATAACCAGAGAGAGGATATTAAAGAGGGCCTCCTTGGGAAGGCAACAAATCCTCTGGGGGCGTAAAACATGGCAGCAAGTGGCCTCTGATTAGAGGAAATCACTAGAGATAGTATTTGCTTTTTCTGCATTCCCTTAGGAAAATGAAGCAAAACAAAAAAACAAAACAGGAACAAGATGTTGGTGGGGGAGAAAAGCAGCCATTTGGTCACTAAGTGGGGCCTTCGGTTTTAGTTAACTTAGTCAAAGGGTATAACAG
Source organism: Pseudocheirus occidentalis (assembly GCA_028646575.1). Classification (NCBI taxonomy): domain Eukaryota; kingdom Metazoa; phylum Chordata; class Mammalia; order Diprotodontia; family Pseudocheiridae; genus Pseudocheirus; species Pseudocheirus occidentalis. The sequence goes on along the minus strand of CM053597.1, from coordinate 42,293,845 downwards.
GGGCACCCAAGCCTAAATTGATTCAGGACCTTAGGGCAGTTGGAAATCAGAGCAGAGAGATGGGACAATAGCTAGAGTAAAACCCACAATAACTATGAGAAAGCTGGACCTTCCTTTGGTAGAAGTGGTCCTATTCCCTGGGGGACATATAAAGTCTTTTATATTTTTCCCTATAGAGAGGCCTCAGGATTTCTGGAATAGATAAATTTGGGGCTGGTTTTGCTCTCCTCCCTAATCTCTGTCAACATCATCTTCTGAGGGTTTTGGCAAGGCCCCAGTAGCCACCACAGGAATCAGTGCTCTAAGGCCAAAAGTTTTATGTCATTAAGATGAAAAACTCACTCCACATGGCATATGTCTCTGGGACCCTTCCCCCCTGGAAAAGAAGGTGATGTTGGCTTGCTGACAGTCTGAGCAATATTCTTTCCCAGGTCTCTTCCTGCAGAGTAGGAAATATCACCCAAGTAGTGGAGGCTACATTTCTCTAGACCCACAAAAGGAAGGACCCCTTTCCTTGGAGATCTGTTTGGTTTTTCGTTTACTGAAGGGTAAAGGGGCCCTTTCTGAAATGTTTGCTTTGGGTGAGTGGGGAGAATTCATAGGGTTTAAGCAATGCCATCTTAATTTCAAATCAACTCATTCAGGAGCAAGATGAGAAGTTGCAACTTCGGATGCTAAAAATGTCCTCCAACCAGGGACAGAAGGGCAGAAAGAAACAGGACAGTCATGATCGGTGACATTTATGAAAGAGCTGCTAAGAAGACAGATGATAATGAATCAGTAACAATGAAAGGCTGAGCAAAGGAGGATGAGCTGCCAACATCTGATGGGCTGGAGGGTTGGGAGCTGCTGCCCTTCAAAAACACAGGTGGCATTGAGGAATTGAGAGAAGCAAAGTGGCAGAGGTGCCCTTCACAACTTATAATGCCTGAGGAAAGGAGAGAGGGAGGGAGCAATGACCATCGACAAGTTAGTGAGCAACCCACAGCCATCATGACTGGGATTTTGGGGAGAAATGGGACTTTAAATTCCATCGCAGAGAGACATATTGGGTAGTTTTGATGAATATCATTTTCTAATCTCACTCCACCTGCCTTTTTATTCTTTGTTTTTAAGGGATATCTTTCTGGGTAGAGGAGGTCAGATGGAAATAGAAAGGGGGATTATTTAAAAAAAATGAAGAGATAGGAACTGGGTTTTTGATTGCAGTGGTTTAGGCAAATGCCTGGGGGAGGAAACTCCTTCTACAATTGCAGGTTGGTCCCTTCTTTACACTTTATAGAGCCCAGAGGACTGAGAAAGCGAGAGACCTGTCCAGGATCACACATCCAGGATGTTTTAGAGGCAGGTCTTGAATACACTTCATCTAGGATCACTATCCATGATGCCCTTCTGCTCTTCCTTTTGTAAAAGCAAAAGAAAATCAAAACTAGTTCTTACAAAAAAATCCCCAACAACCTTGATGGCAAATCCATTTCATTGTATATCAACTTGTGCCCTTTCCAGATTCAGTTGCAAATGTTCTTAAAGTGATCTGGCTTTACTGGGCCTCACGTTAAGCTCCTTGGAGCTTCTTTTCCTTTGAAATGCTTTTTTGGTGTTTTGTAAGGTGATACTGTTCACAAGTGTCTGTCATCATTCTCCGTAATGTTTTGTCAATGAGCATGTCCTCTAAACTGGAGTTATCCTTGGCTGTCATGTCTCTCCCCTTGAAGAAGGAAGAGACAAATGTTTGTTGGCTCAGGGAACTTCTGGGATCTTTTGGTCTCTGTTGTAGCAACAGTTTTGCTCCAATTCCTCATTTGGCATGGAGGTGACCCTGGGTTCTTGAAGACTGCTCAAAGGAAGTATAAATACTGGCAAATTCAATGAAGCTAGACGGGCTTTGAGGATGAGGGCTGGCACCAGACTGGGTATATTGCCAGGGTACTAGTCAAGGGAAGGACTCAGAGGTTTGTCTGGCCACCTAGTAACAAAGTTTTGGGTGCCTATGAAACAGATGAAAGAATAGAGTTGACTAATGAGACAAGACAAATGTAAACCAGGTATGAGAAGCCTTAGGCAATACTGTCTGTTCTTAATAATTGTCTCTGACAATCTAAAGCAGAAATTCTTCCTTGGACCCCTTTGGCAGTGTCTGGTGAAACTTGCGGAACTTTTCAGAATAATGTTTTTAAATGCATTAGATAAATTAGGGCTTTCCATAGGATTATAAAGGAAACTGATTATATTGATATACAGTTATCAAAATACTTAAAAAATGAGTTCATGGGACCAAAGTCAAGAATCGTGATTCTGAACAGGTGTGCTGTATAGAAGGGAAACATGCAATGTATATGTCAAAATTTTAGTAAGTGAAATTATATAGAAGTAAATCCTAGAGAAAAGTATTTTTATGAAGATTTTCTGGCCTGCTTCTTATTTCTCAGATATGACACTCCATTTCCCATCTCTATACCTTGGTACCTGCTTTCCTTCTACATCTCCTTTTCTTAAAAACCCTAGGTTTCTTCAAAGCACAGGTCAATTACCACCTTCTACAGGTTAAAGACATCAAATAGGGTAAGGTGTGTAAAGGTGTCACGGAAAACTGAACACATACCGTAATACTCATCACTGTAGTACTGTGTCCAGTTGTGGGTACCACAGCTCAAAAATGGCACTAAGAAGCTGGAGAGCATACCAGAGAAGGTCAACCTTTATGTCATGAATATTAGTAGAAGGAATTTGGCATATGGAACCTGGAGAAGGGAGGAGTTGGGATGGGCACAATAGCTGCCTATGCATATTTGAACCCTATCATGGAGGAAAGACTAAACTTGATCCATTTGGATCCCTAGTGGCTCAACCAAAAGCAACGAGTGGTACCTGCATTGTGGCAAATTTAGGCTTGAGGTCACGGAAATCTTCCTAACAATTCAAGCTGTCCAAAAGAGGCATAGGCTGCCTTAAGAGATGAAGGGTTCCTCCTCTGAGGTATCCAAGCAGAGGCTGAATAATCATCCACTGGGTATGTCATAGTAGAGATTGCTTTCATCCATGGCATGGACTAGATGGCCACTGAGGTCTTTTCCAATGCTCAGATTCAGTGATTCTTAATAATAATATTAGCTAAAGTCACATCTTCCCACTGAGCAGAACTGATATATCTCTAGGTTACATCTCTAGATTACAGTTGATTCTGAATTTCTAAGCAAAGATACATAGGTAAGCCTTTCCTGTTTCTCTTCCCTCCTGACTCGTCCTATTCTAGGTTCACTTACTTAAAGAGTCAGATACACAGAGCAATAGCCAGGAGTGAGTCCTTGGGCTGGATGTTGGAGGTGACATTTGCAATTTTGGTCCAGATGTCTCTCCCTTGGCATATGGAGATGGATGATTTGCAGGACTGATGGATGGAGACTGGACTGCAGTTATGGGGACAGGAGATAGGAAGTGGGCTCATTCCTTCCATGGATCACCTTTTTCTTCCCTTTTCAAGAACAATAGCTTCAAGTCCTCTCCATGACTTGAAACTGATCATAAATATATGGAAGAGAACACAAAGAAAGCCTGTGGATGGGAAACAGTGGGAGTAGTCCCCCAATAGCTTTTATCTTTTTTTCCTTTTTCTCCATATCTCCTTTTTCCTACCAAATTGTCTTTTTCCTTCTGTCCAGTCCTTTTATCTTTTGCTAATACCTCAAGATTCTTCCCTTGTGCCTCTCCCTATACATTGTCCTCTGAGTACTCCCTCTGGTTGCCATGAGGATTATTCCATTTCAGTACCAAGTCTTGGGTCATCTTCTTGACCCCCTAACACTGAGTAAAGTGAGTAAATTGGGCACAATTTGGCTAAATTCCCAAGTAAGTGCCTCATCTCTAAGTCAAGCAGAAAGTCAGTTGTAGAATTGGGGAAAAAAAAGAAATACAGACCTCCTAAGCTCCAGAGGGGCTGTTACTGTTCTGGGCTTTCAGACAATCTTTCTAAATCCTTCCCAACACCAAATACAATGTATGTTATTTGTAGTGACATGTATTAAGGGACCTGAGAAACCTCCCAGTTGAAGAGAAGCAATGGAATTGTCCTCTTTGTATCACAATCCAACATCAGACACCGAAGAAGAAAGCCTCATTGTTCATCTTCTCTCTTCCTGGAGTGAGTTAATAAACTCCGACCAAGGGAGGCTGCCCAGTTGATTCAGAGCCAGAGGCTAGAGCTCAGCTGGAATTTTTTGGCAGAGTGTGAGAAACACCAGGTGGGAGAATCCTGCTTTTGTTTGTAGAATGCCCAGGTTCCATGGTGCAAATGGATGTAATGGGGGATGATAACAGTACTATAGGAAACTGAGGAACTAGATGAGAAAAGTCATAATGGGGGAGCTGATTGTAGAGAATTTTTCCCTTTACCATATCCCCCAGAGGGCAATAAAGCTAGGCTGGAGCTGCTTAAATATTTACTTAGAGTATTCATGGGCTATGAGGAATTTGTGGGGTCTGCTAGTTGTTAGCTAGTAATGGAAACTGAACTTAGGAGGCCTCCATTCTGACTTCAGGGACCTATTACCACAGTCTTATCATGTGACTATGGGTAAGTCAATTCCTTCCAATTGAACAAGCATTTTTAAAGTACTTAGTGTAGGGGAGATAGAGATTTGGCCTCAGAGTCAAGAGACCTGTGTTCAAGACCTGCCTTGCCATAATGATGGTTTGAAGTTACTTAAACTTTCAGTGGCTCCAGGTAACTCTCCACAATGGTCATGACGTAGAGCATTCACAGATTTGTGTTGGCAAGAGGGCATTTCTTCACTGGACATTCTCTCAGACAATAAAATCACAGGTTTCACTCCTGAAACCCCAAACAATCTTCCCAGCCTTCCTTCAAATTTACAAACACAAATATGCCTGACTCTAGGGATACAGATGGGAGTGTGCTGGAGTCAGCTCATACTAGCTCTATAGAGCTGATTGTTAAATTTTCAGTGTGAGCATTTACTTCTCAGAAGTCTATAAACCTTACAAATCAGAGCTTAATTTATTGTTTTGCTTACTGCCTAGGAATTAAGAAGGTGATGAAGAAACTGTTAAAAAGCAGATTAAAAATCCCTGGATACAGAGACAAAATAGAGAGCAAAACAATTCTTTGCCTTCCAGGAACTTGCATTCTACTGTATGGCACCTCACCTCACTCACTGAACCACTTCTCTAGCTCCTTATCTTCTTCCTCTTCCTTTTCCTCTCCCCTCTATAACAACAACAACAACAACAACAACAACAACAACAACAACAACAACAACAACAACAGCCATAGACATAATGGCCAGAGTGAAGGTATCTAAGATGAGAAGACCCATATAGGGTTCAAGTCTTGTTTGTTACACATATTGGCTTGTGTGACCTTTGCTAACTTATTCACTCTCAGTGACCCAAGAAACTCCTTAAGATGATACATTACAGAGAAAGTATATTTGAGAGAGTTTCTTCATGCAGGGTCTCCTTATCATAGTCCTTATCTCTAATGATAGTAACATTAACTCTCATATGGCTCTTTAATTTTGCAAAACTCTTTATAAATATCTCTAAAAATGCAAACATTTGAGTTGTTATGCTCTGTGAGGATCTATACAAAATTTTTGGCTTATTTTTAATTGTGAGAAAAGATTTTTTTGAAAATGAGTCAATAACTTGGGAAATCCAATCAGAGTTTAAAATTAAACTTCAAGAATGGAAGCAAGACTTTTTCCTGAGCACAGAGAGAGAAGCAAGTAAAGTAGGCAACAATGTGGAATTATATCAGCAAATTGAATTTGCTACTGCAAAGACTGCTTTGGGTTAAATGCCAATTAGGCTAAACATTCCTGTGATGATAAATGGATGATCAAAATTAGCCAGATGGAGACCCGTTTGCCTGCCAACTCATAGAAAATTCATGCAGCGGGTTTGGGTTTTATTTTATTGAGTGGAAAGAGAATTTAAAGCAATCAGTTAGTAAAGGGGGTTATAAAAATCCTAGAGGGATAGATTTTTTCGTGAAAAAGGAAGGGTCAAGAAGTTTGTCCTTTGGGTACAATTAGCTATAAGGGTTTTTGCAAATTAAAAAAAATCAAATTAAGACTAAAGTCCGCTTTGAAAAAATAGGGAAGAGAAGAGAGCCATTTTTGGCAGCCCATACAGAAAAAAAAGACAAAAACGTTTCCTGGAGATTTAGAGGACAAGCAACATCATTTGGGGATTTGTTAATTGGGCTCAAGAAAGGTCACATGAAAGTGCACGTAAGCAGGTGTAGTGTTTGTCCTGTAATGATTCATGGTTAGAACTGGAAGGGACCACGGAAGCATTGCTTTTTGGAGATAATGAAATATATGGTCACACAATTGTAGATTCAGAGCTAGAGGAGAAATGTAGAGATCATTTAGTCCAATTAGTCAAATCCCTCCCCCCCCCATTTTATAGATGAAGAATGGAGGTCAAGGGAAATTAAGAATTGCCTGTGGTCATACAGTCTGGAAATATTTAATGCAGGATTTGAACCTAGGTCTTTCTACCTTCCCAGGATCTTTCCCCATATACTAAAGGTTCTCTAAGAGTGGCTTGTAAACCCTTAGGGGTCTATGAAACATTTTCCCTTTCTGGGGAGTTTCAAGGTCAAAACTGTCTTCATCATGATACAAAGATGTTATTTTCCACATAAAAGATCACTGGGATCCTCAACAATTTTTTTTTGCTTTTTGGAGGGGGGAAGGTAGGGCAGTTGGGGTTAAGTGACTTGCCCAAGGTCACAGGCTAGTTTTGTGTTACATTTCTAAGGTTGGATTTGAACTCAGGTCCTCCTAACTCCAGGGCCAGTGCTTTACTCACTGCACCACCTAGCTGCCCCCTCAACAATTTTTAAGAGTGTAAAGGGGTCATGAAACCAAAAAATTTGAGAACAACTACCCCATACCATGCTGCCCCCTTTGTACATGTGCATTGAGAGAAAGCCCCTGTAACCAACCCCTGATTTAGGAAATGGCTGAACCTTTAGTTCACCTGTCTCAATTTCCTCTTTTGAGCAATATTTAAATGTAAAGCAGCTTTTACTTCCCTCTGCTTCTAGAACAGTTTTGGAAGTTGATAGAACCTCGAGGAAGGTCTGACGTCCTTTATTGACCTTTGTTTTCTCTTTGTCTTGACTTAGAAGGTTAAAATCTCTATTTGCCATTTCTTCACTTCCTTCTCTTCTGGTCTGCCTTTCCCCTCTCATGCAAAGGACATACACTTTAATAGACTGAGTTATTGGTCTGCCATCAAGAAAACCATCCCCATATTGGATGTAGCAGTGTAAACATTTGTATTTAAAACTCTCTGCCACTGGGTGTAATTAATTTATCTTATTTGGGCCATTCTCATTAAAACTCTCCTACTTTGGGGTGACCATGTAATGTGAATAGGCTGAAGCAAACCATGACACAAAGTTATCTCCTTCCCCTTCCCTTTCTCCTCTCCCCTCCCCTCTTCTCTTCTTTCCCCCTCTCTCCTTTCATCTTTCCTTCTCTTCTCTCCTGTCCCCTTCTCTCTCCCCCTCCCTTCCCCTCCCCCCTTCCCCTCCCCTCCCCTCCCCTCTCCTTCCCTTTACTAGCTGCAGTATTAAATATGTTTATTCTTATTCTTGTTGTGCCATTTCAGTTGTATTTGACTCTCCGTGACCCCATTTGGGGTTTTCTTGGCAAAGATGCTGGAGTGGTTTGCCATTTCCTTCTCCAGTTCATTTGACAGATGAGGAAACTGAGGCAAACAGGCTTAAATAACTTTCCTGGGGTAATACAGTTAGTGTCTGAGGCTATATTTGAATTCAGGAAGATGAGTCTTCTTTATTCCAAGCTCAGTGCTCTGTCCACCACATCATCTAGTCACCCCTATTAAGTGTGTAGTAGAGATTAATATGAAATAAATATGGAAAAATTGGTTTGAAAGGGTTTTGAATTTCAAATGGAGGAGCTTGTTTAGAGCCAATAGGGAGTGATTGATAATTTTTGAGCAGTGGAGTGATATTTTTAGGCCTGCACTTTAGGAAGATATTTTTTCAGTTCTGTGGAGGATAAAATGGAGAAGGGAGAGACTAGGAACTTGTAGTCTATGGCAACAGGTCTGATGGGTAGTCATGAAGACCCAGTCTAGGGTGATAACAGTATGAATGTCAAGAAGGGAACAGATCTGAGAGGTATTTTGATGGTATGATTGAGAAGGCTTGATAACTGACTGGATGTGGAAAGGAAAAAAAGGGCTAAACTAAAAATATCCATAAATAAATGCAAATATTGGTACAGTATAGAAATAGGAAAGGGAGGAGGGTTCCATTTGAGAACATTGGGTTTGAGATGTCTATGAAACATTCAACTGAATATGTCCAATAGGCATTTGGAGATGCAAGCCTATACCTCAGGAAAGACACTGGGGTTGGATGTATAGTTGTGACAGTAGTCTATAGAGAGGTAAATGAACCCTAATTTTCAAGTATATCTGGATTTTTGGGGACATGGTTCGATTTCCTTCTTTCTATACACTTAAAAAACCTGTTATAAGCTGGTAAAATCTCTTAAAGTTTGTATAAGAAAGTAGACAGTGATAGCTGGTGATATAATGTAGTATGAGGAATTTCGTAAAATTAGAGGACTGAACAAGCATTTATCAGGTGCCTACTTTGTACTAGGCACTATTCTAGGTGTTGGTGATACAGATACAAAGAATGAAATTGTCCTTGCTCTCAAGAGTCCCCCATCGTTCTACTGGTGTGAATTTCAGTCAGGACAGCGTCTTCTCAAATATGGTTTGAAATAGTTGTATTTGTTGTATTTCCTAGGAGAAGCAGAAGTAGAACATACTAACAAAATGATTACATACATCAATGGTGTACGGAGTATATTATATGTTTGATCATTTACAGTGATCAAAATGGCCAGTATAATTACTCATTGGACCCTGGGTTGGGGGTGGGGGAGGGAGAGAATCTTTCATTAATATATACGGTTTTTTTCCAAGTTTTTTCATCCTGTCGGTTCATCCTTCACTCCAAGACAATCAATTGTTTTCCAGCAGAAGTATGGCACCCAAGGGAGGCCTCTGCTGAGGTAGGATTCAGAGCAATAGTACTATTCCATGTAAAAAAGAAGTCCCAAACAGACCACCCTGCAAAGACAAATGGTCCTTGACATCTCATCTGCAATCAAATGCCCCCTCTGATAGCTATATTTATTACTTGGTTAGAGGCAAGATAAACACAGCAGACAGGCAAATCTCTTGGGAACTAGATTACTGAGTTTGATGATGGGGAATAAAAACAAACAATAATAGGAAGTCCTGACATCTTTGGAATAACCCTGCTGTGGGTAACTCAATATTTAAGAAAGGAGGCATTCGATAGATTAAGTGTTTTGTTTGTGCAAAGGAGTATTTTTGGTCAAGACAAATGATATGAATTTACATGCCTCCCCATGGAGATTAGGTCTTGACAAAGCATTTACACACACAACCACTACCATGGAGTATATCGATACACATGCTGCAAGCCAGGCCAAAGAGAGAAATGCTGCCCTGGTCATGCTTGGAGTCTGGTATCTCTTTCCAGGTCCTGTTTCAGTGTTAGCAGATCTGAGTGGAGATAAAGTGCCCTTTCATACAGCTGAGCATCTGGGATCTTTAATACCAGAAAGGACTTTACAATTTATCAACTTTAATTTGCTCTTTCTGGATTTGGACAGGCCAGATCCTTGGGAAGTTCAGATAGAATACAGATGGTGCCCATTTCACTGACAGGAGATCAGCCAGAGCTGTACAGCTCCTTTTCTCCTCCTCTTTGCCTCCATTTGCACCCAGGTCTTTGACTGAAAGACTGACTGACCCTCTTTCCTGCTTGAACAAGGGACTCCAACAATATTTAGCAGGGAGGCATCCATTCAGTCAGCTAGTCAACTGGTGACCTTGCTCCTAACAGGAAACAGCCTTACTGCAGGTCTTTAGTGCTTAGGGAGGAAAGTGCTATTAATCTACTGAACATGTTCTCTCTTAAGAGGAACAGGATTGGATTTGTCATCTTTTGTCCATTCAAGGAAAGATGTGAAATGCAAAAATGGAATTCTTTGTTGGATTGTTAGGGTCAGAGGGGCAAAAGGAAGAGTTGCTTCTCCTTTGCTCCTGACCCAGACATGTACCTTATTTTCTCTCTCCAGTCCTCTTTTTAAAGATCTAGTTCCTTAGTTCAGGAACATTGTTCCTGGAAGTAGGAGTGGGGGAGAGAAGCGCTCTCCTCCTCCTTCTCCCTAATGTTCTCTCTCTAGCACATGCACCTGGTGAATACCACTCCTGCTTGGTTACCATGTACAAAGATGAAGAAGGAAGCTGCTGTTCAGGAGGGACTTACAGCTGAGAAATGTTCAGTTGTCGTTGGGCATCTGGCACCATCCCTGCCACCCTTCAGTCACTGGTCTGACCTGTACCCACACTCCCTTGGGAGTCAGAGCAAGAGGGTCAGAGTAGAGCCAAAGATAACATTTTGCTACTTCTCTCTTGTGGTGGTAGTAGTGCTGATGGGGATTAGAGAGGGGAAGGATGTTCTCTGATTCTGATTTCTGGGCCTGTGCCTCTGCAGGGGCAAAGGCTAGCCCTTTTCATAATATGGAAAAAAGATGTCTCCCTTGGCCTGAAATGACAGAATTCCAGAATTTGAGAGTTAAAAAAAGCTTCAGTGGTGATCTAGTTCAACCCATACGAAATATTGTCAACGGGGATCTCCCAATCTCTGACCAGAAAAGGGGTCTAGATCAGTCATATATGGGCTGAAGCACTGATACCAACAAAACATCAAACGATTTTGAATAGGGCCTCTACCAGCTAAGTGGCACATGGAATGCAGTCAGTATGACCTGAGTTCAAATGTCGCTTCACACACTTACCAGCAGTAACTGGACGAGTTACATAACCATCATCTGCCTCAATTTCCTCAACTATGAAATGAAGATAATAATATCATCTCCCTCTCAGGGCTGTTGTGAGGATTAAATGAAGTATTATTTGTAACACACTTAGCACACTGCTTGGCACATAGTAGGCATTCAATCAATGCTTGTTCCATTCCCTTCTCCTTTCCTCCACCATGTTTGATACATCCTCTCTAGAGAGTTTATGAGAGATTATATGCAAGGATTACATAGACCAAGCAACTGAACATGGATTACAACCCATACCAATAGTGGGAATACTCAGCAATAATGAAAATTGCTGCAATTTTGTGAACTGTGTATTTGCAAGTGGGGAATTGCTCTTAGAACACTCCGGAGTGGGGGAAGGAGTAAATTGAGCTGTATTTCCAGAGTTGGAGTTAAAAGCCAAGAGGAAGAAGACATTCCCCAAAGCTCATCGGGTACCTTCATGTCACGAGAGAAAATTTTAGAGACATTATGTAATTAATTCACACATGTAACTCCTAACAAAATTTTTTTCTTCAGAATGACACCCAGGAAGAAAGACATCATTTTAAGGATGAAGAACTGAGATTCGGAAATGTGAAGTGAATTGGCCACAGTCAGATAACTCGAAAGAGAAGGAGTTACTATTTGATCCCGAGTCCCTTGCCCAAGTCGGGTCAGGGTAGGGGATGATGAAGGGCAAAGGCAGATCCCCTGCACTTCATTCTGCCAAGGTCTAGTCTTTTTTCTTCCGCGCACACCTAAGAAAGCCCTAAGCCTTTCAGAACGAGAAATCCTTCTGTCATATTAGTAAATCACTCCTAATTTATTTTTTAATTTAGAATTTTAAATACTGAGTTTCCTTAAAGTAAGGCAGGATTTTAGACTGATTGTGATCTTGCAATCGTAAGCCAAACGCACAAGAATTCAGCTCAGTGCTGTGTACTCCTCTCTGTTCCTTTGACCTCCTTTATCTTGCTTATCAGCTTGACTTGGAAACACACTTTCCCCATAGCAGCCACAACTATTTATATACATTTGGAAGACATGCCATTGAAAATTGCTTTCAAAATGTATCTACTGGGGATTGCAAGGAAGTGGTAACAGAATCCCATTGTTTGACACTATGTTTTCTTTAGAATAGTTTCCTGGGGTGCTAATAGCCAGTTAAAGTTTGAGGAAACCTCCTGCCAATGTTCCCAGAGTTTTCTCCCACCCAAATCATCTGACGCCATCTGGGGCATGCAACCTATCAGGCATTTCTGTCCGTGTTTGAGAAAGGAATTATCTAAGAAAAGGAGCAGAGCAGGGACCATTGTACTACCGTCATAGAAGTCAGAAAGTTCACTTCTGGGGAATGTTTCCTGGTACATGCTAAGGCCTAGACTTTAAAGGGATTAAAAAAGGGGTAGTTCTGGCTCTGGGGGATTTGTCATGATACCTGCTAGTAGGGGTGGGGAGTTTGTGGCCTCGAGGCCACGTGTGGCCCTCTAGGTCCTCAAATATGTCCCTTTGACTGAATCCAAACTTCACAGAACAAATCCACCTTGAGGTCACAAAGTGGCCCTCTAGGTCTTCAAGTGTGGCCCTTTGACTGAACCCAAACTTCATAGAACAAATCTTGAGGCCACATGTGGCCTTACAAATTCTGTGAAGTTTGGATTCAGTCGGAGGGCCACACTCGAGGACCTAGAGGGCCACTTGTGACTTTGAGGCTGCAGGTTCCCTACCCCTGTAAGCTAAGGCATCTACTTTAAAGGTATTAAAAAATATCTGTAGCCTGAATTCCCCCCCCCCCCCATCCCTCAACATATTTGTTGGTAATCTAAAGCAAAAAAAATTGGCATAGAGTTGTCAAAAGTTCAGTCATTTATTTGAAATACACGAATTATCATAGCAATTATCATGAATTATCATGGTCATTTTTCCCCATCTTCATTTTCCATCTTCCAGGTGACTGGATAAACCCACCTTCTGGTGGCTCCACTCCTAGGCTGCTGAGTATTTCTGAACAAAACCATAACATTGAACTAATTTTGTTCACTATCAATTTAAGGTGCGGCATCTCAGTGTCCTCCCCCATACTTGATTTCCTTTCTCCTTCCCTGCAGAGATAGTTCCAAACTTTTTTCTCTCTTCTCAAATCCCCACTGAGCCCATACTTAAAATAGATGACAGACCTATTTCACTGAGAAGATTCCTCTCCCTTCATCCATTTCATAAAACTTCTCTGTGCCATCATGCAGTCTCTCCTCTTTCTCTCTGGTCACAAAGAAAGAGATCTCCATGTTCCTCATCAAAATATGTCTTCTTCCTTTCTCCAGGTCCCAATCTACAAATGCAGGCCAGTTCATTCTTTTTGACCTGTAGGGATGGAGTTTCGAAGAGCATTGAGAAGTTGGGTTACTAGCAAAGGATCACACAGCCAGTATGTGTCAGGTGAGACTGGAACCTGGATGTTCCTGACTTGGAGGTCAGTAAGGTCTCTGTTCACATGTCAAGCTTCCTCTAAGGTACAAAACAGATAAAGCAGTTTTAGGGGAAGAATGTTAACAAGTAGAGGAATCAGGAAAGCCACCTTGGAGAATGAGCTTAAACTAAGCCTTGAGGGAATGATGGGGTTTAAATGTATAACGGACAAAGAAAGAGAACATTTCAAGAAAAAAAGGTGGGGAGAAGAGGGAAGGAGAAGCCAAGCTGAGCAAAGGCACAAAGACACAAGATGATTTCAGGGAACTACACCTATGTCCCAACTGACATAGTCCCTAATCTTTCCCCAACTGGAAATCAGATTGACGAATGTGTTTCCTTGTAATTAACTGGCCTTATTTGATTAATTTTTAAAACATATAATAGTCTGTCTCACCCGCATTTGGGGTCCAGCCCAAGCTGAGGTCTGGTCTTGATTTGTTATGCAATTGGCATGCATTACTTAGTAAATCAATATGTTTAGAAAATCAATCATTTCGTCTTTTACCCCTCAAATTGTCATGTATGAGCAGTAAGTAGGCTGGTTTGACCCGAATGGCAGTGACATATGAAATCTTATTTGCCTCAGTTTCCTCACACGTAAAATAAACTGGAGGAGGAAATGGCAAGCCATTCCAGCATCTCTGCAAAAACAACTGAAATGGGGCCATGAAGAGTAAGACATGACTGAAATGGCTGACTGACAGGTTTGTGAAAAGCACCATGGTAGGCCCTGAGATACACAGACAAACACACACACACACACACACACACAGAGTCCCCAGCTTTGAGAGCCTGTGTTCTACTGGGTATATACTAAAGGAGCAGCTGGTTTTGGTTTTGGTTTTTTTCCTTCATTTCTCTTTTAGCTGTTATGACCAGGCAGTCTATGGTTTGTCTGAAATGTTTCTCAGGAACGGAAAACCTAAGACAAAGCACACTCTACCATTTCTCACACTAGACTGTATTTCTCATACATGTACACACCTGTAGGCACAAGTGTTATGTTTACAAAAACAAAAGATAAAAGTATAAAGTACAAACCAGAACTGACCCCTCCCATCCCCCAAGTACAAAGGATTTATTATTAAGCTTAACCAAATGGTCCAAAAAAGCCGATTCTAATTATTGTCTGTATTAATGCTCTGTCTGCCTACAAAACTTTCTAAGAACTGACCCCGTTAATCTCAGTTTATTCTCTGCTGTTTTAAGACTCCAAATGCTATTTTGCTATGTATTAGAAAGAATAACACGTCAATTGGTTGGGATTGTTTCTTCTCTTTCAGAGCCCTGCCTTGTCTCCCGAAGTGACCCCTTTCCTCTCTAGTTTTTATTGATGGATGTCTGATCCTTCTGTTCTACAGGAATCCTGCAATGTCATTGTTTGTCCCAGCTGTTCCTAATTAACTCCTTTGGGCTTCAGTCTATGGATGAATGACTCAGTATGGGGTGGCATTTTGAAACTTCCCTTTTTGAAAGGAGCTGGGTTATTTTTATAATGCAATAGGACAAGGTAAACTACCAAATGCCATAAACCATTTCTTAAGGAGGTAGGTGGACTATACCTCCATGTGATTAACCTTTGGGGTTAGACTAATGAAAACAATGTAGACCTTGAGCCTATTCTCTGCTCTACCAGGTTAAAGAGCAACACTAAGAAAGCCTGAGGGATAGCGAGGGTAAGCAATGTTAACTGTAGAATAGGATGGTGCAGCCATCCAAATAGTCC
>CM053597.1:42255531-42278228 GCA_028646575.1 Pseudocheirus occidentalis | reverse complement strand
TTAGACAAATTTCGTTTGTGAAATTATTGTATAATTGTTATGTTGGTGATGAGTAGCTACCATTGTAGCAAAGGAAGGATTATTGATGATGTTGAGGGGCTGTCATGCTCTTTGGACTGTGATGAATCCATAATGGAAGTATAGGCATGGACTGTGGGACAGGCTGGTAGTTTAGTTAAGGGGGGTGGCAGGGCACTACAGGATGGACAAGTAAGGTTGCTTTTGGTGGAGTGGGAGGAAAATGCATACATATGTAGAGAAGAAACAATTGATGCTGGGTATAACATGCACACAGATCACTGACCCAGTCTCTATTCAATTTTAATGTGTTTTATTCGATGGAGAGCTGTCCTTAGAATTAGAAAGACTTGAGTTCAAATTCTCCCTCTACTCTCAAAATTGTTATTGTTGTTCAGTCATATCTGACTCTTTGTGACCCCATTTTTTGGGGGCAAAGATACCAGGGTGTTTTGCCATTTCTTTCTCCAGTTCATTTTACAGGTGAAGAAACTGAGGTAAACAGGGTTAAGTGACTGGCCCAGGGTCACACAGCTAGTAAATGTCTGAGGCTGGATTTGAACTCAGGAGATGAGTCTTCCTGACTTCAGGCATGGCTCTCTATCCACTCTCTATACCACCTAGCTGTCCCTATCTAGTCTCATTCCTGTACAACTCTAACATGGGATCTGAAGAAGTACATTCAAGATAAACAAAGAAGAAAAATAATCCACAGAGGCACGGGGGAATCCTAATCTGTATCACAGGTTTAGAGGTTTAAAAATATGCTGTAAATAAATAAAGGAAGGGTGGAAGACTGATCTTAAAATAATAATACTAGCTAACATTTATAAAATGCTTACTGTGTTCCAGGTAAGGTGCTAAGCATTTTCCAATACTGTCTCATTAGATCCTCACAACAACCCTGGGAAGAAGGTGCTCTTATATCCCCTTTTTTACAACTGAGGAAACAGACAGAAGAGGTTAAGTGACTTGCCTAGGTTCACACAGCTAGCAAATGTCAGGGGTCAGATTTGAACTCAGGTCTTCCTGATTCCAAGTTCAATGCTCCATGTGTTCTGCCAACCAGCTGCCCGTATCAGGATAACTGACTTAGAGCTAAAAGGGATATTAAAGGTCATCCAGTCCAACTCCCTCTCATTACAGATGAGGAAACTGTTTTTCAGAGAAGTGACTTGTCCTAGGTTTTACTACTAGTAGGTGGGAATCAAACCCAGGTCCTCTGATGTCAAATACAGTTCTTTCTTTCTTTTTTTTTGGAGGGCAATTGGGGTTAAGTGACTTGCCCAAAGTCACATGGCTAGTTTTTGTGTCGTGTCTGAGGCTGGATTTGAACTCACATCCTCCTGACTTTAGGGTTGGTGCTCTATTCACTGCACCACCTAGCCACCCCTCAGTTCTTTCTAATATACCAACATTTGGAGGAATGAAAGAGATCTGAGGCTATTCCTTCATCTTTTTCCAAAGTGAAGGATTCAGCTTCTTCCTGGCTTTTCTGCACTACAGCAGCCACCAGGGGAGGCCATCTAGTAATGGCTGAAGGAAGAAGAAAAGAGGAAGAGTCATTGGTGACTCCTGAGGGACATGGGAACAACCATTTGTCAATCTACCATGGTTAATAATAATGAAAGATAGTTTGAGACCATGGAGCCCTTTGAGATTTACAAAGTACTTTCCTCATAATGAGGTTTAAGGCCGACAGTGAAATATTACTGTTATCTTCCATGAGTAACAGAGAGTTCTGTTGTCTTTCTAGGGCTTCTATTCAGGTCCTGAATGTCTCTTGAGGTTTTTCTACCCCAAAGACCAATAGCCACTCTTGGTAATTTGTATGAGGATGAAAAACACCAGCAAAAGAAGACTGGAATGTGTTGCTAAAGATTATGAAGTTCTTGACAAGAAATTGTCAATCTTAGGGGTATGAGTGGTGTTTTCATCACTTGTTGATTGAAGGGAAAGATTTAAGAAGAGAAAAAACATATTTGGGAACGTGATAAGTCTGAATGGGATTTAAATTTCTGAACAATGAATTAAAATATAAGAAAGAAGTATGGATTATCTATATTTTTGATTTTGGTAAAATCTATCTCACTACCACTTGGATAATATTAAGACATGGACTGGATGATAGCATAGTTAGGTTGATTCAGAACTAGTTGAGTGATTGGACCCAAAGAGCTATCATTAATTGGTTGATATCATCTCAAAAGAAGTTGTGTCTATAAGAAATCCCTGGGAATTTTGAAGAAGATGCTTTTATTAGAATGCTCTGCTTTTCAGTATTTTTTTAAATCAATAACATGGATGGAGGAATAGATGATGTGATGACTAGGGTTTTGGATGAAAGAAAACTGAGAGTCCTAATCAGCAAGGTAGATAGCATAGTCAGGACTTGAAAGATCTTCATAGTCTGGAGTGATGGGCCAAATCCAGTAAGATGAAATTTAATAGAGATAAGCATAAAGTCATGGTTGGAAGCAACAGAGAGTCAGCTTTTGGCTACATATAACAAAAATGAAATGTCACAGGGAGATTTTCTTCTCTCCTGTGCACAGTGATGCTGAGAACATACTTGATTTCCCCTAATCCTGTGATCTGCCATAATATCATCTTTTTTACCACATATTTTTGCAAGAAATAGACCTCAATTGATCCTAGAGCCTGCAAAAACATAAGAGAGAAATGGAGGGCTATCCTGAACCTCTAAATCTGTGGGGAGACATTCCACCCAAGTGCCTTGGGAGAGAGGACTTTGGAATGAAATTCAACCTGACCAAACCTGGTGCTAAGGACACCAAAATGACTAGGGAGGCAGGTTTCCTGATAGATGGACAAGCTTCCAGGGGCAAACAAGAACTTTAGGACAGAGGAGAGATCCTATACACAGTCTTATGTTTGGAATAGTGTAATTGGTGTAGAGAGGTAGACTAAATGTCTGTGGCCAAGACAAGGGAGTTCGGTAGTAACTACAGCACCCAGAAGAGATACTACTGTGGGGAAGCTTCATCTAATGTCTCCTCTATAGGTCACGTCTCCATCATTTGCTGTAAAAAATGACGGGTTATGTGGGGAGTAGCCATAGACCATAGAAGAGTTTGGGGAAGGCACCATCTTAGAACTGTTTCCAGAGTGATGCTGTGGAAGATGGTAGATGAATCATGATGGCAGATGGTGATAACAAGGAACAAGCATGGAAGGGGCATGCCTATTTCTCTAAGGGAAGCACCTCCTGGTGACCCTTCCTGGAACTTGACTGTGATTAAGGCTATCTACGTCTCTGGATGAGGTTTGCTAATAGCTGGGCACTGTTAATTCTAATGAATTCTGAGTAAATTTCTAATGAATTCTGTTGTGAGTCTGTTTACATTAGTTGAAAACATTTCCCTTTCTTTGAGTATTGTGAACTGTGCAGGATAGTATTACACAATGAGGTTTCCAGATTTTTGAAGTAAGAGCAATGAACTGAAGAAATAAAACCGCCCCCCCCAACAAACATGTGAGTCTTTCATGTAATAGGAGAGATTCTGTCACAAGAGCAGTCCTAACAATGGGAACTATCCAACACCAGAATGGGCACCTCAAGAGTTCCTCTTCACTGGAATAATTCAAGCTGAGGTTGGACAATTGCTCGTTAGACATGGGTTGTACGGTCATTTGTCAGGGATGTGGCAAAGAGAGTTTCTATTCAAGACAGAGGATCAGTGTAAGCCTGTATCTTCCAGAAATCCTTTAGTGCTCCAGCATGCAACCGTCCCATACCTGGTAGGGTGTTTATCAAAAGGGATTATTCCCTAGAGAACATCTCTAGAAACTGATAGATGAAGCAAAGAATGGAAAAGATTTCTAGGGAATTGATGGATGAATTATTTCTTTCTCAACTACAAAGTAGTTTGGAGAAGTCTTGGAAACTGTCCTGGAGGGTTTGCTTCTGGAATACACTGACCTTGAAAGTTTAGAATTTCCCCTTGAGGTATGAAGTTGGAAAGGGTTAAGAGAAGGAGAAAGTGATTCTGGGGTTTGGTTTCCTGTTATTTTCAATTAGTTCTAGGAGTCCTGAGGAAGATGAAGTTGGGTACCATTGGTGGTCCCTAAGCTGATTGGAACTGCCCCCAAATTTCCATGTTTTTAAAAAATAAGAGCTAGTTTGATATTTTAAGAGAGATTTTCTTCCCTGTCCTCCATGAAGCAGGAGACCCTTTGGGCTTGTCCCATTCTTAAAGCAACTCTCTGGAGTCATCTCAGTGGTCTTAACACTTTCCAAGAAAAGCAATAGTGAGTAGGGATGGAATGCCTGCTTCTTGGTGATAATGAGGTGGGTCAAGGGAAGATCCCATTTTGTCCCCTGTGATAAATTAGCATGTGCCTAGCCTTACGATTTGCATTCCTTACTTGGTGCCTTTGTGAGCATTCCAGGAAGAAAAATTAAGAAATTGCAACATTCATAAAAATTGGAATATTTGGGTATGGTCATTATTCTTAAAATAAGAAAGTGAGATATGACAGATTACAGACATGAACACTGGTATCTAAAACAGTTTGAAATGCTCATTGACAGAAAGAAAAAGAATGCTGTTTACTCATACCAAATTCTTCCAACATTTACAAGGTCAAGAGGAAAGTCATTTTACCAGAGGGCTTTACATGGGCCCAGACCCTGCCCTTCCTCAAAGACAGTGTGCTTGCTGTTCTCCTGGCTCTCTCTCTTCTATGATTCATGAAATAGATTTGACACCCTGACTTTGGTCTTTCATAATAAGATGTTGTCTATTGGAGACCAGCAACCTAGTTTTGTGATGAGAATGTGAGTCAAGTCAAATCAAATCAAGCCAACTAGTTACTTTGCTAGTTACTTTGGAACAATTACTTTGCTAAGTGTTGGGGATATAAAAAAAGGGGTAGGGGTGGGGAGACTGTTGTACTTGCCTTTAGAGAGCTCACAATCTAATGGGGGAGACAAGTAGAAACAGGTGATGTGTATATATTCTAGGTTAGTCTTGAGTAGACATATAGCTACTATTAAATACACACACAAATTATATATACATACACATATGTATACATATATATATATTATACACACATATAAAATTGGAGGTAATCTCAGAAAGGACACAACATTCCAAAGGAATTCTGGGAAAGACTCCTTGCAGAAGGTGGGATTTTGGCTGAGACTTGCAGAAAGCCAGGAGACTGAGGTAAGGAGGGAGAGTATTCCAGGCATGGGAGACAACTAGTAAGAATGCATAGTCAGGAAAGAGTATCTTGCTTGAGGAGCAGGAAGGAGGTCAGTGTCCCTAGATCTCAGATTACATGGCGGAGGGGGGAAGAAGATGTTGTAAGAATACTGTACTGGTAGGAAGGAGTCAGGTTATGGAGGGTTTTAAAAGTCAGAGATTGTTTAAAAGTCAGATTATATTTGATCCCAGAGGTAATAAGGTCCCATTGGAATTGATTGAATAGGAGGGGTGACCCAAACTTTAAGAAAATCACTTTGGCAGTGATGGACTGAAGGATGGATTGGAATGAGGGGAGACAAGACTCCCCTCATTATTAGGCTGTGCAATAATCTGAAGTGAGGCGATGAGGAACTGCACCAGGGTGGTGGTAGGGTCGGATGGGAGAAAGGTATCTATACTGAAGGTGGACTTACTGAGACTTTGCAAATGATGAGATATGGTCAAGGGAGAGAGTGAGGCATCAAGAAAAACACCGACGACCAGTCTCCAGCCTAACTTTCTACATTTATTGTATATTACTTGCCTTTACACAATTTATATTCCAGTAAAACCAGGCTGATCTCTGTTCCCTGTATGTGATATCCCATCTCCTATATCTGTGCACCTACTCAAAATAAAAAGACTGTTTTCAAGGCTATATTTTTCAGTGACCACTGTACTGATTCTTGTGGCATAATCAGGATGATTACTTAATCCCATAAAGCAATGGGAGAAATCATCAGGAATTATGGACACCCCCAGCCTGTCCCCATCCCATGTTTCTTCAGGAAGCTTTATGCTCATTAGCTATGTCTTTGAGCACTCTTGTCTATGTGCTCATTCATATCCTATAGACAAGAGAAAGCTAAGGCACAGACTGGTCAAGGTCACACATTAGGAAAAGAGGAAGGTGTGTAAAAATAAAGCAGTTGGCTCTTCTAAATTTTCTAGGCCTTACCATCTGCTCTGTCTCTATGCCCTTTGGGTCCCTAGTACTATCATCTGACCTACTGATAAAACCATCCACTCCCCTGCTCAACTTTTAGGACCTTAGGTCTTTCCATACAGCAGCAAATGAACTTTCTTATATAAATGGTCTCCCTCCATTAGAATGTGAACTTTGGGAGTTGTTTCTAGCTTCCTTCATCTATTTATATTCCCAGTGCTTAGCACAATATTTGGCCTACAGTGAGTGCTTAATAAATGCTTATTCATTCATATATACATACAATTTTACTTATAAAGTATTTTAAAGGAAATTGTTGACTCTCCTTCAAAAGTCTGACTAATACTTCAGGAGAAATTTTTTTTTTTACTGACTTAAAGGAATAGCTGAATTTGTATAGCACTTTGATGACTAGAAAGGACTTTACATATATTATCTCATTTAAGTGAACTCTGTGAAACAGGTAGTGTAATTATATCCATTTTACAGATGAGCAAACCAAGTTCACTGTTTCATTTGTTATACCCTGTTGCTCCTTAGTATAAAACCTCTCAGCAAGCCAACTCTATTAATGAAAAATTGGGTTGAAGGGACCCTCTTCATCATTTGAAACAATCAACATTAAAGGTTTTCAATATCATTATAAGGGCAGATCTAAAGTCCAATGAATATTTTAATACTGATTTGTTTTTGTTGCAAAATTTTTCTCCTTGTTTCTTCTGGCTTAACCACACTTCAACGACCTATTTCTAAAATATGGTAAGAACTTGTTTGCCACTAATACCACATACCCTTGTACTTCTGTTCTCTGCTGGATTATTTGGCTACTGAAATGTTAACTTTCTTTCTAATTGAAGTGGAAATTGTTCTTCACCATCAGCTCCAGAGAAGTTTGCATGCATCTCTTTAGCTAGAATAACTTTCAGACACTAATTCATACACTCACATTTCGGAAGAAATGGAATTCTGTCTTACATCTAAGTAGAAACTCTTCGCATTTGAGGAGCAATTTTGTGTGTTGGAATTTTCCTTTCACATCATTCATGTGGTACAGGGACACATGAAAGGGTAAAAAAGCAAAAAATGCAAATTTGAAGACAATTGAAAGGAATGAGCCAAGTGACTACAAAGCTACCAACACTAGAGAGTCTCACTGGCCAGGGATGAGTTCATACTGACTTGCAAAACTAACTAGCTTGATATCTGTTCAATCAAAGCAAAGATGGGATGAACCGAGCCCACCTATACTTTAGCCAAAGTGAACATTTCTGCCCAGCGTGCAGAACATGGAATCCCACAGCGGGCTATCCAAACACTTCTAATAAAGCTTTGAAAATGAGGCATGAAACAAACCGGAATCCCAGTAGGCTCTTCCATCCCTTCATTAATAGCCTCTTATTGGATGGATTTAAGAAGCATATTTGGGGCAAAAAGTGGTTTAAGGGCATGAGTAACTCATTATTTTTTTTCTGGAAACATGTCTCCCTTTCCAAACTTGAACCACCATCATTTGAGTGCATTCTTGAGCAAAAACAAAATGGCCACTCAGGAGAAGCTGCCACATTACTCACATTCCAGCTGTTCCTTGTAGCCACAGTTCTTAACTCTCTCCAGATGTAACCCTTCACTCCTCCTCCCTCTTAATAATTTTTGTCTTGGAGTAAAAAAAAAAACAACTGAGGGGGAGGTTTTTTTTTAATCCTGTGTAAAGGCAAAGGCAGGAAAGCAAATGCTTTGAACTGCTACATTAATGCTATATAATAAGCAAAGTGTGATTTTTTTCCTCTTTGAATATGTTTCACAGGGAAAAATCTTTGAGAAACCTATAGTATTGACGATAGCAAAGCTTGCTTCTTCTATCACTTAGAGGTCGGGATATTTCCTTATTTGGAATCCTTTTTAGCCCAGAACAAAAGAAAAAATCTTGTTTTTAAAGAAAGAAGGATCAACTTAACCAATTACTGTATCAACAGACCTGTGTAAGTGAGGGTAGAAGGACGGGGGGCAGTAGAAGAGAAGGAAGGAGAAGAACTGAAGGGAGAAGGATAAAGAAATCTTAGAATTGTCCCTTCACAAGTCAATAGTATGTGTGTGTAATCAGAAAGAAGTCTCCTGTAACCCAGGAAGTTTTGGAAACTGAGATCCCACTTCTGGGATTTGTAGAGAAGAGGATTATCAGGAGAGACTGCCATTCCTTCCTTTTCACACTGGTCCCTCTACAAAGAGTTCATTACAGAAATTCCAGTCTTTTTCAATGGCCCTTCAGATGTCATGAGTGAATAATATCACAGATGCTTCCCATTTGATTTTTTCTGAATCTTTCACCTGAATGGTCACAACACATGATATATTACACCCTAAGAGTGTTTATCTATTGAACATATAGTTGGGGGGCAAGTATATTGTCAAATACCAGCATTTATCAGATTGTCATGATAACATTGGGTTTGGGGTCAGAGAATTTGGGTCTGAATCTCAGTTCTACTACTTATTATCTGACCCTGGTCAAAACTCCCTGGGACTCACATTTTTTCACTGTAAAATAAGGAGTTTGGATTAGAAGATCTTTGTCCACTCTAGCTCTGATTCGGTGATCCTATAAACCACAAATAAAGTCAAATGAATGAATCAATAATAGAAGATGTTA
This sequence comes from Pseudocheirus occidentalis, assembly GCA_028646575.1. Classification (NCBI taxonomy): domain Eukaryota; kingdom Metazoa; phylum Chordata; class Mammalia; order Diprotodontia; family Pseudocheiridae; genus Pseudocheirus; species Pseudocheirus occidentalis. Next base: position 42,269,401 of record CM053597.1, on the reverse strand, counting down.
ATACAAGACTGTTGATTTTTTCAATCCACTCTAATAATGTTGGTCCTTCTGATAATTTCTATGACAGCTAGGTGGTGCAGTGGATAGAGCTGTGCTTGGAGTTAAGAAGACTCATCTTCCTGATTTCAAATCTGCCCTCAGACACTTCCTAGTTGTGTGACCCTGGACATGTCAGCCAATTTGCCTCAGTTTTTGTCTCCAATTTTTACAATAATCTGGAGAAGGAAATGGGAAACTACTCCAGCATATTTGCTAAGAAAACCCCAAATGGGATCACAAAAAGTTGGACATGACTCAAGTACTAACTGAACAACAACAACCCAACATTCCTATGAAGCACATTATTACCTTCCTCACTTTACCAATAAAGAAACATGAGCCTTACAAGGGCAACTGATTTGGTTAAGGTCAGACAACAAATCATTGCTAAGTGAACTGGCTTCTAAACTCTTAAGGTTTCATCCCACTTGGTAATAGATTGAACTTTATAATTCAATATAATAAATGACAATTATAATAAATAAGTGTGACCTGTAAGAGAATCTGATGAAATGCTTCCTCCTCCCCTCTTTCCAGAGGTGGGACCTAAGGGGGGTGGAATAGTGCATATACTCTCAGATATGGTCAATGTGTCAGTTGCTTTTATTGAATTGTTTTCCTTCTGTATGTTTCTTTTTTAAAAGGGATAACAGGGTTGTTTTGAGGAAACTGCTTTGTAAACCTTGAAATAGTAAATAAAGGTAAATTGTTTGAATGTGTGTGTATATATACATACATATATATAATATATATTATATATATATATCACTTATTTTTTAAGAGTGTTTTGTAATTGTTAATATGGTTCCTGTGTGTTTCTTGGCCAGTAGGCTCCCATATATTTTATACTCTCTACAGCTACTTTATTTTATTTTTTTACTTTTTGGAGGGGGGAAGGTAAGGCAATTGGGGTTAAATGACTTGCCCAAGGTCACATGGCTAGTTTTGTGTTAAGCATCTGAATCTGGATTTGAACTCAGGTCCTCCTGACTCCTGGGCCACCTAGATACCCCAAGTTTAGAATGGGAAGGAACCACAGAGGTTATCTAATCCAATACGCTCATTTTAAAAATGAGAAAACAGGGGCGGCTAGGTGGCACAGTGAATAGAGCACCGGCCCTGGAGTCAGGCGTACCTGAGTTCAAATCCGGCCTCAGACACTTAACACAAAAAACTAGCCGTGTGACCTTGGGCAAGTCACTTAACCCCAACTGCCCTCCAAAAAGCAAAAAAAAAAAAAAACAAACCAAAAAAAAATGAGAAAACAGAGATTAAATAAGTTGCCCAAGGTCATATAGGTCATAAATGGGCAAAGTCAGGGTTTGATTTTAGACCTTTTAACTCCCAATTCTATAAGCTTTCTACCATACCGTATTAATGATTATATTAAAGAGGTACAAATAAAACACGGGTTTGGGAGATTTATAACATATATATTATGTGTAGACATAATTCAGTTATAAAAGGAGAAGGCCCTGATAGCAGTTCCAAAAGACTAGTTTCCAGCATTATTTGATCAATGACATTGTCACCAGAGTTAATGCAGAGATGTCCAAAGTTACTGTTTCAAGAAGATAACATTCATTGGGATGTAATTTTAAAAATATTGATATTTTTAGTTGTATTACTTTTTTGATTTTCTAGCGCTGGTATTTATTTGACTACCGTGCAGAAGGGCTATCTTTCTATTCACATGGAACCTTATTTATGCATATATAAATATACAGACAGAAACATGCCTTGTATATATCTACATCATAGTACATATGCACAATATATATGCATATATATTACACTCAAATACATATTAATATAGTGCAAGTCCCACCCCCCCAATCTCCTGTGCCCAGAGTACTGTCCCAGGTACTGAAAGCTAGACGGAGCAATGGATAGGACATTGGATCTGGAAATGGGAAGTCCTGAGTTCAAATTTGACCTCAGACACTTATTAGATGTGTGACTCCAGGTAAATCACTCCACCTCTATCTGCCTCAGTTCTCTCATCTGTACAATGGGGATAATAATAGCACCTCTCTCCCAGGGTTGTTGTGAAAATGAAACCAACTAATATTTGTAATGTGCTTTGCAAATCCTGCGTCACCATGTACATGCAAGTTATTATTATTCTTGGGAATATGAAGTTAAAAATAACAATTTTTGTCTGCAAGGAGTTGACCTTTTTTTGGGGTAGTGTGGACATGGGGGGGGGAGAAATTACATTTTTTTAGATATGTTTAGTACAATTTAGGGAACAGGACCATAGGATCATCTATCTATAGCTGGAAGGGTCTTTAGAAGTTAACAAGTTGTCTAACCAGTTAGGTTAACTAGTTAACCTCATTGTACAAATGGAGAAACTGAGATCCAGAGATGTCATTTATCCTATATCTGACAGGTATTAGGTGGAAGAATCAGGATTCAAATTCAGGTCCCACAACCATAAGTTGGGAGACCTGCATTCTTTCCATTGTACCAAGGCATACGTGATCATAATTAAATTGGAATATAGAAGAACTATGGAATATAGAAGAACTATTCAAAATCTGTCTGTTACTTATCAAACTTGTAACTATGAGAAAAGAACTTAACTTCTTAGAGTCTCTGTTGCCCTTAGAGTAAAATGGAGTACTTACTTCACCCAAAGGGCAAGGGACAGAGATACATGGAGGGAATAAACAGGCTGTAACACTACCCATGATTAATTAAATACAAAAAGCAGAATAAAAGATATGGTCAGAAGTATGTTTGGCTATTCCTGCATAAAGTCTGTAAAGTAAAGCAGACGGATAGTCTCTGTGTCATGTTGCTACCTAAGGAATGTCAAGATTTAGAGGAAGGCCCCCAGAACTCCCTAGAGAGGACTGACAAGCGGACAGAGACAAGAGTCACATAGGATGAGAAGGCATGTGAATGGATTGCTGTTGGATGGAGTGCCTGAGTCAATGAAATCTCAGGTCCATTGGATTATGGGAAAATTTCTGACTTCCCAGGGTTGTTCTGAGGCTCAAGTCAGATAAATGAGTGTAAAACACACTGTAATCTTGAAGCACTGTATACATCGAGGCTATTATTTTTGACAGTTTGAGAGAACAATTTGTATTTTAACCTAGAGCTTGAATCACACACTTGTACTCATTGATGGTAAAGCCACTAATAGATCAAGTTATCAAGTCTAGAACTAAATTGGAATTTGATTTCCTAGAGTTAATCTTTCATTACCTATGGTTTCCAAAAGGTGAAATAATGAAAGACAGCATTAGTCTATTCAACAATAAGGTCATTAAAAGGCAATTACTTGGAGACATGGGAGAGCAGGAGGAGGGGAAGGTTACTGCCCTAAGTGAAAGGGAATTCTTTTAAATTTTATGATTTGGTCATTTAAAAATTCTCTGTTTGTCCTCTGGGATTCAGTCCAGTGTGTTGGGGGGGACCACTTTACATGCTGTTCCATTAATCCTTAAAACTCCATTGTGAAGGCAATTGGGCTTCCACCTATCTGAAACCGATCAAGAGAAATGACTATAAGATTGAGCTACCAGAGTCAACTATTTTGAGTGATTAAAATAACTTAGACAAATAGCTTTGTCCTAATTTTTCAATTGGCAAAAAGAGAAGAAACAAACCAGCACTTCCACAGACCTCAATAGAAAATAATATGGTAAGAGATCCAGGATGAATTCAGGTCCAAAGTCACAGAATTTCAGAGTAATAAGGGATTCAATGACTTTCTAGTTCAAGTTCTTTTCAGGGCTCCTCTTCCACCTTTGGTGTCCACCAGATTCACCCAACTCTCACTTGTGGCTTCAAGAAGCTGTAGTATGCACAGCAGCCATATTCCAGTAAACCTGTGTCTGTGGATAGGTTTAACCAGGTGGAAGGTATCCTACAGGCCTCAGACCCAGTGAGTTAGGGGAATATTTACTCTAACCATAACATTTACCCTAAGACTTCCACTCGTGCAATGGTCAGATGAGAACAATTTGTGCCAGTGGTCACAAAAGATGGCTGAAGCAGGCATTGTAGGACACTTAGAACTTGGTCAGACATCAAAGATGTCCAGATCATCCACTGCATCCCAGGTCATCACTGGTTGTTGTCCTGACTTTTGTTTTGCCATTCAACTTCAATGACTCTGGGAGAGAGTAAGGCTGACAACTTTGCCAGTTCTGCCTCACTTGAACCTAATTCATACACAAATCAAGACAGGACTAACAGCAGATCAACTTTTTGAAAGACTTATTCAGGGGGTGGCTAGGTGGTGCAGTGAATAGAGCACCGGCCCTGGAGTCAGGAGGACCTGAGTTCAAATCCGGCCTCAGATACTTAACACAAAAACTAGCTGTGTGACCTTGGGCAAGTCACTTAACCCCAACTGCCCTCCAAAAAGCAAAAAAAAAAGACTTATTCACGATGACATCTTTCATAAGTGGTCATCCATTGGTATTTTTCCATTGTAAATCTAATAAAGGAATTGACACTTTGGGGTTTTGTCTAACTTTTAGATTGCGCCTCAATGGTTTTCTTGCCTCTACTTTGGCACTTTGAAATTCTTTTTTTCCCCATTTATATTTATGACTGGAATTTTCTCTGTTGCCCTGAAAGAGGTAAAATACCTGCAAAAGTATCCAAATTATTTCTAAAACATCACTTAGGTACTGGGTGAGTGACTAGTCCCTCACAGAATTGTTATTTAAATACAGAAAAGCAACAATTTAGTTCTAATTTTTATTAGTAGCCGAGAGAATCATGTATTTAGAAACTGGCTGGCTGAGCCCACAGCAGTTAGGGCATTTACCCCTCCCTGTTCTGTACTCAGTCATTGTGGTTTGTGGACCAGGTTTAGTCTTGGGGAGTCTGGTCACTAATAATAGCTCAGTTTAATTTACATTCACTGGCCGATCAACCAACTTTCAACTTCAGCATCTTAAGGATAATGTTACTTACTGTAAAAGTTATGGATCATAGCTTTTAAATTAAGAGTTATGGGCTATAATTCATTCCTAAAGTGAAGAATAAGAGAAGTACTCAATATACAATATCAATCAGGTATGGGACAAATAATTTATCCTTACTTATGAAAAGGAATTCTAAGAATAATCGAATCAAAGTGTGCAATAATAGTATGATTAGAGCATAATTCAATAACAATTTATAAATATGGTTACAGTGAATTTTAAGCCTTATTTAAGCCTCATGAGAACATAAATCAATTTTGAAATATAGATACTTGGGAAATATACATTTTACCACATCTGGACACTGTCCAATCAAACAGCCAAGCTTGATTCTCTTTCCAGTAGCTGCTCTCTCTAACGTACTTCTGCTCCTTCTATAACTGTGACCAACTACTCTGGTGGATGGTCCTACCATACTTGCAGATCCCTGGACCCTTTGGATTTATAAGCACATCTACCCAAGGAAGGAAACACAATAGAGATTGTTTCCAGGGACCCAGTTATGAGTTCACCTATTAGTGGACTCCAGCACCGTCAGTCAGCAAGCATTTATTAAGTGCTAACTATATGCTAGGTACTATTTTAAATGCTGGTGATACAAAGTAAGACATAAGCAACTCTTGACTTCAAAGAGTTCACACTCTAATAGAAGATATACCATACAAATAACAATGTAGATATAAAATAAAACTGGAAATGGAGTATAATCTCAGAGGCACTAAAGATGGTGGTGATAATGGAGTCTAGGAATGGTCTCTTGTAGTAGGTGGAATTTGAGCTGAGTCCTGATGGAATCCAAGGAATCCAGGTGACAGAAGTGAGGAGGAAGAGCATTCCAGGCATGGGAGACATTCAATGCAAAGGCTTGGAGTCTGGAGATGGAGTACTACTTGTGAGGAGCAGCAAGAAGGCCAGCATGGCTGAATCATAAAGTAAATGGAGGAGGGAAAAGCATAAGGAGATAGGAAAGATATGAAGAGGTCAGGTTGGGAAAAGCTTTAAATGCCAAATAGATCCCTTTCTATTTGATATGGGGGATGGGGAGGGAAGGGGAGGGAGAGGGTGGTAATAATGAGCCACTACAGTTTGTTAAGTAGGACAGAGTAGCAACATGGTCAGACCTGTACTTTAGGAAAATCACTGACAGCCGGATGGAGATGGATGACGATGGGGAGAGAATTGAGACAGGGAGAGACTATAAGCAATAGGCTAGTGTAATAGTCTACACATGTGGTGATAAAGATATGCATCAAGGGTGTGGCTTATGTGAGTAGATAGAAAGAGATACATACAAAAGATGCTGTGAAGGTAGAAATGATAAGGCTTGGCAACAGACTGGATACATAGAGTGAGTGTAAGTGAGAAGATCAAGATGATATCAAGGTGAAAAATTGGGAAGATGGTGGTACCCTCAACAGCAATAGGGAAATTCAGAAGTGGAGTGGGGTTTGGAGTAGAAAGGTAATGAGTTTTATTAATGGACATGTAGAGTTAGAGAGGCTGATGGGATAATGATTTGAGAGACCAAAAGACAATTAGTGAAGTGAGACTAGAACTTAGGAAAAAGATTAGGATTCGATCTGAGAACCATTTATGTAGAGAGGCTCACTGAACACATGGGACCCAATAAGATCACTGCTAAATGAAAAGAGAAGTCCCAACTTAGAGTCTTGCGAGACACTTGCAAGTAGTGAGTGTAGTCTAGATTCAGTAAAGTAGACCAAAGAAGAACGGTCAGACATGGAGAAGGAGAATCAGGAGAGAACAGGATCAGGAAAACAGTCTCTTCCATTAATTAGACTGTGAACTCTTGATATCAAAGACCGGTGTTTTTGGTTTTGACTTTTCTTTGCATCCCCCTGTGTGCCTGGCACACAGGGAGTGCTGTTGACTTGTCTAGAAGAAGGTAATCAAAAGTGCCAAAGCCTAGAGAGTTCAAATGAGGTGTAGACTTATAAAAAATCCTTTCGTTAGATTTGGCAATTAAGAAGTACGTGGTAACTTTAGAGAGAGCAGCTTCAGTTGAATGACAAAATCAAACGTCAGATTTCAGAGGGTGTAGATATAAGTGAGAGGAGAAATGGAGGCACAGGGTGCCTTTCTTAAGGATTTGGTATGAAAAGCTGGTAGCTAGTAGGAATAGTTCCACATTTCATGCTACCATTAGGTAGGTGCCAATGTCAAAGTCTAAAACTGAGATGGTTCATTTCTGTAGTTTAGAAGAAAAATCACCATTTAACTTAAAAAAAAGCAATTTGCTGAAGACTTAACTGTTAGTACAACAGAGTTTATAATCAAAATAAGCAACAGCCTAGAGATATAAGAACATTCCTAATGTGTTGCATCAAAGTGCCTACATAAGCTAAATTCAAGACATTTTTTATTGTCAAGAGGCACAAGTATATGGTTAGATTTCCATATGGATTTTTGCCAACCATCATAAATAACAAAGAACTCATAAACAATTCCAAAAGGCAGTGTGTCAGGCAGATGGTATTTGGTGGGGGGAGGAATTAGAAGTAGTAAGCACAGTCATACCTTGTGTATGCCTGCTGTTCTGAACTCACTGTTGTCTTGAGCATATATAGGACTTATGATTTTGTTCTATTCCCAAATGGGTTCCCATACAACGTAATGCATTATAACACCTCATGCAAAGAAAACTAGTAATTTAGTTATAATTAGCATTCAGAAGGACACTTTGGAACAGAAGATTAGCTCCCAGAAGGCAATAATAATGTGGTATGGATTATGCACAATGATTAATACACACGAACACTCAGTTGTCTAACATTTTAGTAAGTCCTTGAGGGGTTTCAAAAAAGCCTAGTTCTAAACAATTAGTCTGTTCTGGGACATGATGGTCTGGCTAAAGAGTCCCTCAAGAACTGCCTTAATTGACATGTACTTTCTTGGACTGCTCATGAGCAAAGGAACTCTTTAAAGGTTAAACCTAGTCTCAAGCCCAGTGTGCACCCAACTATGTTTTCATTGGTTTTCAGCGAGCTCAACAAGCATGTCGGTGCATTTTGTTGTGTTAAGTTTGTGTGAAAGTTGATGGACCATTGTTCTATCTCCTGAAGGTGGAGGTGGGGGGTTTGGGTGTACAATATGTAGGCCTACATTGCATGCTTAATAAACATGAAATCTCCTCAATGAAGGTGTAAAAACAGAAATATGAAATGTGTGTTAATGTAAAGTTGTTTGTTGCATGTGAAACAAAGCACTTCAAACATGTCATCTGTTTTTCACCTGGTATTTTATTTGTGACAAGGTAAATAGGTACATGGAAACCTTAGCCAATATACACATATCTATTTAACAGTGATTGCATTCTTAGAATGGGGTTTCAGTGGCAACATAGTGTTTGCTTATTGTTTTGCAAACTAATGAGTTTTTATGCTTATGGGCTTCCCAAAGTTTATAAAACTTAATCTGCCCATTTTTTGTGCCTTCAAATTAGCTGCAAGAATTGTAATATGCAAGCATATCACAGATTTCAGAACGTTGACATTGCTATAATAGGGAAAATTATTCATCACTGAGTCTATTGTTTTATGCAGGGAATGGTTATCCAGTAAATGCAATTCTGGGCTGACTCACCTTACTTCATGTCCTCTGATCCTCTTTCTAGATGTTGGCTTCACTCATTTCCATATCTGGAAATGGCAGATGGGGATCATGCATATCCAATGATACCATTCTGTAGTCTAGTCCTTAGGAAACAGAACATTTCAACAGCAATGTTCGTCTGCCAGTAAGAGGTCTCAATTTTCTCTGAATAGGGATAGTCCACAGCAAAGTCAATGTCTTCCTACATCTCTTTCCAAGCACTTTTCTCCTTTCTTGGCAGTTCTGTGCTGTCTCAGGGTGTCATTGCCTCTTAGAGTTGGGAGGCACCATAGAGTTGAAATGAAAACCAGAAGAGTAGGGCTCAGTCCTTGCTTTTTCACTTGTTATATGGGATTCGGAATGACTTTTGTGAGCTAGTTTCTTCATCAGTTAAACAGTGACAACATGTGCACAGCTTACCTCACAGAGTAGTTGTAAGGGTCAAATCAGATAAGGTATTGCATTTTGTAAACTGTGAAGCTATTATTGCTTAGTCGTAGGGTTTCCTTGTTTTGCAGACAAAACGAAAGAATCCCAAAGAGGCCAAAAGACTTAGTGAAGGCCTTAATATTTAAGAGATACCAGAAATATCTTCTAAGGTGTTACTCATCCCAGCACCTACATTTTCCTAAGGGTCATTGGAGACAGAGAAGCTTTCTGTACTTGAAAGAAAGCATATCTGGGATGGGATTCCAATCACAGAGGCAGGCACCTGTGGAGATGCATCTTTTCATATGATGTAGATGGCCCTAGGTCAGGTGTTCATCAGAGAAGAACCCTTAAATAAAGACTTTGAGATTGTTACTGACATCTCAAGTCCTTTACAGGGTAGCTTGAAACCCTAAAACTCCTTAACACCATTGCAATTTTACCCCACAAACACTGGAAACTAACCTTGACTTCTTGACCACAGAGCTGTCCAGACTACTACCAATGGAGAGTCTGAATCTACAAGGAAAGAGAAATAGGAAATAAACCTTTTGCTTGAAGTAACAGTGCATTACTCCATGTGCCTCTCATTTGGTTTCTGATGAAATTTTACAGCTGCGGCCAAACAGCTCCCTGCCAGGCTGAGGAATGATTTAAAAAAAAATTAGTATCTGCAACTTTGGCTCCTCTTTCAAATAATGTGTGATTGTTCAAACTGTGATACAAATTTTCCAACTGCATTGCAAACTCAAGGCTTTCCATCAATTTTGTTCTGTTATACTTGTTTTGTCAGTATATTTCTGAAGTTTTTTTCTTTTTAGAAAACAAACAAAAATTAACGCCAGTGTAAACATGCTACAAATACATATGTATACAAAGTATTGCACGTAAATTTGTATTTCTTAAAAGTGATATTTCAATATAATAAAAATAATATAAAATTGTGCAGATGATGTGAATTAATTTGGATGGTTAATCCTAGTTTATCAATGACAGTATGATACACAATGATAGAATATTTATACACAGATTTTTGAAAATCAGGGGTTTTTTTTGGTGGGCATTTAATTCAAAATGAATACAGAAAAATAGTTTAATAAAAGGGTTCTTTGATAATAGAAGCTATCCAGGCTAACTTCAAAAGTGAACAGCAAAAAGCACACAGAATTTGGAGATCTAACTGAGAAAGTTATAACTTCTAAAGAATTTTTTTTAAAGAGATACTTTTTCCTATGCTTATACCAGGTCTGTGTTATTTTATGCTTCCCTTCTATTCATGGCTGATACATGTTTTTTATGTGTTGATAATACAAGCTTGTAGCAAAAGTAGATATTTAAATTAAAAAAAGACACAAATATTGTTGTAGTTTCCAAACCTTCCTTAAATACACTAAAATACTCAGTCTATGAGGGCTGTTCATCCTCCCCCCCGCCCTATTAATTTACTATTTCTTGCCAGTGGTATAAATCCCACGATGATGAAATCCACTTTACTACTGATGTAGCATTGTGGGCACTTTAGAATTACTTACTATTAAGTAAGTTAGTAAAGATTAAAAAAAAGAATAAAAAAAATCTTCACTGAAGTCATAGTATGATGCCTCTTCCCAGCTTGGAGGTGAACTGGATTTCTCAAAGGCTACAATAGTAGAATTCAAGATCTGACAGGGTTAGCCAAGCTAAAAAGGCTTTGTTCACAGAGATAGGCAAGGTTGTGTCAATGTCATCCTAGGACTAGCCTTGCTAAGCATGGAAAGGCTCCTTATTGGGATGGTGGCCATCAAGTGAGGAGCAGTTTCACCTTAGTAACTCAAGAAAGCAGTCTACAAAAGCAGAGTTGTGATTTAAGGAGTTGGAGGCAGTTCCCACACCAAAGGAAAGGATTTTTGAAATGTTGATGTATTACTATAACTTAAGCACACAGTCACACACACACAATGAAGAGAGTTTTTTGAAGTATCATGACATATTGTGAACTGATATAACTAAAAGCACAAGGGAAATTTTAAAAAAATGCAGCATTTGGCAAAGTTCATTTAGGCAGCCACGACTCCCTAGATAGTGGGTATGAAGTTAATGATGATGGGTATAAGAAGAAAGAGTTTAATGTTCAGCTGAATCTTAGACCTGATTCTCTTCTCTCTAAAATACATTCTGCAGCTCCTCTAAAGAAGCATTTTTGTGGAACGACATTTTTGCCCAATGTACTTTTCTTCTTCATGAAGTAAGCAAATAATTTTCAAAAATGGGTAATGACATCTTGATATATGGATTCTTTGACATTGCAGATGCCAAACTACAGAGGTGGAAAAAATAAATAACTCACTAGCCCCACTTACAAGTTTCTCTTTGTAGCTTTAAAAAGTACTTTCACAGTACCAACAACATATTGCTTATCTCCCTGAGCCACAGTTTCAGAAGTAATGTTTCTTTTCCATAGGGAGGTGTTGAATAGTCTGCTTGATACAGTAGTGTTTGAAAGATTGGTTGTGCACTAGTTCACTTTCTAGATTCTACAGCAACTCAGGAATTTTATCCTTGCACCTCAAGTTGGGTTTATCTAGAAAGTAATGTAAGCCATTCTGCAAAGGCCTAAGTATCTAACAAATCTAGAACGTCAGGAACAAAACAACAAAACTCTCCCCATTGATGGCTCTGTTTTGATGAAGGTCTTTTCCCCAAAGCATTATGCTCATCACATGTTGAGTTTCCAAAGTATTGGAGAATTCAAATGGCATCAACATGGCGCCCACTGGTTCTATGGCAGTTGGCTTCGGCCTCTTTCTTTTGAATTGAGTCAGTGTTTTGTTTTCTTCATGCATCAGGAACCTTGTCATTTGTTAATTGCTCCCTGTCAGCCATGTCATCCTGGGGAGGTCTTGCTCGGTCAAAGAATCCACACTACCAAAACAAATAATAAAATAAAGACAATTGGATATATGGACAAACTGAAAAAAAAAAGAATGCATTCTTTTTTTTTTAATAAGTTTTTTTTGCTTTTTTTTTTTTGGAGGGCAGTTGGGGTTGAGTGACTTGCCTAAGGTCACATGGCTAGATTTTGTGTTAAGTGTCTGAGGCCAGATTTGAACTCAGGTCCTCCTGACTCCAGGGCCAGTGCTCTATTCACTGCACCACCTAGCCGCCCCAAGAATGCATTCTTTATTGAAAGTGGAGTCCTACGTGCCACAGAATGTCTGGTAGCAGGAATCTACAGGAGTCAGCTACTACCAATCTGTAAGAGGTGTTGTTAAGTTTTTAGTATTGTTAATCAGCAAATGCTACAAATCAGGGCTTGATTTATTGTTTTCTTGATTATCCAGACTTTAAAAAAGTGATGGAAAATATTAATAATGCAGATTAAATTTAAAAGCGTGCCTTGCTTTTTTGAGAGCTGATTGTTAAATATTTACTAGCACGGCCCTACCTGGTACTACCTTGAATATTTACAAAAAACTTTCCTTTTAAGCTATTTAATTAATATATGTATAAACAGATATGAATATATACATATACACATGTATATACATACATATATAATTTATTTTTAGATCAGGCTTGTGATTTCATCAGTATAGGAAGCAATCAGGGAGTTTTTCTCTCTACTAATGTAGAAAAAGAGATAAACTGATAATAACCATTAATAATACCAGTGTTCTATCTACAGCATCACCTAGCTACCCCTAATCAATACCTTTTTTGCAACTTTTAGTTTTAGAGCAGGAGTTCTTAATATTTTTATGTATCCTGAAATCCTCTGGCAGGATGGACTTGGATGCTTCTTTTTTTTGTATAATGTTTTTAAGTAATTGAAGGAAATGTCAGTTAGAGATTAGTGAAAATAAAGATGGAATCTTTTTCCTATCCAAGTTCAAGCAACCCTTGAAAGCCATCCACAGACCCCTTAGGGGTTCATAGACCCTTTGTAAATAACTGTTGTCTTAGAGATTGCTTGGGGGCACTAAGAGGTAGTGACTTGCCCAGGGTCACACAGTCAGTATGGGTCAGAGATGCAACTTGAACCAATCCTCCTGACTATTAGGCCAGTTCTCCACACATCCCCTCCTGCTTTCTCTTATCCCTCTTCTTTCCTCCAGTTCTCCAGGCTATCAGCTGGAGAGCTGCATGCTATCTACCTGTAGAGGGGAAGCCCATTCTTAGAATTAGATTTTCAATGTAGTGGAAAAAATAACTTCTTTCTTATTCATCTCCACCCTCCCCCATTTTGGGACTGACATGTAACAGTAACGAGTGGTCCTTTTGTTTTTCATTTCTTCTCCTGAATTTTCAGGTCTACTTAAGCTCCATGTAGACCTCCATGGGGGAAATGCAAAATCCCCACTAATTTTATTTTCTCCTTGTTCTTGAAGATGATAAAATATATTGATTATTGACTCTTAGAGAGAATGAGTCTCCGTTGGAATCAGCTGTTGGCTCGGCTGGAGGCTCTCTCCACCACATTTAACAGAATATATATTTCAAGGTATGAAAGGAATGCTTAGGCTTATTGTCTTAGCCATAGACTTTAAGTGTTGGAGGAGACCTTCATGATAATCTAGCCCAAACTTCTTTCTTTTATCAGGTAAGTTAAACTGAGAAACATAAAACAAGTGCCCAAGTATATACTACCTCTCATAAGCAGCCAGGTAGGATTTGAACTCAGGTCCTCAGACCTCTTGGATCTTTCCCACTACAAATCATACAGCAATCTGGTGGTAAGAGATGGCTTGTGACTATATCCACTGAATTTCCAAACAGTGCCTTTTCCAGGAGACTACACTCACTTCTATTAGAAGGTCTTCTATGGGAAGGTTCAGGGGAATCCAAATTTTTTTTTT
>CM053597.1:42233248-42255031 GCA_028646575.1 Pseudocheirus occidentalis | reverse complement strand
GATTGTAGGTTTGTATTATAATAATTGGTGAGCATGGTAATAATTCTTTTATCTTTCCATGCAAGAAGCGTAGTATTATTCTTTCTGTATGCAACTGTTTTAGTGCTTGAGAGGGGACATCCGAGTGATATGCTAGAATTCCGATGTCCCCTGTGAGGGGACAGCGGAGTGCAAAGGGTTAATATTAGTAAAGTAGTAGTAGTACTACTAGTAAAGTAATAGTAAAGTACTATTATTAGTAAAATAAAAATGAAAGAAAAAGTAAGATATAATGAATGTGAAGAACATTGTTATATCAATGGGCTTTTTCTTTTTTAATTTTTCTAGGCTATCTCCAAGTGCAATGGACTCATGTCCCATGTGTTTATATATATGGCCACACACACATAATACATACATGTGTGTATGTATGTATACACATACACACTCACAGAGGAACACAGATCTTGAGGTAAAAATGACCTCAGAGAATGTCAAGGTCAAATGCCTCACTTTCCAGATGAGTCCTTTGAGGCCCAGCACTGGTAGGTGAATTGCATGATGTCAGAGATAAATAAGAACCTTGATCCTCCAACACCAGCACAAGTGTTTGTTTGCTCCTTGTCCCAGCTCTATTTTGGGAAAAATGATTAGCTTGGAATCATAGATTCATAATGGAGACCATATTCTAATTGTATAATTTTTAAAATTAAAAAAATTGTACAGTTTTAAAAGAGAAGAATTTCTTCTGCATAAGTAATTGCTTTTGAACTCTACCAAAGACATGGATAAGACATTGTCTTATATCCCTGAAGCTGCCTAATGAATTCTACTTTGGTGACAGGGGATGAAATCACAGACACACAGAGATCAGGGCCCTGAAGGGAATGCGGAATGATTTCTACTGTCAGTTGTGATGATTCAGTTTGTAGAATTAATTCCTTTGCGCACTTCATCCTCTTTTTTCATCCCACACCATAACAAATGTTAGACTGCATGAATGATTTGGTGTCTAAAAACAGGGTGAATGGTTGCAAACAAAGGGTCATTTTCTTCAGCTACAAAGCCTATGTAGCACACAGGAAATAGATAAATTATGACCATGTTGAAAAGGGAGTATAGACTAACTAATCAATCCTTCCCAGAGGGTTGGGAGACAAGCAAATATTAGTGTTACATGTTACAAAGGAGGAGACCAAGAGGTTAAGTGTCTTGCCCAAGGGTACACACAAAAGGGCATTTGGTAAGAGTGTGGATTGGGGCTCTTGTCTTCAACCTATCAACCCTAGGGCACATCACACTTTAGAGTGAATGCTTCTCTTGCACTCTTTGAAAATCTGGTCTATTTGGACAATGAGAATGACAATGTATTTCAGAGGCAGCAAAGATTTTTTTTTCTGCTTGCTGGCTCAAAGCAGAATTCTTTCTACTCATAACACTGAAGGGATATTTCCATATGTCCCACATCCTGCTTGAGCCTGGAAACAGCTTCGTGGACCATCCAGATATTGGGGAACCAGAAATCACTACTCTTCCTCAATGTTGCCTACAATAACCTTTGTAGATATTGGGTAGTAAATCACTGACATTACATAAGGAGCTTCCTTTCTTTTTCTCTGTATCTGTTGGGAGAAGGATGCTGATGTGATCGTTGTGGAGCCCATCTGAGACTTGTGAGAACAGCAGGCTATCACTTGTGGGCAATTCCACTGATGAAGCAGTGTTATTGCTGTGATCACTGCAACATGTGTTTCTGTTATTGGGCACATGCTGATCGAAAACAAAGGAGCTGCGATTTCTCTTTTGGAACTTGCAGGCTTTGAAATCCTCTGAATGAATACTCAATATTAAAAATCAAAACCACCTCTGTTTCCTAGTCTGATCATAAATCAAAAGACAGTAGGCATTTGTGATAAAAAGTGAGCTAAATGAAGAAAGAGCCGGGGCATTTGTCCTGAAATACCACTGTGAATTTTTTTTTTATCAGCTTGTAAAAATCTAAAATGATATATCTAGACAAGCTTTAGTTGACTTAGCATAAATACAGAGAAAAATGCATTCTGCTTCTTGGTCTCTGGATTTATCTTTCATGTAAGGGGTGGTGTGGTAGTATGAGGTTGATTGGAGAGCCCTTGGCCAATTCTGAGCTTCCTAATCAACTGGATCACTTTCCAGGGTAGGGACATTTGTATGGCATCATCTAAAGGGCACATCCCATAGAGCTAGGCATGGGTACTGGCAGCTTGGTGAAAAAATACAGGGAATTCATCTGGCTAATTCCCAGCAGTTAGGATTGTCTTCAAGATGATTGGTCACTTGAGAGTCAGGAGAATAAACTCTTTTGTGGAGAATAAACTCTTTTCTGAAGTGCTACTCTTTCTTATAGTCTATAAAAGTAAGCTATTTGCGTGCCTTATTTTGTTCAGCAGAATGGACCTTCATTATAGGGAGAATTTCTCTTCTCCTCTCTGTGAGGAGCAATTAATGACCACTTAGAGAAGCAAATAATGGCAAGCCCTTATGTTTTCTCAGGTGACTAGAGCTGTCAAATTCCTAGTGGTTTTTGCTTTTTGTTTCCTTTATAAAGCTAGAAAGATACTAGTCTTCCTGAAGAATGTTTTTTTTCCTGTCCATTCTGCCCATTGATAACGTTCTTGCAGATGCCTGAGAAGAGGCATCCTAAGAGTAGTCTTTCCACATCTTAATGGTCACATTGTTGGTGACCCCAAATTTCAGAGTTCCCAAGTATGAAAAATGGGCATCAACTTCAGGTAACTCATTTATTCAAGATCACACAGGCAAATAAATGGCAAAGTCAGAATTTGAATTTGGGGCCTCTAGAGCTTAATCCACCAAACTTTCCACCAAGCCACTCTTCCTCATCTTAGACCAGAACTGGGCTAAGAAAGGTGTGCTTGTAAATGTTTAACAACATCCTCTCTAGAAAAATGTAAAAGTGTGCATTTTTTTCTATGTTTTATGCTAAGTCAACTAAAGCTTATCAAGTTTAATGCACATTATTAACATTTTCTGCATCCTTTTCTTAATTCTTGACAGTCACAACAAAAAAATCAAGCCCCAATTTGTAGCATTTCCTAATTTCTGAGGTATAAATGCTCCCACTGAAAATGTAATGGCTCTCCTGATTTGGTAAAATCCAGTTACAGCACACCACTGGTAAGATACGACGTCTATGCAAGACCTTCTTCCTTCAAAAACAGCAGTAGCTCAAGAGTAAGAGGTCCTGTCAAAGGTCACAAGTATTTATTTTTTGGACAACTATGGAATGAGTTTTTGGACCTTACTGTGTTTGCTGGTTCTGCTCATTGTCCTACAGGTGTGGGGAAAGAAGACTTGGCAATGGCGACACCTCTAACAAGCCAAAGTTAACTTCTCCTAGAGTACTACACTTGTGCAAGAGAAGAAGAAAGTTCTTTAGGTTGGGTAGAGAACAGAAGGGGAGAATCCCAAGCCTAAGTCATGTACACAATCCATGGCCTTGACTGGGCCAGAATTCAGCTCTCTGGATCTTCCCTTAGTAGTTTATTTCAATTCTATCATTGTTACCATTGTAATAGAATAATTCCACTATTGCAGGAATGATATAGATTATCTGATCACCAAAAATACTGTACACCCAACTCGTTTCCTAAAACAAAACTGTAACATACAGAAAAGTTCAATTCATAAGGTCATGGCTTTAGAGTTGGAGAAGACCTATGAAATTATCCAGTCCAACTCTCTCATTTTATCAAAGAAAAATCAGATGGAAAAAGGGAAAATGATTCAGGTCAAGGTTACATGGGGAGTGTCAGTGTCAGAATTCATTTGTTTTTTTGGGTGAGGCATTCAGGGTTAAATGACTTGACCAAAGTCACACAGCTAGTAAGTGTCAAGTGTCTGAGGTTGGATTTGAACTCAGGTTCTCCTGTCTCCAGGGCCAGTGTTCTATCCACTGTACCACTTAGGGGCCCCTCAGTGCAAAAATTTAAATCCATGCCCTCTGACTCCAACTCCAGTAATTTAAGTATATTAAGTAAATTAAGAATTTGTCATGTGTAGGACACCAAGAAAAATAATCATACCTATACTGTGCTTCATGTTTTGCAAAATGCATTATGTATGTTGTTTCATATTGTCTTCACAACAATTCTGGGAGATAGGTGCTATTATCATTGATATTTTACAGATGAAGAAACTGAGGCAGAAACATGTTAAGTAATTTTTGCTTAAGGACATGTGCCCAAGGCAGTACTCAAGTTTTCCTAACTTTCAAATCTCCT
The DNA here is from genome assembly GCA_028646575.1 of Pseudocheirus occidentalis. NCBI lineage: Eukaryota > Metazoa > Chordata > Mammalia > Diprotodontia > Pseudocheiridae > Pseudocheirus > Pseudocheirus occidentalis. The sequence continues at coordinate 42,250,769 of CM053597.1, read as the reverse complement.
TTCACATGCCAGCTACTTAATAAAGACTCACTAATAGCCTCAAAGGCAGACAGCCTATATGGAGATACTAGTTCTGTCTTTCCCACACCAGGATTAGGAAAGAATTCCTGGAAAATTAATTTTAGAAGAGGTTTATATGACATTTCATAAAGTCAGATAAAAAGTAATTAGCTTATTTCTCTACTTAAATAAGAAAGTGGCGATTGTTCCAAAGAGACCCTTGCATATAATCATGACCACATGAAGAAGAGTAACCAAAATGGTCATTGATCCATTTGTGGAAGTCAAATTTCAGGATGATACTTACTGCTACTTTTCCTTCTGGGAGTTGTGCTGGCTGGTCATTATAGGGCATCTTCTTAACTTCAAAGGACACAATGGAAGCAAGTGAATAGGGATCATTTTTTCTCTGAAAATACAAAAAGATTGTTAGACTGATTAAAATATAAAAATCACAAAGTGTAAAATTTGTAAACATCCAGCTGCCTATACTTTTCAAGATGTGTGTAAGAGTATTACCTTAACATTTCTGTAGTGTTTGTAAATTTACAAAGTTATGTAATCACAACCACCCCATGAGGTGGTGGTATGTTATTAACCCCACTTCTAGACCAGGAAATTGAGCCTTAGAAAGATAATGTAAATTACCCAAAATGACACAGTGACAGTGAGAATTTGAATTTCAGTTTTCTGACTCAGACTCCTCTTTTGGATATGGCATGTTCTAATGGAAAATGATGGCCATAATAAAGATAGCGTAATCATCAATGAAATAATTTTACCAAGCTCTGTTTCTGTCCCATTACGTACTCCCATAATACCTCCTCCTCACAATTAGAATGTTTTGACATGATGATAGACTTTTTAAATAACCATCTGGAAATAGAGTATAAGGGTATGCTCATTAGTACCTTGAACTTTCCCATAGTAGGCCAAAAGGTTTTTTTTTTAAGGTACAGTAAAGCATCTCTTTTTCTTAAGTTTTTTTTTAAGTGTTGTTCTTAAGCAATCTCAAGCATTTAGAATGGCTCTGAAGTAAGAAGTAAAAAGTAGTAAAAGAAACTATATTTCTAGTAGCTAACGATCTCCAAATGGTAAATGAGGATAAAAACAGCTCAGAACAACTCAGATCAGTAGATAGTTCATGCACATACTGGTTGGTTTTCCAAAAAGCAAGGAGTGCCCTGTTTAGCTGGTGAGTGAGGTAAAAGGCTTGGGATCTGCTGTCAACTGGGAAGTAGAGATGTGGCCCCAGTCTTCCAGCAGCAGGGGCCACATGGGTGATTCCTTATTCTCCAAGACATTTTATTATTAATGAAATTTCTCTCTGTGAAGTTGATGCCCATTTTTCACGTGTGGAAACTCCTGAACTTAGGCTTGCTAAGAATGTAACCATTAAGACATGGAAAGACTACTCTTAGGATATCTTTTCTCAGGCCTCTACAAGAACATTATCAATGCCCAGCTGCAAGGGAATCAAAAGGCACAAAAGGAAAATATGTCAAGAAAATGTGAAATTCAGGGAGAGGAGTGAGGATTCCCAATGGTAACTAGCAGTAATTTAGAGATTAGAAATGGCAAGAAGGATCAGATGTAAACAATGAACACTTTGGGATGAAGAAGAAAGATAATTGACTAAACTTGTTGAATTAGTTGCCAAAAGAGTTAAATATGGCATGGCAGTGACTGTCATTCACTTAAGCAATGCCCATCTAGTTACATCTAGGAAGCAGTACAATAAGAAGGAAGGAAATTATCTAAGAAGATATTTCATTAAAACAGCTAAAATTTAAAATGAAAAACGTTTGCAGTAGTTTTCAGCAGTCCAAAAAACTCTCTTGTCTGGAGTGGTTCATTTCTTGATTCCAAATAAGAGCTATTTTGATATATTAAAAAAAATTTAAAAGCTCTTAAATACTGATTAGAAACGGAGAAAAGACACAATGCATCCATTTGAGTTAGAAACAGGTTAAAAAGATATACTGAACTTATTATTTTCAAATAAATACAGTAAGGAACAAAAGCTTCCAGAACTGAAACTTTATTGTTTACTTGACTACAGCACAATTTTGTTTTTTGTATTTAAATGAAACTTTGAAAATGAATGAATTTTTTTGTTATCTTAAGTAGGTAAACAATGACCCACTTCCATCTGTTTAAATGGAAGCCTCCTACTAGATAAAAGTAAGCTATTATTGAGTCCCATAAAATTGTTACAAGAGTTTATTATTGTAAAAATAAATATAGAAGGAACTTATTGAATTCTAATGGGATGAGTTCAATCTTTCTGAAAAAGACTATCTATCCATCCATCCATCTATCCATCCATTCATTCATCTACCTAAGCCACCCTTAGGAGTGGAAATCCCACATTATTTCTATGGAGTTTTTTTTCAGTGTTTAATCAGCCCCATAATCTACAATATCTTCCTAGTATCTAAATAAACATTCCTCCAACATTCCTATAATTTAAACTAATTTCCTCTTTTATTGCCTTATGATATGAGGTTAGATTTTGATACTCTTCATGCAAACCCTCAAGCTGGTAGTATTACTATTTAGCCTGAAGGTTATCAATTTATTAATTTTGTGTGTGTTATGGATCCCTTTGGCAGTCGGAGGAATTCAATGGAAACTTTCTTCAGAATAATGATAAGTGCATAAAATAAAATATGCAGCATTACAAAAGAAACCAATTTATTGAAAGAGTTATAGTAAAATAATTATTTTAAATTTCTTTAAAATAAATATTTTAAATATTTAAAATATTACCCCAGGTTAAGAATACTGAATTAAACCTTTTATCTTTATAGGATAATTAACCCATTCATGAGCTAGAAATGATCTCAAAGATGTCAAATTTCAAATAACACTTAAAATGAATTTTTTCATGTTTTTAAAATTAATCACAGAGAACAGTGATTAATTGAGGATTAATGTTGCATAGGTTAACAAGCCTAAATTCAAAACCAGATTTCTAACTTCCAATCTTGTGCTATTTCCACTATACCATGGCTTTGGATCTGGGATCATTTTGGTGATTTATTTCCAGTTTCTTGACTGTTTGCTGTCTGACTAACACTGATCTTATTGGGTCACTCAATCATGTTCTTAATATATAATAGTTTGAACAACTCTGCCTATGATTTTTACCTCATATAAACTTGGTGGTTGCAATCCATTTTCTAATAGATAGATAATTACCTTATAAACCACTCTGACAGACACAGTGGAGAAACTAAGGATTCTGATTTCATAGTCTTTTTAAATATGAGAATTGCATTATTTAATGCCATCTCATTAATGGCCTGCTTTTGTCACTTGCCTATTCAAAATCCTTTGAGGTGGTTTCTATTGGCTTATGGTATAAAATCTGAAGTTCTTTCGGCATTCAAATTCCTTCACAATCTGTCTCCAACTTATGTTTCCAGCTTTATTGCCCACTATTCTCCCTTTTCTCTATGGTGGAATCAAACCAGACTCCTGGCTAAGAATCAGTCCCACTCAGATGTGAACACACATTATCCTAATCTCAACCTCTGCTTTCCCCCACCCCCCAACCTGACACCTGATTCATAATTAACGCAATAAAAAACCAACAAGCTTTTTTTAAAAAAAATAAATGCTTGTTATTATTTTTTTTATTAAGTATTTACTCTGAGTTTAGCACTGTCTTAAATAATAGGGATACAAAACCAAAGGAAATTACTCCCACTTCTCAAGACCTTCCATTCTAATGGAGAAGAGAACCATGTCTATTATCCCCATGTTCCTTATATGGAGATTAACCAGAGGGAGCATTTGGAACTCCCCGGGGATCCCATATCTCCTACTAAAGACAACTGCTTTCTCTGCTTCCATATTGTAACTAATCACTCTTTGCTTATATACTACTGTTGACAAATCACTTAGACTGCTTCCATTGAGTCATTCAAAGCAAACACTAATTCTTCCAGGAGATCACTACTCTTAATAATATATACTACTTAATATACGAACATATCATCACAAAGAAACCTATTCTGCCAACTGATATGTTCAAAAAGCGTCCTGATGGTCTTAAGTGGCAAGTAATTCACTACTTTGTGAGTTGTGTTCCCGAATGCTTTGGGCACACACTGTTATCTCCTTAAAGTTTATCACCTTCTGAAAAAATTGCAAACTTTCTTGGGGTTGAGACTAAGTATTGCTCAACTTTGTATCTTCCTAGGTAGGGAGTACATTGCTCTGGATAAGAAGCTGCTTGGCAAATGTTTGCTGTGAATGAATTAGGGCATGGATGCATCAGAGCACTTTCCAAAAAAACCTTGTTGGACAGGTAGTTTCTGTATTATTATTATTATTATTTTTTGCCATTTTATAAATGAGAAAACTGAAGGTCAGGGAGGTCAAGTGACTTTCTCCTGGTCACACAGCTAGTAGTTGTCAGAGCGAAATTCCATCTCAGGGTTTCCTGACTCTAGGTCTCCTCTAAGTGACTTCTGCAAAGTGAACCTTTCTTTCTGCTAAAATACATTAGTACACAGTACATACATAGTACATAGTAATAAATGTTCATTGGATTGGATCAAATTGCTATCTGGCAGCTGTTGAAATAGACTGGAGCCTATAAACTTTATTGGCATTTCAGGGACAGGAATAGCAGGTCTCTTGAAAAAAAATAAAGTTTGCAAGGAAGACACTTTGGGTGGGGGAAGCAGCAGGAACAACACATTGTGACTTGCATAGTATGTAGGGGTCCTGGGCAGCAAGAAACAAGGTGGAAATATAGCTGGGGTCCAGCTTGTGGATGGTGTTCAGTGTCAGACAAAGGAATCTGGTAATGTAATGCATTGAAAGTTTTTGAACAGGGAGAGGATAAAAACAGTTTTAAGATGAATCTCACTGTAAGGTGCAAGATGATTTTTTTTTTTAGAAAAAGCACATGGGTCATTTCAACTGTTCAATTTCACTAAGCTTTTCTAAGGCATCATCCCATTTCTCTTTCTCAACATGTCCTTTTCTCCTTCCTCCCCTTACAAAGGAAATAATTTTTAATTTGCTGTATTTTCTCACTAAGAAAATTACCATCAAGGTGGAGTGTTTACATTTTCTCCACTCAAAGCCCTGTCTGTCTTGCACCAGTGATCCATGGTTTTAAATTCTGCATGGAGGAAATCCTCTAATGGCTGCAGCCCAGTGAAATCCAGCACCTGCCTGATGTGGAAGGGCACATGCAATAAATGCTTCAGATGATTTATTTTCCCTGAAGTGTATAGGGAATAGGGGTTCACTTACTACTTTAGATCAGAATTCTCTGCCAAATCTGGAAGCAAACATGTAGCAAATTGGGGAAATGATATGAAAACATCGTGAAAATTCACAAAAAGGCACTTTGAAAAAAGAAAAAAAATTGAATATTCACCTACTCTGATGCTATTTCAGACATATGAACATATGAACTTGGATTTAAAAGAAATTAGACTGTGGACAAGTAAAGGGAAATGGAAAATATAATTTATTTCCCTAGTTCTATACTCATATGTTAAAGGCCCCCAACTTTTTAGAAAGGGATCTACTTTTCTCTTCCCTGAAATGATCACTAGCCACAGGGCCAGGGCAATCTGGGCAGATGTTAACTGGCAGCTGAATGGACAGGCCTTGAAAATCACCCGAGTCTTTGTTTTGGGATCTTTTTTCTATCTCATAGCTAGTTCCTGGTAAATACCTGTGTTATTGAATAGATTTTGCAGGTTGAGTAGATCTGATTGAGTAGTACTCTCTTAATCATACTCTTTATTTAACAACTATCATACTGGAGTGGGTTAAAGATTAGGGGATTTATTCTCCCAGATAGTAATTTATTCTAATAACAGCAATCACTGCCATATTGAAGGTTTTGAAAACTGAAAAACCAGCTGAGGTTAATATCATTTGACAGCCTTTTGGCCCATCCACTTGCCCTAACCAGTCATTAATGCTCCGGAAATGTCCTGCAGCTCCTCCATAACTGCTTCATTTAAACTGAGGTTAGGAGACCACTGGCTGTCTCTGTTTATGTACTTTTGTAGAACAATTTTTTTTCTGTAATGGTACATATAAAAGTTATAGGGTTGGCAACTAATAGAGTTGGAGACTTTTGAGTTGGACAAACACCTAGTGTGTGCTGGCAGCTGAGTGTTCTTCCCCACTCCCACTCTCCTGCTTTCTAACTTATTTTCATGGAGCACTTTATTTTTGACCACACGGCCCATTTATGGAGCCTGTGCTTAAATATTCACCATTTACTGGAAACAAAAGCCTTGTGGTCTGAAATAAAAAGCTTAAGCAATTACTGGCAAAACTTTAAACCTTCAAGTAGACTTTATGTTTCATGCAGCAGTCATAGATCCCAAGATAGTCTGGAATAAACTGAAAGAAAATATTTTCCGGATGGCCCATGGACAAAGGAACACTTAGAGGAACATCATATGCCAAATTGGTGGTCTACAGATTTTCAGTGGAATACCAAACATCAGGTTGGGGAAGAAAGGCTATATGACAAAATATTAAATTATGGGATTAGAAAGTACACATAGTTAAAGAAAAAGACATAAATCCATCTCTTTTGTTATTAGTTTCATATATATGAAAAAAGCAGGAACTTGGAATATGTGACTTTGGGAGCCAGGAGCTAAGTACACAAGTAATGATTTTAGAATCATAGAATTTAGCAGTTAGAATGCACATCAAACTCAACTCTCCCCTCTCAGAACCTGGTAAATTCAACAACAACAAAATAAACCAAAGAGAAACTGAGGCAGAATATTAGAAAAGTTAGATATGACAGATGTCTGGGGAAAATTTAATGGGAACAGAAAGGAATATACCTTTTTCTCAGGAGCACATAGTACTTACACAAAAATTAACCATGTATTAGGGCATAAAAACCTCAAAATCAAATGTAGAAAGACAGAAATATTAAATGTATTCTTTTCAGATTATAATGCAACAAAAATTACATTCAACAAAGGAAAGCATAAAGATAGATTAAAAATTAATTGGAAACTAAATAATTTAACCCTAAAGAATAAGTGAGTTAAAGAATAAATCATAGAAATAATCAATAATTTCATTAAAGAGAATGACAACAATGAGACAACACACCAAAATTTATGGAATAAAGCCAAAATAATATTTAATGGGAAATTATTTCTCTACATTCTTACATTAATATAAAGAAAAAAAGAACAGATTAATAAATTAGGCATGCAACTAAAAACACCTGGAAAAAAATTAAAAGTCCTCAATTGAGCACCAAATTGGAAATCCTGAAAATCAAAGGTATGATGAATAAGGTTGAAGGTAAAACAAAACAAAAGCATTGAGCTAATAAATACATCTAGATCTGGCTTTTTGAAAAAAAAACCCAATAACATAGATAAGTATTGGTTAAATTGGCTAAAAAAAAAGGTGAATTAGGAACCATCTAGTTCAACCCATACAACAAAAGAATACCCATTATGATATACCTGACAGGTGCCTTTCAATGAGTAGGAACTTACTATTTCCTAAGGCAGCCTGTTTTACTTACAGATAATTATAATTCTAAGATAATTTTCCCTGACATCATGCTTAAGTTTTCACCTTTTCAAATCCCACCTATGGATCCTTGTTCTAATCTTGGGACTAAACAGAAAAAATCTAATCCCTCCATCACAAGACAAAGGGGACATCCTATCCTTGTTGAGTTTCTTTCTTTTCTTTTTACGTCAAACACCCCCAAATCCTTCAAGACCTCCTTTCATGATATGGACTCAAAGCCCTCCATCATTCTTGTTGCTTTTTTCTATACTATTTGGCTTATCTATAGGGTTTGGACTTGTGATTTCATTGCTATTGGGAAATCCCTGGTAAGGATACTCCCCATTTGAGGTTTTCTTGGCAAAGACACTTCTGTGGTTTGCCATTTCCTTCTCCAGTTCATTTTACAGATGAGGAAACAGGGTTAAGTGACTTGCCCAGGGTGACACAGTTAGTAAGTGTCTGAGGTTGGATTTCAACTTAGGAAGATGAGTATTCCTGACTCCTGGCTTGGAACTCCTCTATCCACTTGTGCCCACCTAGCAGCCCCAAAAGTAGGGTGATCCTAAGTAAATCCATACAATGTGAGTGACTCAGTCTTTTCATATCCTATTAAAAAAGCTATGGAGCCAGAAAACCAGGATATTATTGAGGGCATATGTTACTTATAAGAGGAGGAGGGTATTCTTACAAAAGCAACTGAAAAATTCTCTATTTTATAACATTCTTTAGAAGAAACATTAAATGTTGCCTGGTTTTTATGCTGAAGATTTCTGAGAAATTTAAGATCTAATAATAAATGTAGGTCAGGGAAATAATCACATTAAATAGAAGGAATACAACAGCTATTTATAACTAAATGAAATGCTTGGATTTTCTGACCTGGTTTATTACAAAGTTATAATAAAAATTCCTTTAATTGTAGTGTTGATATTTTCAACATATGGCTCACAAGCAGCCTATCCTCTCTTCTTTGTTATCTAATTACAAAGGTTTTCTTCCTTGGTTGTTGTCATTGTTCACTCTTCATTCTTGAAGAGGATCAGTGTGACATCATGAGAGTGATGACTTGTGCATGAACGAATCAATATATGAATGAGTGAACGATCAAGCATTCTAGTAAGCAGTGGGGCTACAAATACAAATAAGCAACATGGTCATTTCCCTCAAGGGATATTTTTTCCACTTTAATGGAGACAACAATACATAAAGGGGAAGAACCAGAAAAGGACTGGGCACACATAGCATGTAGTTTGGAAATGCCCAGAAAGTGGAGTAGTGACTAGCTTCTGGGGCAAGACAGAGCAAAGGCTCACATACCAGAGCCCTAGATTCCAAGGGTAGAGTCTGAATTCCAAGGGGAGGGAGATGAAGAGGATGTCCAGAAGGCAGCTGGAAGGGTTTTGAAATGGCTTCAATATTTTAAGTTTGGTGTTCATAGCTCTTTATAATCTAGTCCTTTCCTATCTTTACAGTATTTTTTCCCCTTACTCTCCTCTGTGCACTCTATAGAGTGGCAATACAGGTCTACTTGCTATTCTTCTCATGTTTCCATGTTGTTTCCATGACCTTGCAATAATTTGCAAAGTGCCTGGCACATAGTAAGTATTTAATAAATGCTTGTTGATCAACTGATTGGGTTTCAGTTTGATAATGTCCTCCTGGCCTCTTACTCCTGCTCCCTTCTAAAAGCAGTGGTCAACTTAGGAATGGCAAAATATATGATGTGAGAACAAGGTGAGTTGGTGCAATTTTGGAAAGAAAACCAAAAAACAGAGAAGGATTCAAATTCAGACTGTCATTTAAGAGTTGTGAGACCTTGGACAACTTACTTTCCTCTTTGAATCTCAGTTTCTTCATTTGCAAAAAGGTGCTAATACCACTATCAGCTGAGTGTAGGGGAAGGTATTTTGTATACCTTGAAGCACTATATAAAAATGAATTATTACAGAGTTTATTGTTATAATCTAATGTTTTCCCCCATTATACCATAGCACTTTTTGGTGAATATTTGTTAAATTTTGTCAAAATTCCAGTGTTATCTATAATACTTTTGTTCTGGTTAAAAATCTCATCCAAGAATAATCAATGTTATCTTCAAATGTGGATGGAAAAAGAAAAAGAAATCTATCCTCAAGTGTAAGTTTAGATAAAGAAAACAAAGCTTTAGGAATTTTAGAGCCCTTTAAGGAATTTCACTGAAAATAGTTTAAGACATTATGAATCACTCCAAAAACATGATCAAAGGTTGCATTCCATTTTTAGAAATTTATCTTTTAGATTGTAGAAGTGATTCCATGACTATGCTGGAATGAGGTAGAGAATCATGTCATTACAGGATGTAAGATTGGAACTGATGATAATATAACTCATTTCCAGACTCCCTCTGGAAGGAGAACAGAGAAGGGCTTGTGGTTTGTGATGTATTTGATTGAATAGTAGGTGATTAAAGTATGTGTTTAGTTAAAGCACAAATCAATAAAAATGGGTACAGGGTGGAACCTCTCAGCTCAAGTTTGAAAAGCTTATGCACCCTTATCTATAGTCTTTACTTTCATTCATCTATGGTGCCTTTAAAAAATACCGATATTCTTCTGTTAATGCTGTATGGTTTTGAGTCATAGACTACCGCAGTCTCCAAAGAATTCAAGTAGTAAGTCACTCAAAGGGCAATGAAGTGATGCATGAAAATGCTGCAGCTTATTTCTAGCAAAGAATTGCACACCAAAAATCATATGAAGGACATCATTGAGACTGGAAGGCAATAGAAGCCCCTAATGGACTGAGTGATGGAAGAGAACTGGGTAGACAGCCCCTATGTTTCATTGGCACTCATGTACATGATCTAGAACAGGGGTTCTCACTCTTTTCTTGTGTTATTGACCCTTTTGGCATTCTGGTGAGGCTGATGGACTTCCCACAATAATGCTTAAAAGTGCATAAAATAAAATATACAGTATTACAAAAGAAACCAATTACATTGACATATAGTTACCAGAACATCTGAAAATACAGACCCCAGAGTAAGAAGCCCTCCAGATCACTGGGTGGTCCACTTGTAGAGGGCAGATGGGAGAGCATGGGCAAGAGTGACACTAGATGAGAAGGCATGGGTAGGCTGTGATCCATAGCAACAGAAGGAGTACTCATTTCCAGGAGATCAAAGTTATTATGATCCCAATATATTAAAGAAAATTAAGCTACAGGAGAACTTTGGCAAGAAGCAAAAGGTGTGACTACTGGGAAAGGGAGCACCAAGACAATATTTACATGATTAAGTCCTATGGGGCCTTCTATTTGATCTTATATGGCATTTTAAATTAAGTCAAATAAAATGTATTTCCATGGAGATATACAATTTAACTCACAACAAGTATTTTTTAAATGAGATTGAGAGTAAACTGATGGAAATAACTGAAGAAACATAGAACAAATAGATGGTTAAGTAATCAGATTTAAAAAAAAAGAAATATGGCTTTTTTCAAAGGGAAATCCCTAGTTCTTAACACAAGATGGAAACAAAATCGTTAAACAGTCCATTCAATTCCCTGTTCATTATTTACTGTTTTACAGATAATCCAAAGCAATGGGTCTGCTAAAAAAATTATATATGCACTACAACTTTACCCTAATGGGATGCTTAAAGTCTGTGTTACTGAACATATGAAAGGAAAAACTACTTTATATTAGGTCTTTTGGCACTAGAGTGAACCCAACCGAGTTAGGGCCACTCAACCTCAGCTGGCCTCCTCAAATGAAATTCCTTTAAAGAAATAGTTGCCTGCTTTGGTTTTGAAAAGAGTTTCTATGACTTAGCTATTCTCAGCAATCCAGCCATCCAAGACAACTCTGAAGGACTTAGGATGAAAAATGCTGTCCATCCCCTGAGAAAGAACTGGTGGTGTCTGAATACAGACCAAAGCACACTTTTTAAAAACTTTCTTTATTTTTCATGAGTTTGGTTTTGTCTGTTTTCTTTCACAACATGACTGTTTGGGGTAAGTTTTGCAGGACTACACATGTACAAGCTATGTCAACTCATTCACCTTCTCAATGGGGGTTGGGTGGGAGGGAGGAAGGGAGAGAATTTGGAACTCAAAGTTATAAAAAAGAATGTGAAAGATTGTTTTTACATGTAACTTCATGAAAATGCAAGATTAAAAAGAAAGAAAGAAAAGCAATTCGATTTAAAATTCATTTTTCACTTCCATTACCTGGAGAAAAGTTTGGGCCCATAAGCGCGCTCTGACTTTCAGGACTGCACTCTCACCTCCTTCTAATCGTCCAACTATGCAAGAGATTCGCAAGCACTCAATGTTTGTACAATTCTGTAAAAAAGAAGTTTGGAGAGGTGCCTTTATGGATTGCAGTAAAGACACAACTCAATTTGGACATGGCAACTATTCACATTTTCTTATCCACGGATACCGTCATTTCCTGATAAACCAAGTCTCAGTTTAGCGGAAGCAGGAAAGTTCTTTGTCCACCAAGAAGAACTGGACACTTAAACATGCGATCTCAGAATGCCAAGACTTCCTTCAAACTTCTAAGATGGGGGAACTGTGGTACAATGTTGTGATTTTATGCCCTTGGCTTTTCCTTACTGTTCTGTACCCATGAAATCCTCATGGGTGTATGTCATAGTCATTTCAAGATGAGGTTTCACATAGAGAATTTCCTGCAGTAATAGACCATAGTTATGGCGAAGATTGCATTGTCCTTTGCTCTTATTTTTTCTGATACCCAAAAGGAGTAGTGTGTATATTTACGTCTTGTTCTGTTCAGACTACAATGATAATAATGATGATGATGATGAAGAAGCTAGTAATAATAGCTGGCATTTACATAGCATTTCAAGGTTTGAAAAGGACTTTACAAGTACTGTCTCATTTTTACCTCACAACAAACTTGGGAATAAAGTGTTGTTATTGGCCCAGTTTTATAGTTGAGGAAAATGAGACTGTGAGGTTAATGATTTTCTCAAGGTCACACAGCTATCAGGGGTCTGAGTTTGGATTTGTTCAGTCTACCACACCACCTACCTGAATGAATGAATAAAAAGCATTTACTATGTGCCTGGAGCCTCCTATTCTACTTGAATTTCCTTCTTCCATCTTCCATCTCAGTTCATGTTTTATAATATCCTTTATGGCTCTAGATCTTGCAAGTCTGGATCAAACCACTAAGGAAGGATTCATGACAAAAACTCATATTTATATGGTTTTTAAGGTTTATAGGACACTTTCCTCACCATGTCCCTTTGAAGTGGGTTATAAAAAATGACTATCGCCATTATATTGGTGACAAAACTAAGACACAGCAAGTCAGGTAACCTGCCCAGTGTGACACATGTAGGAAGTGTTAGGGATGAGAATGAAACCCAGATGCTCCTACTCAAGGCTACTGCTACTCTAGTCTGCTTCTTGTGGCTAGCTTGTGATAGCACCACATTAAAAAATCTAATTGCCATAACTGAATGACTGGTACTTGGAAATTAGTTTTGTCTCTATGTCTAAACTTCTCTTTCTGATTATAAATTCAGTAATTCTGTATGTTCCATTAATTCCTCTGGGCACTAAGGGTTCCACTGATTACATCAGTTACAACTTACTGGATAGCTCCCCCAGGGGAAAAAAAATCTAACAAACTGAATACAGATACCAAGTTTGCTCACTTTCTTATTCTCCATTGGATGAAGCATATATGTTCTTGAAAAGTTGCCTTTAAGATGAAATTTTGGAGGATGACTTCCATTTTCCCTTTGGACTGTATTATTGAATAGTACTTGCTTTCTCCATAGGGAAGATGAGCAGAATGTTATGAGTTATCAGTTTTGAAGCCTGCAAAATTTCACTTTAATGGAACTGATAAAACAAGAGAACCATTTTTGGTATATTCTCCCTTCAAGTTCGTTGTGTAGTTCTGCAAAAGTGAGCATTAAGGAATCAAAGTCTAGGAGAAGGAACGCTAGCTAGAAGGAACACCATCTCTGTCACGGCTTAGGGTTTGACTTAAGTCACTTAGAGTTTTGGGGTCTCCATTTCCTCATCTGTAAAAATAAAGAGTTGGGCTAGATCAGTGACAATCCTTAGTCTGGTGGAGTCTATGGTTCCCTCTTATAATAATGTTTTTAAATGCATAAAATACATAGGATGACAAAAAAGCCCAGATCTATTGAAATACAGTTATAAAAATAGGAAGTAAATTGGAAAAATGATCGTTAAAGTCCCCACCAGCTAATTCAATCAAAATTCCATAGATGCTTTGTACATATAGTGGTGGTAGTGTAGCTTACTTGTACTACATAGACTTTTAGGTGCCAAGAGAATTTGATTCATAAAATTTTAATGAATCAATACATATTACATATGTATTAATAACATACGTTAAGTGAGAATGATAATAACACATATTAATACTCCAAAAAAGGCTTTTGGCTATGGATCAAATTTGACAAAAATTTATTAAGTGGCATTTCCAGGGCATTTCTCATGATTAACCATGTCTTGTAAAAGGCAGCTTCCCCAAACCAACAGTACAACATATAGATATACTACCTTTGGGGAAGTTAGAAGAGTAATAAAATTGGCCATATTCTCTTCAGTCTCTTGCTCTGGAAATGAGGGAAATGAACCAGGAATAGAAAATGGCCTCCTTCTCTTTTAGAGAGATGCAAGCTGTAAATGTCTATTTGGGGCACTGCCTGCTTTTAGAATCTCTCTGGTCCACTAACCCCTTGGATCTCTGGTGGGAATTGTGTAAAATGAACTATTCCAAAGTTTTTGGAAGTTTTAGTCCAAAAATTACATTTTATTGTAACTGATAAACATTTCTTAATGCAAATGTGATAATATGATTCCCCTGCCCCCTCCCCCCAGATGCTGGAATTCTGGCCTTTTAAATTTCTTATCAGTGAAATGATTGAATAAGTCCTGTTAACAAAACAAAAATTGTAGGAGGTTTTATTTAGCTTTTGATTTCTGAATCAGCTTTGCACAATCACTCTTTAGCTAGAGTTATTTAGCAGTTTGACTGGAGGACAAAGAGTGGGGAAAGTGATCTGTAATTTTGTAAACAATAAGAAACAAAGAGATTCCAGAATGCTAATTACTGCAATCAAGTAATTAATGTGGAAGCAAATGGTTGGATTTTTATACTCTTTGCAACTTGTAAGTTTCTGGGTGGTTTGCAGAAGTAGAAAAGACTTTTCCACTGAAAAGTCAAAAAAGAAAATTGATTAAAGAAAATGATTTGATCTTGGAGTTGGAATTCAAATTTACACAACTTAGTTTTAAAATTTGAGCAAGGGAAATGGGGAAGGAATGAAAGGAAAAAATTGCAAAGTACATGGCATTTGCATTGGGCACCTGGAGCTGATAAACAGGTAGAACTTTCCATGTATGGTTTCTGTCTAGAGGCTTGGGGATTGGCTCCAAATAAGGTGACCATCAGCGGGAGGGGCAGTTGGTATGTGAGGTCAAGGATGTTGTTCAGGGACCAGCTGAGAAGTGAGAGATTAGATAACAGTAGGGACTGAGGGTGCAGAAACAGGAATGAACATTGATTTTGAAATGGATCCAACCTGACTGGCTATGCCAGAATTAATTATGATCTCTTTGTATCTTCCAGACTAGATGGGATTTTCGAGGTCCATTCAGACTTGAACTTGATCTCCTGTGGTTTGCCTTGGTCCTGAATTCTATCTATCCTCTGGCCTTGGCCAAAACTGAAACAACAGATCCGGAGTCTAAGAAAACTGAGTAGAAAGGGCATTTTTTTTTGGATACCTCTTGCTTAGTTTCATTTATCAGGGTACTGATTTTTCTTGGTTCTTTTTAAAAATCTCTCTAAGCAGTCTCTTTCAGTCTTCTTTGCTGAATCCTATCTGTCCCACACCCTAGCTATTTCCCACAGTCCTGTCCTAAAACTTCTCCTATAACGTCTCTCTCAGGGATTTTGCCAGCTCCTACTGTTTTATTGGTCATTTATTTCTCTGCAGATAATTTCCAAATTTATATATCCACTGTAATCACCCAACTGAAGTCCCATTCCACATGGTCAAATGTCTATTGTTTTTCTCCAATTGGATGTCTTTTAGGACATCTCATGTCTAAAGCATGTCAAAAAATAAATCATTATCTTTTTTTCCAAAACTTATCCTTCCTCCTAACTTCCCTATTTTTATCATGCACACCATGACCTTTTCAGGCACCTCTATCTGCCATCTTACAGTAAGCCTCAGTTCTTGACTTTCTTCTGACTGTTTATCCAATCAGTTTCCAAATCTTTAGGTCTGACATCTATGATATTTCTTGCATTTGTCCCTCTTCTCTTTACTTGTACGATCCCCACCCTAATTCAAGCCCTTATCATCTTATGGCTAGATTATTCCAATAGCATCCTAATATCTCCCAATACAAGATATATATCCTCGTGCTTCCCCTCTCTAATCCATTATCCAAAAGCTGTCAAAATGATTTTCCTAAAGCACAAGTCTAATTATGTTACCCTTCTGCTCACAAATTTGCAAAGGCCTTCTCTTGTCTTTAGGACAAAATATAATCTCCCCTTCTTCACATTTATAGCCCTTAACAATGTCTCCCTAGGCATACCTCACATTTCTTCCACTCACATATTTTACTTCATGGAGGCCAGATAAACTGGTCCATTTGTGTTTATGGTTCCTGACATTCCATGTCCTATCCATGTGGCTTCAAACAGGCTAGTCCCCATTTCTGGAATAGATTTCCTCCTCAGCTCTTCCATCTTAGGATCTTTAGCCCCCTTCAAGGTTCTGCATGAGTGCCTATCAGAAACTTTCTTCACTCCCCTACATGTTAGTGGTTGTTCCTTCTCCAAATTATCCTGCTTTTATATTTCTTTAATATATTAAAGGTATATTATGCAACATTATATATATATATATATGTATTTGTTTAATACATTAAAATATTTAACATGTTATTTCCTCAATAGAATGTAAGGTTCTTGAGAGTAGTGATCAATTTTTCTTCCTCTATGCTCTCTCTTTCTTCTCCCTCCTCCTTTCTTTCTCTTACTTCTTTCCTTCCTGTCTTTCTTTCTTTCTCTCCCTCTCTCTTTTTTTCCTTCCTTTTGTGTCCTCAGGGTCTAATGTGGTTAATGGAATCTTTATACATGTTTATTGAATTGTTGTCTTATATAAAGAAGATCTCAAGGTTATTAAATGAGTACTTTTTATCCTCATTTCCATCAGGTTAAGTTTGCCACATACTTTTCCTTATATAACTTCTCAGACAGGATTTATCTGGATGAGGCAAATACTTTTACATTGAGAAGACACTTAGATTTTTCTTATCATGTACTTCTAATGAATATATTAGGCACATCTGTGTACTGGAAGAAACTGAAAAGAAAAATACTCATGAAGTTAAAACCATCTGTATTTAAGAACTCTGTCCAAAACATGAAAACTGCCCTAAGCAGATTTCAGTGAACTCACCAGTATTTTTGCAGGACTTTGTCTGTGAAGCTCTACCATTGGGACATGTCTCTTCCTGACAATATGAGGAATGCTAGAATTACGAAGAAAGGCACTGAGTGCAGGGGTGTCCTCCTGGGAGGCTGCAGGCTGCAAAGAGAGAGAAGGGAAACAGCAATGATATTATATACAGTTACATGAATGTTTGCTTCCTCTTCCTCGGCCTTGATCTGTATGCTGACAATTTTTTTTTCCAACTAAGACTCCTATGAGAATTGGCTCTCAAATTCATCCTTCACACCACTGCCAGATTAATCTTCTTTATGTAGAGATCTGAACATTTCAGTCCTAAGCTTAAAACTTGTCAGTGGCTCCCTACTGCCTGCTTAATAGAGTCCAGACTACTTGGCTTGTCATTGTATAAGGTCCTGTACAACCTGGTATCACATTGCTTATTTTCTGGTTTTACCCATACTTCTCATCTTCAAATGAGATAATATCTATAAAGTGCTTTGCAAA
>CM053597.1:42195123-42224371 GCA_028646575.1 Pseudocheirus occidentalis | reverse complement strand
AGTCAGTTACATCTTATACAGAATCACTGGTGATCGAAAATGAGGTGTGCTGGGAATTGAATAGGAAGAGAAGAGATTAGATCATATTTGGGAAAATGTTCAATCCCAAGATGCTTCTTATTATAAAATCTCATCTTTTAAAATGTCAATATTTTCTCAGTGATTCCATATGTCTATAAATAATGGAATTCAATGATCTCAGAAGAATCAAAATTGCCAATGAGCAAAAGGGTAATGGAAAGATGCATCATGGGCATAAGTAAGCTACAGCATATTACAAGCGATGATCTATAAAAAACGCAAGAAGAATGGTCCTCGGCAATGCATGACTATAAAAAGAGGTAAGGTGGTAATGGAGTGAACTGTGTATAACCTGTGGAAAGGCCTCTTCCTGCACTGGTATCCATGAAATATCACAAAATCTGAGGAAGAACATGTTTTCTGATATCCCATATGGAGGATTTACTAGAAAAAATGGGAATAAATCAGACAGCTACGCACAGGATTGACTCTTCTTGATTCACCTAGTCTTCAGTAGCTTTGTTCCTTCTCAAATTACTTTGTAATTATCAGTGTACAGTTATACCCTTCTCCACCCCCTAGGGGAATGTAAGTTCCCTGAGGACAGGAACTTTGTCTTTTCATCTGTAGCTCCTAAGGATGCTTTGCCTATAATAAGTTCTTATGAAGTGTCAAAATTGGCCTGATTTGACTATACTGAAATCAGTAAAGGTGGCAAAGTGGGCACATCAATACAGTATTGAAACATATCTTCAAGAAAAAACATGCTTTGCAGCATGGGATATGCGTACTTGTGCAGAGCTCTCCCTTCCATATTTGTAATGGTTTGCAAGACAGCATAGAATAATGGAAAAGGAGCTAGACTTGGAGATAGGAAGACACAGGTTCAAATGTGACCTCAGATATTTACTAGCTCTATAATGTTGGGAAAGCCATTTAACTGCTCTGTGCCTCAGTTTCCTCATATGAAAAATGAGGGAGGCAGACTCCATAGTCTCTAAGGTCTCTTCCAGCTCTAAATCTACAACTGTATGTTTAATGAACTCTCTACATTTATTGCTGTTGCTTAAGAGGCTCTTCTTTCATGAATTCATCTTAGCTCAAGTTCTGCATTCCCTTGTTTTCTATTTCTTAGTTGAGTCACTTACAGAGAATTTTAACTCAGGCTGTTTTTTCCTGGAATGTTTGGGACAGGAATTTGATTTTGTGAGCACAAGGGTTAAATTCTGGTTCACCATTTGTCTTCTTCTCTTGTTTACAAAGTGTCACTTTCCATATCCTTTTTCCTCCTGCATCTCATTCTTGGCTGTTTAGCATCTCTCTTTCCAAATTCTTTATCCATTGTTCTCTTTGTTCTCTCAGTTTCTTAATAGGGCTACATTTTTCTAATATCTTTTTACTTGAAATTCTCAATGCATTTGAATGACTCTTGAAAACTAAGACTAAGGACAATCCAAATGAGAAAACACAGTAGCTGGAGAGGGTTCTTTTCCTTTTAAACCCAGTTTAGCCTATTTTGACATGTAGTTGACTCAGTTCTAAGATTTTATGCCAGGAAGGCACTGGAGCTAATTGGATTTAATATATTGGCCTTCATACTGTAGACAATGGAACATTTACAAAAGTTTAAGACAGTAGAATATGAAGACTACATTCCATCAAGTCCTTTATCCTGGGCTTCAACTACATTAGTAAGGAAATTTGCTCACTAGGCCAGGTTTAGAAGACTAAACCCAATCAAACACAACCAGGAGCCTAATAAGAAGGAAAGAAAACTGAAATAGTAATGAAACAGAATATCCTGTGGGAGAAAACCATGAAAACAGGAGTAAGGTAAACCTGAGGCAGGGTTGTCACCCTTTCCGTTTGTTGTGCTGCCACTACTGACTGCCATCACATAGCCATTTCTCCCCTCCCCATCTCACAAAAAAAGAGGGTTGAATTGCAGCCACAGAACAGGCTGAACAAATTCCCATGATGCCTAGTAACCAAAGGGAGTTTCCACTTCCCATGTACAAAGAATAAGCATCATACTGGCCATTGGGCAAAAGTTCCATGGCTTTTCTTAGGACATTTTCACTGTATGCGTTTTTGCTAATTATGCTCCACTGGGCAAACTACTGACACTAGTTACCCTTTAAGTAACAATTGGGATTTTTGTGTGGAAGATGATAATCAATCAACCATTTATTATTAAGACCTACTATGTGCCAACTACTCACCTAGATATTGGGGATACAAAGATAAAATGAAACCAGCCCTGCCCTCAAGCAGACCATATGCATATAGTTAAGCTTCTAAAATAGGTACATAATGATTTCTGTGGAAGGGGTGCTTAGTAGTAGTCAAAGATATGTGGCAGACAGAAGCAACTGAAAAACTTCCCCTTAAATTTTAGTGACAAGAGGGCCAGTCAGTTAGTATGTTGGCTGAACTATCTTTCTAGGACAGTCTCTGAAAAGCATTTAAGCAACTGGACCTTTTGTCCTTATGTGGCTTGACTCTGTTCTTTAGATAAATATAAATATAATAGAATATAGCTTCTAACTTGCAAATATTTGCTTCTAAGTCAGTTATTTGGAGCTCAAAGAAGGGTTTTCCTTAGGAATAACAATATAAATCATGGTTATTAAGAATGCTTTCCAGGGGGGGCAGTTAGGTGGTGCAGTGAATAGAGCACTGGCCCTGGAGTCAGGAGTACCTGAGTTCAAATCCGGCCTCAGACACTTAAACACACACACACACACAAAAACTAGCCGTGTGACCTTGGGCAAGTCACTTAGGCCCAATTGCCCTCCAAAAAAAAAAAGCAAAAAAAAAAAAAAAGAATGCTTTCCAGGCTAAGCCACAAAAACCTATTTAATCCATAATGGAGTTAAAATGCCATACATTTGTGACCGAAAAAATCACAGAAAACAGTTCTCTTTTAATACTAATAATTGAGTAAAATAGAAAACAACAAGGTTGGATAAGAATTTCTTTGTAAAAATATATTTCATCTATTGATGTTTGAGGAAAGTAGGTTAAATTAGAGAAAAGCAAAGAACTTGTAAGAATTATGAGAAACACAAGTACTTTTTCAAAGATTGGTTACCCTGAGATATACTTGAGCAAATACTATTGGGGAAGTATATATAATTTTCTGCTTTCTCCTCAGAGTTAACTTCCCTTTGAAAAGATGGGGGAGGAAAGAGAAAGATGAGAGGGTGGGAAAAGGAGAGAGGGAAGGAGGGAGGGGAGGGAAAGAAGGGGAGGAAGATGAGAGGGAGAGAGGAAAAGAGAAAGAAAGAGCGGAAGGCAGGAAGAGAGAAGAAGAAGAAGAAGTAGAAGAAGAAGTAGTAGAAGGAGGAGAAGGAGCAGGAGGAGGAGGAAGAGGAAGAGGAGGAGGAAAAAGAGGAGGAGGAGGAAGAAGAGGAGGAGCAGGAGGAGGAAGAAGAGGACAAGGAAGAGGAAGACAATGAGGAGGATAAGGAAAGAGAGAGGGAGGGAGATGGAAGGAGAAAAAGGAAGGGAGGGAGGGAAGGAGAAAAAGGGAGAGGGAGGAAGAAATCTCTTGAAGAAAAATGGCGAAAGTTGGGAGAGATGGACTAAGAAAGGGGTGGATGGGGAAGATTTCCATGATGTGTGCATAAACAAGAGGAAGAGAAACCTGGGGTATTAACTAAGTTTTGAAGAATGGAAAAGAATGAAAGGTGCTGGAGGGTGTGTGTGTCTGACCATCTCTCACCAGGTCAATAAGTGGTGGCTGGAAGGGATGTGGGACCACATGGTTCTGTCTGCCAAACACCAGGTGGTAATGCCAATTGGGGACATTTAATGGATGATAGAATGGCCAGTAGCTACAAGGTGTGTGTGTGTGTGTGTTTGTGTGTGTGTGTGTGCGCGCACACATGCATGGGCACACATACATGTAAGTGCTGAGGAAGAGCAATTTCTAGCAATGTCTAATATGTATATATACAGATGTTAACATTTCAAATGTTTCCAACTAGAACAGGGGGGCTAAATACAACATCCTGTTATATACATAAAGGTGATTTCATTGTAATCATATGTCTAAAAATGACTTACTTGTGTTATATTTTTCTTGGTTAAAGGATGGTTGTCCTATTTAGACTTCTTTCTCTTTTTATAGAATTCAATAAAGTGTAAAAATCCCTTAAAAGAATCTGTACTGGAAAAAAAACCCCCAGTGCATCTTGAGTCAGAAGGTCCAAATTCCATTCTGCCTCTGCTATCTACCACTTGTATGTGGTTGAGATGATCATTTCTCTTCTCTAGGTCTCAGTTTCCCCAGATGTACAATGAAGAGATTGGGCTAGCTGATCTCTGGGCCTCCTTTCAGTTCTAAATCTCTGATGCTAGAATTGCTTTGCTTAGAAGTGATTCTGCCATGGATGATGAAAAAGGCTTTTGTGATTTGCGTGAGAATATGGAGGCCAATGCAAATCTTTCCATAAGGCATCCATACATGGAATTTCTTATTCCTGTCACAATGGATTTTGTGCTTCATGCAGTTGCCACAAAAGCATGACAAATTCAATCAGATGGACTGAAATATTAAAGAAAGAAGGTGATATTTTTATACACGTTCCTCATGTGGTTATTTCACACCACATCACAGAATCTTAGTGTTGGAAAGTGCTTAGCTTAATCCATACCCATAAAAAGGGGCCCTTCTGTACCATGCCAAATAAGAGGTAGCCTAGCCTTACTATGGAGACCGAGCCTTCAAACAGGGAGAACCTACTACCTCCCAGAGATCACATTCCATCTGTGTATGGCTCTAAATGGTGGATGCACCAAGTCCCAATTTGCTTTCTAAGAAAACCTGATGCTTTTCATTATTCAGTGATAGAATAACATAACTACATCATAATACAAAAATAATATAATAATTTCATCTAAACTATGAAAAGCTGAAGTCTTAGTGTAGGTTTAAGCTCGCCTAGTTGGACATGCTGTAGAGCACAATCAGAGAATCACAGTTGAAGCTAGAGGGGACCCTGGAGACCATCTAGTCCGGAATCCTTTTGCAGATTAGGAAGCAGATTTACATTGCTTCAATGACTTGCCCAAGGTAACAGAGTCAAGTGTCAGATTTTTTTCAAGGTTGTCTGACTCCAAAGGCAACCCTCTTCCCACTCTACCAAATGCCCACCAACCAATTACATATCACCTGAAACCAAACACATTCTAGACTTGATCTCATTAACTGGCATCCTATTCCTGTCAATTAGATAGGGAGTATTTATTTAAAATAGTAATCTACAGTATGTGAAGCATATCCTTATAGAATGTAGGTTCCAAAGTCAGGAGACTGGATTTGAATCCCAGTTCTGACACTTACTTGCTATGTAATTATGTGCAAGTCACTTAAACACTCTGAGTCATAGTTTTTCCATCTGTAAAATGAAAATAATAATACTTGTTCTGCCAATTCACAGAGTTTGTTGTAAGAAAATTTCTTTAGAGAATTAACATTTCATATAAAGAGGAATTCTTTATATTCAGCCATTCTATCAATAGACTGAAGTACAAATAAGAGAAGTCTGTCCTCTTCTTCATCTTCCTCCCTTTCTCTTTCTCCCTTTTAAAAGAATTGGTCTCCTTATTTCACCCAGGTTAAAAACATAGAAGCTACTCACTTGTTCTTTCTGTTGGTACAGAAGCTATGATCTGCTCTATTTCCACTTTAGGTCATTATTTAGGTAGCCTAGGGACTCTGCTTTTGGGGCTTACCATATTGGTGATTAACTTATTTAGCACCTTATTGGCGTGACACCAATTGTGTGTGACACCTGGTTGCCTTTAGCCTAACTTTAGCTCACAACTTTGGAGATTTGCCAGGCTCAGCTTTACCCAGTAGCTGGGAATACAGGTGTGGTTACCACACCTGGCAAAGTGAATTCTTTTGTCTCAGTTCGTACAGTATTGGATGTATGGTCAAGTGAAGGTGGGTTGCTAGGCTTATCTATATAACGATGTCCTTGACCCACAATTCTCTGTTCCTCAAAACAAAACTACCTATGTGGCTTTTAGGAAGAGTAACATCGACTTGAAGTCAGGAAAATTTGAGTTGAAATCCTACCTCAGGCACTAACTATGAGACTCAGTTTCCTCATCTGTAAAAAGGGGAGAACAGCCCTTACCTCTCTCCCTAATGTCTTATCTAATTAGTTACTCACTCCTGCGCATTCTGTCTCTATATTATCTCTCGTATCTTTTTTTTTCTTTCTATTCCCACTTTTAATAGTCAATTTCAGAGCCTTAATGCTTCCTATTTAAATTACTGCATTAGTCTCCTAAGGGCACCTAGGTAGTTCAGTGGACAGAGTGGCAGGTCTGAAGACAGAAAGACCCATCTTTGTAAGTTCATATCTGACCTCCCAGACACTAACTAGCAATTCACTTAACCTTGTTTGCCTCAGTTTCCTCATCTGTAAAATGAATTGGAAAAAGAAATGGCAAACCACTCTCATATCTTTTCCAAGAAAACTCCAAATGAGGTCATGAAGAGTTGGACATGACTGAAAAATGAGTGAACAACAATTAGTCTCATAAATAGACTCCTTGCCTCGTTTTCTCCCCTTTCCACTCTAACCTTCCCTGCCAAGTGATATTCTTAATGCTCCTGTCAGATCACATCATTCCTTTGCTACAAGATTTTCTATAGCTCCCTACTGTCTGAGAGATAACATGAAAACACTTTATTCTGGTATTTAATATACACATCTCCCTCTCCTTACTTCCCAATTGACTCCCTACCTTTCTACCACCTTTGCAGACTCATTTTTCACACTTGCCTTCTTGCTGTAGTCTTTGTTTCAGGTTAACTACGCTAATAACTCCCCAGACATCTTCTGCATTGTCTTGCCTTCCTGTGCTTGTACTGGGCTACTCAAGACCTGATACTGATTTCCTCCATATCTTCTGACTACAGAACCATCTTCTCCATGAAGCTTTTGCTCATCCTCCAAATCCAGAAGGTCACACCACGTGATGATGCGTTGAAAGAAGTGAGAATATGCAGCCTGGAGACAACTTTGAGGAGCCATGAAAAGTGTCTTCAAGTGTCTGAAAGATTGTCTGTATCATAAAGGGTTAGCGTTGCTCTCAAAGAGGCAGAAGTAGGAGCAGTGGACATGTGGAAGTTGTGAAGAGGAATATTCAGGCTTGATATAAGGGGAAAATAAAAACAACACACCTTTCCAGTTAGAGCTACCCAACAGAAAAATGGGCAAGCTTAAATTCCCCATCAATGGAGGTCTTGCAGTGAAGAGTGGATGGACACTAGTACAGACATATTAGTAGAAGTTCAACTAGATATTATATTAGCTCCCTTTGGACCGTGAAATTCTGTTCCGTGTCTATCTGTGATTCTGTGATCTTATCTCTCTAATCTCTTGTCTTTCTCCTATACATTCATTACAGTTTAACCTATACTACAAATATGGGATACATTTTATCTTCCCATAACAGACTAATTTACTTTAGGATAGGGACTGTTTGTTTTTCACTTTTATTCCCAGGGCCAGAGAGAGAGTGTAGGGACTTAATAACTGCACGTTGAAAAAGAATTAAAATACTAATCATAAATCAAGTCATACCTAGATTATTCTGGGGTCTAATGTCCAGTGTATAAATGGAGGAGGTTTGGTGATAATTATAGCCCTTCAGAATCTAAAGAAAAGAACAGGCAATGCAGGATTGGTACCAAAGTGGCACCAAAATGCCAGGGGCTGAGCAGCCACTTATGATGCCAAATTAAATGAACAGACTTGATAATAAGCCAGTTAATTTCAGGCCCTGTCCCAACAATGATAAAGCATCATTAAACAGTAATGAAGTGCAGATGTCAAGGCCAATGAAATGTCTGTTGAACAAGTTACATGACACATACAAATATGTCAGCCTCAAGCCAAATGTGAAGCTAAGTATTAGTGAGAAGCCTTCTTCTTCTTCAGGTTCACGTACTCTTAAGCACGTAGACTGAAAACCCAGAACTGAAATGAGGCATATTTAAGAGGTCATTTACTTTAGACAGAGTGACAAGCTGGCATTGGAAGAGGAGCTGTTTTACAGTAAGTCATTGTCCTGGAAGAGGCTAAATAAGGAGGGTCAAAGAAGATGAAATGGAGATTTTATTTTTTCCGTTTCTAGGGAAGAAGAATTTTTCATAATTAAATGGACTACAAATGTTCCTATTTATTATTCCTCTTAGTCTAGAGAGAGAAAGCATCATAGCCCCACTAGTCCTTTAACACTGAACCCCTCTTTTTGCCTTCATGCTTTCTGTTCTTTTAAAAATAGAAACCAAACCAGGCTGAGCTGGAAAAATAAAAACCTCTTTTATAAGGGGTAATGACATTGTGCCATCTATTGAGAAGGGGCAAACCTGTATCCCAGACTGTGAGCCAGCATTTCACTAGCCCTTCCTGGTGTTCCCCCTCAAACAGAGGCCATGTGTCCACTAGTTGTGAGAAGCATATCCTTCCCCCACCCTGCCCCTACAGGAAGTTCCTTCTTCTTCTTTTTTTAAAAGAAATATCCATAATTAGTAAGACTGCAGTAAGCACGAGTTTCTTGAGCACTTGCACTGAATTTTCCCCTTCCCCTTGGGAAGCCAAGAAAAGCCCTGAAGTTTGACAAAATCAAGTTTGTGATGGAGAAAACTGTCAGTTTCAACTATGAGATAAAAAACATACCTTTCTATAGTGTTTTAAGGCTCAAAGAGCGCTTTCAACTCAACCAAACCTGTGAGATTGGTCAGACAAATAGGATTATCCCTACGGAAATGAAGACTCAGAGCCAGTGTCCTCACTGAATATGGTAAGATTCAAACCATGTTTTCCATGTCCAAATGTGGTGTTCCTTTCACTACACACACTCCCTCTTGTGGCTTCTCCATAAGGCTGTCAGTAGGGTAAAGACTTGGAAACACTAATTCTTTGGCTTGTAGGACATCAAGACAGCCTTTGGGGAATTACCTCATGCCACCAATAGCACTTAGAGTCAGTGGTAAGGGCCCATCATCCTCCCCAACCTCCCCTGCCCCCCAAGCAATGAACGAAGCACTTTGTCAAATGCATTTCACAACCAGCATTGCACATGGATTCCTCCAGACGACAGATTTGGATGTATCTTATTTTGGTTTGTGGGTGTACATACAACTTGGCATTATATACAGCCAGATAAAAGTGACATATTTTAATAGTCTAGCAAAGATATCAGGAGAATCAAAGAATGATGGAATCTTAAGTTGTGGAAGGGACCCCAGAGGATGAGATGTTCAATCTCTATCCAAAGCACAAGAAAAGCATAGAGAATCCCTTTTGCTTTGGCCTGATATCATGAAAGAATTTAGCCTCTTTTTTGGGAGGGGCGATAATGAATTTGTTATCATTGAAGTCAGTCAGTTCCTTTTCATCACTTGGCTTTTTACATATATAGGGATGAAGGATATCTGTCAGTCGGTGGGTTGGAAGTCCTTCCATTGCCACAGATCAAAACCAGTCTACAACTTTAGTAGGCAATTTCTTGGGAGTTTTTTTTTTGGGAAGAAACTTTTGACTCCCCAGAATTTATTCCAATTTGCTTTTTTTTTGGTCTCTAAGATACCACACCACCTTGCTAGTGTTTACTCTTTTTAATAGTGAGATCATCTTTAGTATAGGAATAAGTTCCTACCTTTATTCCCAGTGAGTTGATAGCAGGATTTGTTTGACACTGCAATGGCCCAAGGGTCTGAATATGGAAAATATATAGAAGAGACTCCTCTTTTGCAGTATTTGGCCATCCCACAGTCAGAAGCGTTTCACTGATAGTGCTGGGTCCGATGTTGTGTAGCTGCCAAAGAAATGCTTACAATGACTATCATGATTTAATGTATATATCATTCTTTTAAAATCAGCTGGAATATGACTACAGAAAAAAAATCATGTAAACAGTTTAGATGGGGCCAATTACCATAGATAGTGTGACCTGATGGCTGTTATAAGAGCTTGTTTAAATCAGTGAAACTCTATGCATGGATTTTCTCAACACTGTCCACAGGGCTTAGCCATGTCCTAAAATTATGGTGTTTACCTTGATTGTTTTTATTACTTTAATTTTAGAGATAGACTTGGGACATTAACCGTATCATTTTAAAACTCAGTTGTTGCTTTTCCTAGTTAGAGCTGTCTACTCTTTCCTGCCTACTGACTTGTGAATTGCAACCATATGTGACATACTCTCTTTCACCCCCTGGAAGAATGGTCATCTATCAAATGCTGAAGATAGTCTGGCCTCACTACAGTTCATTTAAAGGGCTTGTTCCAAAGCTGGGCTCCCTTTGTTTTAATCAGTAAATCTCTAGGAAAAAAATGCACATCTCATAAAGAGATGTGCACTTTGAAAATATGAAGCCCCACCATTCATTGGCTACAAAAGAGCTCACAAAGAATGTTTGCCGCACTTGAACTTACTGTTGTTTTCTTATCATTGAATATTAACAGGAAACTTTCATCTTTTTTTCATAGATCTTAAATATCCGTGGTCAACTCCAAAATACATTCCTGCTTTTTATTTATTAGGTAATCTATTTAATCCACATGATCAAAATTTCATGTGTGTGGATAGGGTGTTTAAAAAAATAACCTGAGCAATTAAATGGGTATTGAAGATCCAATGATCTTGATGTAGTCAAAACAATGGAATTCTTGTTATACCCAGACGGGTCAGGTCATTTGGAAGCAGGATTCTTGCAATGGTTTCAAGAGGGCATGAGGGTAGACTCTAATTCAGGTACTCCCCAGGGCTGAAGTCAGTGGAGGATATTTGCATAATTTATCTTACAGTCCTTTTTTCATTGAGTACCTTGGTCCAAATAGTCTTTAATTAGGAGAAGAGCTTTGGGCGATCCTTTGATCCAAGACTGGATTGAACCATATGATCTTTCAAATTTTATTTTTATTTTTACTTTTGCAAGTTAATTGGGGTTAAATTACTTTCCCAGGGTTGCACAGCTACTATATGATTTTAAGCCACGCAATTTGGCACATGCAGAACTCTTCCCTCTGAGACTAGACAGAGTTGGATTTCTTCTTTCTCAATGGAGTAAATAGCCAATTCATTTTCAAAGGGCTTTATTGTTAAATCTGGTCAAGGTTACCTTCAAGTGCTCTCTTAAAGGTAGAAGATGAGGGTTTCATTCAGGAATACTGGAAAAGATAAGTGGTTATAAGCTCTATGGGAAAGAGACAGGAGAAATCAATTGTGAA
This sequence comes from Pseudocheirus occidentalis, assembly GCA_028646575.1. NCBI lineage: Eukaryota > Metazoa > Chordata > Mammalia > Diprotodontia > Pseudocheiridae > Pseudocheirus > Pseudocheirus occidentalis. Next base: position 42,213,086 of record CM053597.1, on the reverse strand, counting down.
GGCACCACAGAACCTTAGTTTTCAATAGCCTTTCCAACAAGAAAAGTCTCAAAACCTTCAAATAAATGGTAATAGTTGCTCATTTTCAGGATTATGTTTTAACTTAATACAAAAGTAATGAAAGAAATGAAACCATCATCTTGTTTCAGTTCTGAAATTCTCAGTTTCAATAAAGAAGTAATTTAATTTTAGGTGTTTCTATATTAAACAGCTTCAAATCTGAAATTAGATTTTTTCTCTTTATTTTAATGGCATATAGAATAGATAATATAACCACAAGATCTTAGAGATTTGATTTCAGAAGTTGTCTATTGTATTTTCACCTAAAACATGAATCCCCTCTGTGACAGCAGCCTCATTATCAAGCTATGTGGTTTGGTTTTACTCGAATTTGTAAAACAGCTAGAATTTCCTCAGTGTGGGGAACTCCTGGTGTGGGATCTCTCTTCATGAATGCAGACTGCCACTCAATTATAATATCTAATAAGAATATTAACATTTGCATAGCACTTACCATATGCCAGACATTGTGTTAAGTGCTTTACAATTATAATCTTATATATATATATATAAGTTTGCTTGCTGTATTAACAGCTTTTACTACAGGTGGCAGGTAGGTTTGATCCATGAAAATTTTAATCTGTAGGATTTAGTACTTAGGAAGTAGGTGCTAAGATAATTTCGGAAGGATGGCCCAAGTAGCTGGAAAGATAAGGAAAGATTATATAGAAAGTGGCCCTTGAGCTGTATCTTGAAGGAAGAGAGGGTCTTAAGAAGCAGGGAAGGAGGGCATTCTGGGCAAGGGAGATGATGGCCAGTGTAATTTCCTTTTCTTTAAAATGACCGTGTTGGACTTTTGTTCTCTAAGGTTTTTCCAATTAGAAAATTTGACCTTTATAGATGCACGATTTCAATTTGACTGTGAATAGTTTGCAAAAATTTTGAGAACAGTTGTAGGTTCATAGCCAGATTGAAGAGTAAGGTCTTAAAGAGATGTGTAAAAAATGACTGAGTGCCCTGGAAGATGAACCAGAGTCCGGTCATCTTATTATATTTCTCAGGCCCAGCACAAAAAGGGGAAGGACTATAAAAAAGTATGGCTGCCATGTTAGTAGTTTTTACACCTAAGTCTGCTCTATGCCTATTTTAATTTATAGGACTTAAAACCACACTAGGAACTTCTTGTTCAGCTATATTTCAGTCATGCCTGACTCTTCATGGCCATATTTGAGGTTTCTTGGCAAAGATACTGGAGGGGTTTCCCATTTTCTTCTCCAGCTCATTTTACAAAAGAGGAAACTAAGGCAAACAGGGTTAAGTGACTTGGCCAGGTCACATAGCTAGTAAATACCTGAGGCAGGATTTGAACAGAGGAAGAGGAGTCTTCTTGATTCAGAGTCCAGACCCCTACCCACTGCCCCACCTGGCAATAGAATTTTTTGAAAGCACTAATCCAGCGTGAGTACAAAGCCCAGAATTTGGATTGGTAATATTTTAAACTCCCACTGGGGTGGGTTTTTTTTAAAGAAGATAGTTTAAAGCAACTTTACTAGGGCAAAATGAATGTTTAAGTTACCTCATAAATATGTTGTACTAATGGTCCAACTTCTTCTTCTTTATGGGGCTCCTCTTCAGGCTCCCAGTTATGAATTGGGAGAACAATCTGTGGTGGATGGGATACTCTGTAATGCAAACATTGCAAATGGCTGAATGAACATCATCATCGCCCATTCATTCAACAAACATTCACTGAACACTTAATAAATGCAGGGCATTGGGTCAAGCTATGAGTTACACAAAAATCGATAAGGTCTAGAGTCCCCTCAAGGAAATTATATTTCAGTAATGTGAACAAGGAATATATATCCATTGATCTAATTCATTAGATTGGAAGCTCCTCAAGGGCAGAGACCATCTTGTGCCTTTCTTAGTATTCCCAGCACTTAGCACAGTACTGGTCACACAGTAGGCACTTAGTAAAGGGTTATTGATTGACTAACACATTAAGTACCTACCTGTATAATGACCTGTACTGAGAAATGAGGTAGATAAAAAAAATTTAGAAAATTACAGTCCTTGCCCTCATGGTGCTTATAATCCAGTAGGAGGATAGGACAGGGCATATGCACAAATAGTCATAATATAAAATAACATGCAGCAAGAATATAGGGTCTGGAGGTCTGACCAATTTATTCTTGAAGGTCATACATATGATTAAGAGAAGTGTAAACAAAATGTTAAGGCAGCTAGATGGTGCAAATGGTCCAGGCCTGAAGTCAGGAAAACTCTTGAGTTCAAATTCCACCTTAGACATTACTAGCTATGTGGCCCTGGCCAAGTCATTTAAGTCTGCTTGCCTCAGTTTCCTCATCTGTAGAAATGGGCTGGAGAAGGAAATGGCAAACCACTCTTAGTATCATTGCCAAGAAAACCTCAAATGGGGTCATGAAGAATAGGACAGGACTAAAAAACAACAGCAATACTGTGTTAAGTGGAGTCAAAGGAAGGAAAAATCTTTGCTGGATGGGTTTGGGAAGGCTTCCCAGAGGGGTTAGCATTAGAAAAGACGGATGCCAGAGGGGAATATATCCTAGGCATAGAAACCAGTGAAAGCCAAGCCAGGAAAACAAGAGAAGTTAAAGAGAGATAGCACCGGTCCAGTTTTGCTGTAATATATATATACACACACACACACATACATGTGTGTGTAATATATACACATATGTACACACAATATACACATGTAATGTATGCATAACAGTCATGTACACAATACATATATGTATACACATATACACACATATATAATATCATGTGTGTAAAGACATATATGAGAAGCAGTTTAGGATGGGTGACTAGGTGGCTCAGAATACTGGTCCTAGAGTCAGGAAGACCTGAGTTCGAATGTGACCCAGACACTTTTTAGCTGTATGACCCTGGGAAAGTCACTTAACACAGTTTGCCTCATAGTCCCTCATCTGTAAAATGAACTGGAGAAGGAAATGCCAAGCCACTCCAGTAACTCTACCAAGAAAACCCCAAATGGGATCACAAAGAATCAAATATGACTGAAAGGACTCAGCAATAACCATAAAACAAGATGGTGGACAGAAAGTTGGCCTCAAAGTCAGGTAGATCTGGATTCAAGTCCTACCTCTGGCACCCAGTGGCCATGGAACCCTAGGAAGATTCTTAATTTCTCAGTATTCTGGCTAAGTGTCTGAGGCTATAAACTGAAGAAGTTCCAATCCACATTGTTGAGTTTCTTTATCCAACATTCCTTGTTATCAACGAATCATAAGTTCCCATTCCTGTCCTGAATATACACACAAATATATGAAGGTGTGTTTAGGATGGCAATATATGTACACACATATTTGTGTGTGTGTGTGTGTGTGTGTAAGTTCACCAATTTATAACATCTCAAGTATGCATGCTTCAAACCCTCTAGCATCTGAGATTTTGACCTTTCTGGGTTAATTCTTCCTCCACAACCTGGATCACAAGCTCTTGGCACATTAGTAGGCAGTTTGATAAGTTGCTATGGCCCTCATCTGGTGGTGGGACTTCTCATAACTTAGCTAGGTTGTTTCTCAAATGAAAGACCACAAAGCCTGCTTCTGAGTCCACTTCAGAAAGCTTTCCAAACCTGTTAGAGCTTGTATTCTGCTGGCACTGCCCTCAAGAAATTAATGGCAGTTTATAGTAAAACGTGACACTAGAGAAGGACTAACTAGTGGAAGTCTAGCTAGTGCTGAGCAGAGAACAACATCCAGGTAATTAGACAGGTGCCTGTGTCCTGACAGAGAGGGCAGGGCAAGACCAGACAAATGGCCCCTTCTCAGCTTTCCAGTCCTGAATTTTCAGTGGTTCTTCCTTCCATATCTCACTTTATGTCACAAGTCCTGAGTCCAGGGCAGGAGTGAGGAAGCTTTGGATAACACCTGGTTGAATACTCCAAAAGTGTCTTGCAAACAGTTTGGGGGAACGAGATAGGAATTACTGCTGTCCAAGAAGATAAGCTGGGTGGTGATTTAATACGGCAGTATTTTTACATGTTATATATTTACCCACAACATGAAGTATCGAGTGTGAAAGAAATGTTCATAGAATACAGTTCTATTACTTCCAATCAGCAGCTGTTCCTATCACTTATTAGCTACTGGAAGTATTGATGACTGAGGGCAAGTAAAGGATAATTATTTTTGTCAGAGCCCATGGCAAATTAAACCCTTGACAGACGATATCATTAAGAAACCATTGCTTTTCCTCCCAGCAAGCAGCGCCGGCATCAAACAAACTACGAGAGGAAGAAAATTCACAGACCTTCAGCTAGAAGCAGTTTCAATCGAATGATCTCTTTTGGCCAGCAATCACACTGGCCTCTTAAAGGGAGTTAATAATCAACTCAGCCCCTCAAAAGTTCAAATCTTTTTCTCTCTTCAGAACAATCCATGTCCAAAGAAAGAACAAAAAATATTTTAAACTGAATTCCTACCCTCAGGCAAATTGCTTAATAGAAGCTGCATGGTGGTAGCTGAGAGGGCCCAGACTGGGAGTCAGAAAGACCTAGAATCCTGTCTATGATACTGACTAGCTGTGTAACACTGGGCAAACCATTGAACCATTCTGTGCCTCCTTATCTATAAAATGAGGAAACTGGATGTAATGGCCTATCATGTTCCTTCCAGCTCTAAATCTGGGATGCTATGCTTTCTCTAAGTCTCCATTTCCTTTTCTGGAAAGTTAGAATAACAATACCTATCAATGTGTGACCTTGGGCAAGTCACTTAATCCCAATTGCCCTCCAAAAAGCAAAAAAAAAAAAACCAAACCACCCACAAAAGCCCCATTACCTGTCAAGTTTTCTGAGTTACCTGTCACAGAGATGAGGAAAAAATAAAATTCTTTTAGTTGAAAGTAATTAAGCAAAATTGTTTTCTTGAGGTGTGGGCTCATGCACAATTTTTTCTAATATCCCTCAGAAATGTTGCTATATTACAAAGAAATCTGCATTAAAATGGCAATGTGCAAATGCTAAATGAGAAGTCTTACAGAGTATAGTTTTCTCTTTGCCAAAAATATACTTGGTTTTCATTTCAGGTGCTAGATATTGAGTCAAAAGATGTGGATTCAAATCTTGGCTCTTCTACTTTCTACCTGCATGATCTCAGGTAAGTTACCTTATTTCTCTGCCTGAGATTCCTTATCTATAAACTGAAGGGGTTGAATTAGATGGCCTCTGAAGTTGTTTGATGTTCTAAGTTTATGGACCTATCAACATAATGAAGAATCATTAAGAAATGGCCCATTTCCCTGCTACAGTGATGTTACAAAACATTTGGATTACAAGTCTAAGAACTGTATAGAAGATCTTTGAATTTTAGAGCAAGAAAGACCCTTAGAAATCATTTACTGTAGCCCCCTCATTGGACAGAGAAGCTACGGTCTAGAAAGTGATAATGACTGGTTCTTTTACAGAGAGGCAAAGCTCTTGAGATCATGGACCACTGTGATTGCAGGGATTTCAATAGTCTCACCACTAGCACCCATATGATATGACCAGCATGGCAGCAAAAAAGTTTAGGCCAGGTGCTAATGCCAATATTTATTGTAGAGTCTCTGACAGACTTGCTTTGGAAGGAATAAATCTGGACCTATGCATACAAATGATGGGGTTTGCTATAAATATTTATTATCATCTAACCTTAAGTAGGGTTTCACTGCTACATGCAATCTCTTATCTTGATAAATGTCTCACTGAGCCTCTCTATCACAATCCCCAGGATAGCTATTCTAAACTTGCCTTCCTCTACTCAAGTTCTAGTTCTATCCACCTCCCCTACAGAGCAAGTGAAGATTCTGTCCCTATACCTTTGAATGTCACTCTCTCCCTTTTTTTCTTACAGTTTCAGAGGAACAAGGTACCCTCTTTTTGTGAGAGGTCAACCTCTTCACCTGTACTTTCAGTCTCAACCTCCTCCTTTATCACTACAAACCTGCTCCATCAATCATCACTATTCTCATTCTCTCCTCCTATTTACTGCCCAGTTTCCTAGATGGATTAGTATACCTTTGTTTTCTTTGCTTATCAGCAATTAGAGTTTTACTCCTAAACCTCTTGTAATCTGTTTTCTGTTCTCACCACTTTACTGGATGAGCTATATCCAGCATTACTAATGACCACTTCACTAAATAAAAAACACTCCTCCCCCCACCTCCATCTTCACTTTCCTTGATTTCTCTGAAGCATTTTGGAACTGGTAGTCCCACCTTCCTTGTTACTCCCTCCTCCTTTGGTCTCATAGGGCTACATTATTAGAGTTTTCATTCCTGTCTCTCTGATTGTCCCTTCCTATCCTCTGCTGGTTCCCTATGCTCCTCCTACCTTTTAAACCTCTTCCAAGGTACATGTCTTTCTTCTTTTTTCATTTCTTTCTCTCTCTCTCCCTCTCTCTTTCTCTCTCTCTCTCTCTCTCTCTCTCTCTCTCTCTCTCTCTCTCTCTCTCTCTCTCTCTCCCCCTTACCCTCTCTGTCTCTCTTTGTGTGTATCCTTCCCCCTCTCTCCCTCCTCCTCTCCCTGTCCGTCTCTTCTCTCCTCTCTTGTCCTCACTTCTCCTCTCCTTTCTTCTCTCCCAATTAAACTGAAGCTATCTGTAAACAGGGTCTGGATGACATCTATTTTTATATCCCTAACATCTTAATTATATGCCTTGATTATAGCAAGTACTTAATACATATTTGTTGAGTTGATTTCTTTATTGAATAAAGAATGTTTCCTTTCCCTAGATTAGAGGAAATTGTCTAGGGGGGAAGGTGTGGTTTTCCAAAGATTATCCCATATCAACTGACCATTTTAAGAAGGAAGAACAAATTTGATCACATAGACCAGATTCACTTCCACTAATTCTAATGGCCTAATGGAAGAGGCATCATTGTATACTGAGCTAAATGTAAATGGAATCATCATCGGAAAGTAAACAAAAGAGGGCCATGACATCTCACAATCAATATCAATGAAATCACTGGAACACTTGGGTCTGCATTAGAAGGAGTTCCTACACAGATCAAAGCACTGATTATTGAAGTCTAATATTTAGATTTAGATTTAGATTTGGCAGGGGTCTTTGAAATCATTTTGCTTAATCCCTAATCAAAATATGAATGTTGTTTCCATATCCAGCCTTTGCTTATAGACATCCATGGCCAGGAAAATAATCACCCCCAAGAAGGTTTGTTCCATTTTTGGAAAGCTTTGTTTTAGAACATTTTTTTTCTTCCATTTATTGAGTTGAAATCTTTGTAACTTCCACCCAGGGCCACAAAGAGAAGTCTATTTCTTCTTCTACATGGCAACCTTCCATAAATCTTAAGACTATCATGTCTCTTCTGAACTACTTCAGATTAAACATCCTCACTTCTTCTTAGCAGTGGCATTAATTTAAGGTTCCTTAGCATTCTTTTCCATGCTACCATCCTCTGGATATGGTCTTGCTGGTCAATGCCACCCGAAAAATGTAGCACCCCAAAGTGGACATAGCATTCCAAAGGGTGGTTGAGAAGGTCAGACTAGAAGGGGATGATCACACTCTGCACTCTGGTCCTGTTCATCCAGTCAAAGGTTTTTGCCTGCTTGCCTCTTCATACTGGTGACTCATGTGCCTCTAGCCCATTCCTATCTTTAGGCCTTTTTTCATGTGAATTGCTTTTGCATCACAGTTTCTAGGCTATAATCTACTGCAGTATTAGCCTACTTCTAAATGGCTCGCAAAGGCAGCAATTTTGTATATAGCTGTGTTTAAAAAACCAAGTTGAGATGATCTAGCTTTGAACTAGGCTGATGAGCACCCTTTGTGTATTTCCTCAAAGTTAGAACCCACATTCCATTCAGAAAAACACAAATACATGAAGATAATGCTTCATTTAAACAATAACAACAAATCCAATATATTTGCTGCTGGCCAAAAAGGTTAGCTTTTCCTATAGGCAAAACATTACTTTTTCATTCCTAGAACAATCCAGCATTTTGACAAAAGCTTTTTCTACTGATGTTGACACTTAGAGGGAAGAATCTTATTTTGAAAATGGCCAAAAAGAACTTCAACAGCACTTTAGGGAGTCAAATATAGGAAGTCAGTTCAGCAATTTAAATGATCACATCCCTAGAACGAAGCTTATGTGGGATCAAAAATATTAGCACATAGGGACTGGCTCTATGTGTCTTCCTACCAAGAAAGGCGTTAAAATCGTAACAAGGAGACAATTAAATACATTTACCCCAAAAGTTCAATATAAGAAAACAAAGGGAATATTTTACATTAAGCCTTCACTTAATTGCTTTTGGCTCACTTCACCCAAGTAATATCTTTTTCCAATTTTATATTATATTTGCAATAAGAAACTGATTTAGCTTTATGTCAAGTCGGGAAACAAGATTTACTGTACTTTAAGAGCCCCAACTTTTAAATACATTTTCTATGCATGAAAAGCACAAAAGGATGAATAATAGGGTAGCAAAGAATAATGCCTTGCTCTCTATACTCAACACAAATCTAAGAAATTATTAAATGTCTAAAGCTAGCTTTAAAATGAAATAAAAATGGAAATTAGCGGTATGTAAGAGTTGTATCTTATATAGTATTTATTAAGTTACAGTGAGTTGCCAGTTTCAATGGAGAATAAAACCAATCCACTTAAAATTCATTTTTTTTCCTTTTTCTTTTTTTTGCTTAGTTTTGCCTTGTATGTGGTATAGACTTAGAATGTTTAAATAAAAAATTGCAATCTGGTTCCTCTAGCTCATATCTCATATTTGATTGCTCAATCAACAAAAGAGACCGTATTGTAAAGCTATGCCAAAATTGTCACAGATAGGGTCTATCTCTAAATTTTTGTTGTTGTTCAGTTGGACTTGACTCTTTGTGGCTCCACTTGGGATTTTTTGGCAAATATACTAGAGTGGTTTGCCATTTCCTTCTCAAGTTTATTCTAGAGATGAGCAACTGAGGTAAATAGGGTTAAGTGACTTACTTGTCCATTGTCACACAGGCAAGGCCAGATCTGAACTTAGGAAGATGAGTCTTCCTAACTCTAGGCTTGGTACTTTATTCACTGCACCACCCAGCTGCCCATGCCTTAATAGATGGCATAATACATTTCTGTAACTGCTCCCTCTCCCCAAAATTGGCCACTTATTGCCCTGAATCTTGTTTCTGAGTTTCTCAAACTTAGCCAGACTGATCCTTGGATGATAGATATATAAGCCATCACCCATTAGGATATCATGATAAATAGGACATCATAGATTCCTATTCCAGTGTCCATAACCAAAGAGAACCTGAACTAAATACTGATAGAATCATTATCAGAAAGCAACTTAAGAGATGAAAATTTTTTTGACCATGGAAACTCATGTCCAATGTCAATGAAGTCATTGGAAGACTTGGTTCTATAGTGGAGGGAGTTCCTACAGAGATCAAAGCTTGAAGTCTAATATTTAGATTTAGATTTGGAAGGGATCTTAGAGATGATTTAATTCAGTCCCTAACCAAAACATGAATCTTGTTTACATATCCAGCCTTTGCTTAAAGACATCCAAGACCAGGAAAATCGTCATCCCCAACAAGGTTCATTCCATTTTTGGAAAGCTCTATTTTTAGGAAGTTTGTTTTTTCATTGTTTCGTTTTCTCTAGGGAGCTACAGTTGAAAAGATACAATAAAAAGTCTCTTCTACTTTTTGATATAGGGCTAGCAGAATATTTGAAAGCACAAAGGAACTATGTAGGCAACTCCTGCTATGGAAGTCCACTTCACCAGTATGGATGTGTGGATACATAGATATAGACAGATATTATATATGTGTTTATACACATATATGTGTATGTATACATACAGATATGCATATGTATATGTACATATATGTATATGTACATGCACATATTTTACATATACATGTACAATATGTATATGTTATACACACTACATAAATACAGAGATAGAAAGATACAGACACACAAACATGTATACACATACGTGTGTGTATGTATGTATGTATGTGTGTGTATCTTAGTGAACTGGTTAGACCCATAGAACTATGTAGTCAGTCTAGGATCACATAGCTATTAAATGTTAGGGGTGGTCTTCCTGATTCTGAGTCTAGGGCTTTATCTTACTCTACCACTCTTGCCCTAGATCTTGCAGAATGTGTCCATGGGATGGGGAAGGGGGGAAAAAAGCAGCAGCCTCAAGGCCCCATGTGGCTTTAAGACCACAGGTTCTCCGCCTCTGGTCCATGATATTTTTTCACTATTTTATTTCTTCTTATACTCTGATTATACAGCTACAATTTGTTACTTACCCTCTTATCTCTACTTGAGCCATAGCGCTGATGTTGATTTGTAGACTCACGGAATTGCTGTCTGGATTATCCTTGTTGGAACTAAAGTACAATAATTGTTAATTATTATTCTAAAGAACGGTAACTACACAATTCAGTCCACATTAAAAATGACAATGTGGCTTGGACATTCTAAAAAAATCTTAGTTGAAAATGAAATTCTCTTTTAAGGGTATTTTAATACTTCTCACCAAAAAAAAAATGGTTTCTCTGGAAATACTGTGAATGAAAGGAAGTAAATTAGTCTTTGGAATTTTGATAGGAAAACGACCAGATCTGCATCCCAGGATCTGCGAGGCAGATACCTTCATAAGTTTGTGCATGACTTCCATTGTCTGTTCCACAAAAAGTCAACACTTGGTTTTCAAGCTAATGAAAGGAAGTACAATCAAAAAAGCATTTATATAGGGATCTTGATAAATATATTACCTACTCTCTTTACAGTTTACTTTCATGGTCGAGTAGAAAGATCCCAGGCTCTGGAGTCAAGTGCCTGGGTTCTGGTAATAATACCACCCGCCTCCCAGAGTAGTCATCAGGATAAAACACATTATATACAGGCACTTGACAAACCTTACAATGCTATACAAATGCTAGCTCTTGTTGTTCTTATATCCCATCTCTGATGCTCACCGCCTGTGTGACTTTTAGTAAGTCACATAAACTTCCTGGGTCTCAGTTTCCTCATCTGTAAAATGAAGGGCTTGGACAATATGGTTGCTGAGGTCAGTTTCAGTTCTAAATCTGGATCCTATTTCTTGAGTTAATATTCTCTGTGCACCCACTGTCTGAGTACATGGGAAATGTGGGCTCACAAATATGTTAGCTTATAAAAAGAAGCCAGGTTGGGATGAAAAATTGCATCATCTGTGCCCTGGTAATAGAGCAATGAATTGTCCATGAAGTATTTCAAGGATCTCAGGTGAAAAATATACTTTTTGTAATTAAAAATTATAGTAAAATCATTCTTATATTTATTTATATTTTCTCAAGCAAATTGACCCTCTCCAACCCATACCCTTCCTCATTGTTTAACGAAAAATGGATAAGTCAACATGCAAAGCTACAAAGAAGACAGGTAGAAGAAATTAGAGCATTTACTAAACCAAATGTATTAATTTCCTATTGTGGTTCTTAAGTCGTATCTGATGTTTTCATGACCCTATTTGGGGTCTGCTTTACAAAGATACAGGAGTAGTTTGCCATTTCCCTCTCCAGTTCACTTTACAGATGAGGAAACTGAGGCAAACAGGATTAAGTGACTTCTCCAAAGTCACATAGCTACTAATTGTCTGAGGCCAGATTTGAACTTGGGTCTTCCTGTCTCCAGGTCCCTGCACTCTATCCACTGTGTCACCTAGCTGCCCTAATTTATTTTCTATCATGCATTAAAGTTAACACATTATCTACATCCTGCAACTGCATAGGCAGATTTAGAATGTCTTATAGTCTGGCTATCTCCCACTCCCCAGGGAGAACTACTTGGGTGTCTATTTGGGACTCCAAGATGAGAAAGAGTGACTCATTGAAAAGCTGTATGGAACTGAACTCCCAATGAGCGAAGTTTCTTCTGTTTAGCCTTTTAAAGCTCTCTAAATTTAGAAGCTGGGAAGAATAGGATAAAATTCAATAGGAACTCTCAAATGTGGGAAAAGGTCATTAAAATGTGCTTCATTGGTCCCCTCAATACTATTTTTTAACATCCTGGTTGATCACGTATGCTGATCAGGCAACCTAAGCTATAAACACACATGAATAACAGAAATGGGCAGATGGAGGGCTCAGTTTCTGTAACGGATTACCACTAGTATGAGCCTAGAGGGACTTGCTCACCACTCTTTGAACCCCTGTTACCATACTGATATATTACCATCGCTTCTGGGGAGTACCAGTCAGCGAGAAAGGTTGCTTTTCAAGGACATCATTGGGAATTATCAACCGCTGAGAAGCAATTAAACAATTGCGCTAGATGTGCGCTTCTGAAATTCTTCTAAATCACAGGCAATGGTTTAGTTTTCAAACCTGAATCTTCCAAAGAGTAGCTATACATACTGTCTTCTGTTTCCATGCTAGTGGAAAACATGGAGATTGAATTATAAGAGCAATGCTTATATGCATTAAGTGTGTATTTCATTTGTGTCTTATTTCCAGTGCTTTTAATTGACAATGTTATTCTTTATAATATATTGCAATGTAAACAGGTATCAGGTATGGAATCTGCTTTTTAATATGAAGTATATGTTGACTTTCTAAAATATAATGAAGTCAATCAAAGCCCTAGAAACCACCTTATCTGATTCTTTATCCAAAAATCAGCCAATATCACAGCAATTCTGTGATATTCTGCAGTATGGAATTTCTATGGAAGTTTGTACTGAATCCAGTAGTGCTTAATAAAACTTCTCATAAGAAAGGAACCACAATTAACATGTACAGTTTATATGATTTCTTGACTGCTCTCTAAACAGCAAGCCTCCCTTGCTAATACTGCTGTTATGTTAAACAAGTAATCCATCATTGTCTATGATATAATGGTATTTACACTTTCTGCTCTATTTCTAAGCAAATTAATGGTGAACTTCCTCTATAAGAATACATCCTGATATATGGCAAGGGTAAATATATTTTTCCCTTATTCTTCTTCTAATGCTAGCACATTTCCTCTTTCCTCACCACTCACCATTTCCTCTCTGTTCTGTCTCTTTCTGACTCTCTACCCTGCTTCCTTCTCTCCCTCCTAAAGATACCACCAAACCTTCTATGATTTTTAACCAGTTCATTATATCAGCTAATAGAATCAGCATGTGAAGCATGTCTTTTCTTCTGGTGAAGGAAAAATGAATCAGGTGATCACGTGTGTCTGTCATATACATAGGAGATCCTCCTTATACAGAGAGGAAAATAATTTCATGTATCATAAAGCAAAAGCAGTGAGAAGGCCTTTAAACTTAAACATTTGGTAATTTAAAAATGCTTCAAGATAATGACTCTGAAATCCAGTTTTTCTCTGCTGGAGACCAGGATTCCATATGTGGGGATCAACATTCAGGACTGCCCCCTTGAGAGTTAAAATTTGATTTTGAGCTTTTGTTTTAGTTTGGGTTTGGTTGAAGTTATTTAAAATGAAGTCAAACCATTTCACTACTTTCTTATTTGCATCTTTGGCATCTGTCAGAAAAGTAGGCTTGTGAGTGTTCATTTCTCTCACGATAACAAAGTCCACAAGTGATTTCCTGGATTCAAAATGTGTCTTATGTGTTTCCTAGGGCCCTGTTGAGATGATGCATTACTCTCACTTGTTTCTTCTATCGTGATATTCATTTCGGTTCTCAGAATGAAAGGAAAGGGTAGAAGGAAAGGGAAGGAATTCAAATATGCCCAGAGACATGCAAAGGACCAGTCTCAGTAGTAAGAAGCACAGATGTCTGTCTATATACTGAGATTTGGGGGGTAGTCAGGGATGTCTCTCAATTTTTTTCTTCCACCATCTGTCATACTGTCTAAAACTCTGTCATCAAATATTCATTCTTTCATGTCTTAGAGGTTTTGCCTGACTTCTGTCTCCTTCTATTAACATGTAAATACTCGCTGGGAAAGAGTCATACCATCAGTTGTCATTTATTGAAAATTAGTTAATAGTTGATTGGGTTCAAAGTAGATGCTTGGAAGGTTAGGGGTACTAGGATAGAGAAATAGGGAAGAGAAGTGAAAGGAGAAAGAGAGGGGCAGATTCTGCCTATTTCATATCTGGCCAAAGACTGGTCCTGACAATGAGATTCCCTTTTTCCTTTTACATATTACATATGTAATAGCTGACTGGGGCTAGGAATGGCAGCTTGGTAGAGTGATCCATGGCATGGTCCAATAGGTCAATTCAACTACTACAGATAAAAATATTGAAAAAATGCCTTTATTAAAATATTGATCAAAGTGAGGAAACTCCTAGAGATCCAAGGGTGCTTAGCCTTTTTTTTTTTTTAAAGCAATCACAGACCCTTCTGCTAGTACAGTGAACACCTATGGAGCCATTCTCAGAATAATATTTTTAAAAGCACAAAATAAAATGTGTAGGGTTACAAAAGAAACCAATTATTTTCAAATGCACTTATCAAAATATTAAGGGATCCAAATTCACAGACCCACATGGACTATCCACAGATTCCAGGTTAAGAACTGCTGTCGTGGATGAGTGATGAAAGCTTTGATTGCTCTTTTAGAAGAGTTTTTAAAAGATGAATAAAATAAAACAAGGGAAGAAAAGCATTTAGTTCAAAAGTTCACAGTGCCTTAATGATAAAAGGTTTTACCTTCTGATTTGGAGATCAAAGTCAATGCTTGTATTGGTATTTTCAAGACGGGGAACAGCAAATCGGAGGCCTAGCGAGTACTAGGAAAGAATTGGATATGAGACTGAGTCATGATAGGATCCTAGAACTCAAAAGTCATCTTTGCTCCCAATTTAGGGATATGTTTGTTGCACGGTATCTTTGACAGATGGTCAGCTATCCAGCTTCTTTTTAAATACTTCTGGCGATGGTGAGCTCTCTAGTTTGAAAGGTAGCCTGTTCTATTGTTGGTAAGAATTAAAAACAACACCTAGTAAAGGGAAAAACCATGAATGATTGACAACATGGGGGTAATGGAATATTATGTTCATAACTAGAATCAAACACTACCTTTCAAAAATAACCCACTTGGCATTATTTGTTTTTCTTTTCTGCTAGGAAAAATATTGTTTAATATTTCTAAGAGGTTGATAAACCTGTAGTGTATTTAGGCTTATTATGGGTATTATTTCATTCATATATGCATATATGTATATGTATGTATGTATTTAACACCTAAAATGTACAAGGTCCTGTAGAAGGCATTAAGAGCAGTACAGAGATGAATATAACATAGCTCCTGCCCTTATGAAACAACTTTTAAAACACTAGGGTTTGAAATCATTCTCCCTTACATTTGATTAATGCTTCATGCCTTAAATAATCTCTTTACCCATAGAATTACACAATCAATGGACATGTAATCTTTTAAGAACACAAAATAAGCAGCTTATGAGAAAACAACAGAATGAAATTGGATATGGTCAGAACTTCTGTAAGGGTAAGATAAGAAAGAGAGTAGTTTTCTACTGCAGTAATCCTCAGAGATAAGCCAATACAAACAACTCTATCCCTTGGTCTCTTAGGATTATTTGGGCGGTCAAATGGATTGGCTTCCTTTTTCCCCCTTTATGTGAAGTCATTTTAAGTTTAAAATTTAGCTTCGGGAACATATTCTGTCCCATATACGCTCTCCTTTATATGATTATGGTACGACAATTTTTAATCCTCATTTTCTCTAAGTAAAGAATTTCCCTAAGTTTTAAAGATCTAACATTATTCTGAGTCTGGATTTAATACTAAAACAGGAATTAGAAACTAATGACCTGCAGATGCTGAATATTAGTGACTTTATTTCTTTCCTGTTTGGTCACAGGTAGGTCTTCTCGCTCAAACTAGGTGGCTGGATTTTTCTTGAAATACTAGGTTGGAGACTGATTAATTGGCTCATAAACACAACAATGCCATGTAGTTTTTTTTTCTATGTTGTAGGTCACATTTCTTTTTCTGATTATGTATTTTAAAACTATGGCTTCATAAAATATTGAATATTTGTGTTGTCCTCACTGTTTGAGAACTTACTTGAATAATTATTATTTATTTTACAATATTCATTTTTAAATGATACTTGAAATCTCAAGAAAGACAAGCTTGCTGACCTGCATTATTCTTGACTTAATTCTCAGAAGACAATGAATAATGAAGGAAACTTAGGACCTTCTTTTTTCAAGTTGAAAAAAATAACACACCACATTTATTAGTTCATATACAGAAGAGGCTCCTCAAAGACCAATTTGGAAATCCTTGAAATATCACAATAAGAACTGAGGAGAGAGAAATTCCCTGACTTACTGTGCCTCAGCAGAATTTGGTCTCTTTCTATTTCTTCCTATTTCTCTGCCTCCATTTGTGTGTGTGTGTGTGTGTGTGTGTGTATGTGTGTGTATGTTAAAAATTGGAGGTGACCCAAGAAAGGAATTCAGACATTTCTGGGTTTTTAAAAATTGAGTCTCTAACATAAGTTTTGCAAGTAGAACTAATTCAAAGATAAATCTGAATCAGAAAACTGGTTCTCAATGTCAAGAAGAAAGCATATAAAGGCATTTTCCTTTTATGTTTTTGGCCCCAGTTCCTTTACTCTTTGTGGAAGATGATGCTAGACCTCATTACTCCAATAATTTCCCATCTAAGCGAGTGATTTGTTTCAGCCACTGCTTGTTAAGTAGCTGAGTGCTAATTGAGTAGTTTTCCACTAACTTCCCTTAAAATTCAATTAGATAAAAATCAGCTTCTGCCTCTGGTTCTCTCTTACATTTGTTCCAGCCACCATAGGGTTCCCCAGGTCACACACCACCATTCTGGTTATGTTGTCCATCTTGTACTCACAGCTCAATGGGTTCAGAGCCTGCAACAAGAGAGAACACCAACATCGAGTTCGGGGGTTAGAATAAATTATACCCTGCCAGCCAAGGAAAGCTTTGGGGTTGTGAAATTCCTTTGACCTGTGTGGCCAATTCTGCACAGATTTAATTTGTGACCATCAGCTTACAAGGAGGAAATGGAGAACCTGAAAAGGATTGGGGTGGGAGAAGCATAATTAAAGAAATAAATGAGACAGAGGAATATATCTGTTGTGCTTTGCCATATGTACTGTGGTATTTGCTTAAATATTTCAAAATGGGTTTCCCTTCTCCCAAGATGTAGATCCAAAGAATAAAAAATAACATTAAATACTATGTTTAAATAATAATAAAAATAATAATAATAATGGCAACTCTTGTTCATATAGAAATTTAAGGTTAACAAAGTCTTTCCCCCAAACAAGTCTATCAGGTAGGTAACTGACAGGCAGCTGAAAGTGAATGTATGTATCTGAATAATACCGTGACTTTTCAAAGGGACTTTCAAAGACTTCAATCAAAGTCAAAAATGAAGGTAAATTTGAAGAGTTCCAATGCCTATTCCAACTCCAGGATGGCAGTGGAAGTCACTGGAGATAAAAGAGCATATTCCTCTATTACTAAATATTTGAAAAACTGAATGGTTGATTAGGTGAATTTAAAAGCAGACTCATATTGTAAGCTGTTCTACAGTTAAGATCACTCTCTACAAATGGCAACTGAACATAACGGAACAGTAGAAGGAGGGCTGAGTATGGATAGAGTCTGGGGACTTGGATTTGGATCCCAGGACTGCTGTCGATATGTATGACCTTGGGCAAGTCACTCTCTGGGCCTCAGTCTCATCATCTGCAAGATGAAAGGGTTGAACTCAATAATCTCTTGTAGTATCTTCTAGTATCTACATCTATATGATCTCATTATACACGTTATATATACTTATGTTCATTTATATATTATTACTGTTACTAAGTGACATGTGTCATCAGGTTTCCTCTGAGTACTAAGGGCCTGGCATACTGTTGGCTTACCTGCATGATCTTATTTGTGAAACGCTTCAA
>CM053597.1:42173730-42185772 GCA_028646575.1 Pseudocheirus occidentalis | reverse complement strand
GGAGAAAGCAAGCCCATGCTCTCTAGGAGATCACTGTCTAATACAGTGGTTCTCAACCGTCCTAATGCCACAACCCTTTAATACAATTCCTCATGTTGTGGTGACCCCCAACCATAAAATTATTTTTGTTGCTACTTCATAACTAATTTTGCTGCTGTTATGAATCGTAATGTAAATATCTGATATGCATGATGTATTTTCATTGTTACAAATTGAACATAACCCACAGGTTGAGAACTGCTGGTCTAATGAGTGATGCAAAGAATTCTGCAAACAACACATATGATGGGAAAAACTGGAGATAATCAAGAGGGAACGAAGGCACTAGAAGTAAGAGGGATTGGACAAAGCTTTCTGAAAAGGTGGGATTTCAGCTGGTTGTTGAAGGAAGCCAGGTTGTCAAGAGACTACAATTCTACAGGAACACACAGACACTCTTGGGAGTGTCTCTCCTCGGTCACCCTGGCCATCAACCCTTTACATGGCCTTGCTCTCCTCTCCTGACAAAGTGCTAAACTCCTAGATTTGCTCATGTATGCAATGTGCATACCATAGAATGAGAACAGTCTTTAATAATGTAATTAAAAATACCATGGACTGCTTTCATAAAGATAGCAAAAATTATGAGTTTCCTTGAGATCAGAAATATAGTAGGGACTTACTAAATGCTTGTCAACTATTTAGTAAGAATAGGATTAATGATAATAAACATGATAATTTATACAATCAGAGCTTCAGAGTAGAAGGTCATCTAGACCAACCCTCTCATTTTACAGATGAGGAACGTGAGATTTTGTGATGTAGGTAGCTTACCCAAGGTCACACCAATAGTAAATGTCAGAGGCAGGTCGACAACCTAGGTGCTCTGATTCCACATTCAGCTTTGTTTACAATGAGCTAAGCTTCCATGTCTTGTGCTTAGAAAATGCATCCAGGGGGCGGCTAGGTGGCGCAGCAAATAGAGCACCTGCGTTGGAGTCAGGAGGACCTGCGTTCAAATGTGGCCTCAGACACTTTACATTTACTAGCTGTGTAACTTTGGGCAAGTCGCTTAACCCCAACTGCCCTGCCTTTCCCCTTCAAAAAGAGAAAAAGAAAAGGAAAAAAACTTTTTTTAAAGATGGGGAGAAAATTTGTAACTCAAAATCTTGTGGAAATCAGTGAAGTAAGCAAGAAAATAAATACATTAATTTAAAAAGAAAACACATGCATCCAGTTGCTCTTCTTTCCAAAGTTACTCAGAAGGCTAATTTGGGGATAGTCCCATTTTACAGAAGGGGAAATTTAGGCTCAGGAAGAAGTAACTTGTCCAAAGTCACAGAGGTAATAAGCAGTAGACGCATGACTCTCAACTTTGCCATGTCCTCTTTTAACTTGAAAGTCACTTTTAAGTGCTCAAAAGCGTCAAATTACTATATCAGTACATCCATGATCTCTGGTCTTGAAGGCATGGGCTGACTCCCAGGATTAAGATTTCCAGAACAAAGGAGATCTGGGAATGGATGAACATCGAGCTCCATTACAGTATATCCCTAAATTATTGGGAAGAGCAAGCATGTTATTTGGGGCAAGAGGTCTGGGCAAGGCTTGTAGAACTTTAAAATGATATTTTCTTTTATATTAAAATATAAAATCCTTGCAGGTTGGAACTGTTTCATTCATTGCACTGGATCTCTTGGAGAACAAAGGACGAGAACCAAACAACCAATCCCCCAAGCCTAGCAGATAGGTGTTAAATGCTCGTTGACTGATTTACAAAAGCTAACAGATACCAAGGCAGCTCTTTGAACCAAATGCTGGTTAAATTACAAAGAATGGTTGGAAGTTTTATTGGAATTTCACAGTAACTCTCTGGATATTGAGAGACAATAGAGTGTACTGGATAGCCTTCAAGTCAAGGAAACCTAGTTCAAGCCCCTCCTCTGACGCATACTGGTTTTGCGACTCTGAGCAAAGGACAACCTCTCAGTGACTAGTGCCCCAACCACTTACAAATCTTTATTGATAGGTGTCTCCTAATCACAACTATGAACAAAAAAATAACCCCTACTGGCAGTGTAAGCCAGAAAAAAAATGATTTTTGTAGAGGCTTACTCGGAGGTAAATAGTGAAGTCCTGGCATTGGAGGGATTGATGCTGGTTTATCACTAGGGAGAAGACAAGCTGTGACTGATGGTTATCCCTGAAGAGGGTCCTCTTAATGGCTCCCTTCTGTTTCAGTGAGTCTAACTGCAGGTCAGCTATCAGAGCTACAGGACAAAAGTAAATTAAACATTTAACACAAAACAAAAACCTTTAATGAACAACATACTTTGCCACACACACGAAGAGAATTCTTGTTTTAACTTGGTTCTTTGGGGAAGAATATTTTAGAATGGGAATCCAAAAAAGAAAAATCCAGGAAACAAAAGGTGATGGAATTTATAAGACATTTCTTGGATTTAATAAATATACACATGTAATGCTGGCTGATTTTGATGATACAAAATCATAAGAACTCAGATTCAGAAGGGAGATCACAGGCACTCTCATCACACTTGAAGTTGAACAAGAATTCCTCCTGCCACCCACCTGTGAAGTAACCTTCACTTGCAGACTTCTAGCGAGAGGGAACCCCAAACCTCAGGAAAACCATTCTCCTTTTGGTAGGTCTTAATCTTAGGAAGCTTTCCCTGACATTAAGGGTAAATCTGCCTTTTGGTACCTTCCCTCCACTGTTTCTAATTGTGTCTCTGGGGACCTAACCGATAGAGTCTCATTCATCTTCCAAATGGCAGCCCTTCAAATACCTGATAACAGCTTTTGTACACGCCATCCATTTTGTCTTTTGAACACTAACCAGCCGTAATTCCTTCAAATGAGGCTTAGATAGCATGATCCCAGAGCCCTTCCCCATCTTGCTAGGTAGGTTTCTTCTTAATGCTCCCAGCTTTTCAGTGTTCTTCATAAGCTTCTGTACCCCATATTAGAAACAATCATCTACATATAATCTAACAAGGGTAGAAGCAGTGATACTCTGATTTTCCATGTACCAGACACTCTACATTAACGCAGCCCAAGATTAAATCAGCTGTTTGGTATCATATTACACTACTGATTTCTATAAAGTTTGCTGTTTATTAAGCTCTCTGGATACACATGCACCACACAAACATACATACACATCTATCTATCTATCTATCTATCTATCTATCTATCTATCTATCTATCTATCTATCTATCTACCTCTCCATCTACTATCTTCCATTGAGTGGCTACTTGACCAAGTCTTCCTCAATTTGTATTAATGAAGCTGTTTTTTTGAGCCTATATCAGAATTTACTTTTATGCAAGTCCAATACCCTAGTTTATTAGAACTTCTTTTAATACTCATTCTGTCATATGAGTTATTGGCTCTCCCTCCTAGCTTTCTATCATTTTCAGATTTCATATGTATGTTATCCATATTTTAACCACATATCAATGTTATTTGAAAGAAAAACACAAAAGTTCTTTTAAAAAAAATTTAGAAGCATTCTTAGTTACAACATATTTAATTAGAGATTCTGCAGCCCAGTCATTAAACTAGTTTGAGATTATGTTGGTCAGTCTGCCTCTCTCTCTCTTTTAGAAGTATACCTTGAAAAACTTTGCCAAAAGTACTTTCTCCTATTAGGAGAATATATCTCTCTCTATATACATATACACATGTATATGTATACACATACATATATATGTATTTATGTATATACACACACATACCCATATATACACATACATACATATACAAAAAATACACACACACACATACACCCATATATATATAAACTAATGTACTGTTGGTGGAGTTGTGAACTGATTTAACCATTTTGGAGGGTAATTTGGCACTATGCCCAAAGAGTTATAAAACTGGTCATATTCTTTGACCCAGCAATACCATTACTGAGTCCATATCCCAAAGAGATTTTTAAAAAGGAAAAGGACTGTATGTACAAAAATATTTATAGTAGTTCTTTTTGTGATGGCAAAGAATTGGAATTGAGGGGATATCTATCAATTGGAGAATGGATGAACAAGTTGTGGTATATGACTGTAATGGAATACAGTATTACAAGAAATGATAAGCAGAATGCTCTCAGAAAAACCTGAAGAAACTTATATGAACTGATACAAAGTAGAGAACACTGTATGTAGTAAGAGCAATATTGTACAATGATTGACTGTGAATGACTTAGCTATTCTCAGCAGTATAAAGAAAGCATCCATCTCTAGAGAAAGAACTGGTGGAATCTGAAAGCAGATTGAACAGTACAGTTTTTAAAACTTTATTTTCCTTGCATTTTTTGGTCTGCATTTTCTTTCACATCATAACTAATATGAAAATATATTTTGCATGACTGCACAAGTATAAACTTTATCAGACTGCTAGCCTTCTCAATGAGTGGGAGAGAATTTAGAGCTCAAAACTGTAGAAAAACAAAAGCAAAAATAAGGTTAAAATTGATTTTTTTACCTATAATTGGAAAGAAAAGATAATATTAAAGGAAAAGAAAATTAAAAATTAAAAAGTATTCTCCCCTAAAATGAAAGCAAACTCTATCTATAGCATTTCATTGATCTAACAATCTAATTACCCCAGATATATTTATGTGAATTTGAATTTCTCATAATTCTATCTGTTCATCCATAAATAATACTCAGAAACCACAATTGGAATCCAGAATTTTTCAGTTTCTAGACTGGTTTTTGACCAGGCAAAGGGTGGAGTGAGGTAGCAGAAAATAAAATTTGATTAATCTATCATCTATATACAAATATACATACATGAATATGAAAAGATGCTTACCTACTGTATTTGAAATGCTCTGACCTTCTACAGATGCACACACTCTCAGAGTAAAACTATTAAAAAAAAAAGATTGTTAGTCTATAAATACTAAACTCTGAAAATATAGTTTCCTCCTCCCCAAATAAAAGAAATGAAAGGAGATGCTTTAATGTGTCTTTGTGCTGTCCTTCAACAATAACAACAAAACAAAACATAGCTCCATCCCCATTCTGTCCCAGTATTACTGTCATTATGAGTCAAGAGATCTGGGTTCTAGTCCACAGACTGCACTCACTGACCATATGACTTTGGTCAAGTCCTGTTCTCTAAGTTTTACTTTCCTTAACTGAAAAAATAAGAATCATAATAGTTTTGCTCTAAAAATAAGGATCATAATAGTTTATTAGTAGGACTTTTTTGAGTTTTACTTCCTTCATATGAAAAAAATAGGGATAATAATAAGAGTTGTACTATTTTCCTCAAGGAGGGAATGTAGTTGATAGTCTTTTATATAGCTATACTTATAATTTTCATAATTATCATTATAATCCTCATATAATTTTAAGCCTTTATATATTATATATAATTTTATAAGCCTTTTATAATTACAAGTTTTTATAATATGCAAATGGCTATATAAAGGTGAGCTATTAACATGGAAATGTCTTTTATGTGACTTTATATGTGTAATGAGTACCCTGTTTTTTGCCTTCTCAATGAATGGGAGAGCAAGGTAAAGGAAGGGAGAGAATTTGGAATTGAAAATAAAAATAAATATCAATAAGTAAAAAGGGCAGGTCCATAATATATGTACTCACACACACACGCACACTCATGCACACACAAAATAAAGGTAAGCTATTATTTTATTTTATGATTGAACCATTGTTTTGGAGAGGCCTAGCATCCCCAGAAATCAGATGGAATCAGGAAGTTTCTCCTTCATATCTATGCCCCTGAAACATGCAGGTAGTATGACCCAAGGCAAGTCATTTAACATCAAAGTCTCTCCACGCAAATAAATCCCTAATGTTGTAACTTGGAAAATATTTGCTGACTTGAGCTCGTAAGATTGTTGGAAAGATCATACAAGATAAGATGTAAAGAACTTTGCAGGCCTTGAAATACTATATAAAAACTAGATAATGATAATAATAATGACATAGTAGTATTAGTTCAAGTATTTACAAATTCAAAACCAGCAAATTATATCTAAGTTTATTACAATTGTGTTAGTTTCTTGTGTCAAATGTAATGAAAATGTGTCGCATCTGGGATTCATATATCTTCTGTGACCTTAGCCAATGCCTTCTTTCAGGGTAAATAATTTGCCACATACCATTAAGAAAAAAATTTTTTTTGCCTGAGGCCTCACTGCTATTACAAGTGTTTATTCTCCATTTCCCAAGAGGAATCACAAACTTGGGCCCCACTTCTGTTTCAATTAGAATTACTCGAGTGAGATGAATAATTGATTGTAGCTTGAAATTTCAGACACAGCCTAGGCCCTAAGTGGAAAATTTCCTTTTGCTGTCTTTTTTGAATAGGTTAGCTACTTGTTAGAAAACATTTCACTCAGAGGTGGATCTAAGTCTTATGCTCTGGACGTTGCTAAATGCCTTAAAAATAGATAATTCTACTTAGTAGTTTGTCTTGTCAAGGCTAAAACGGTGTGATAATTTTTTCTAGTGTGCTGTTTTTTGCTAACACCACCTGCTTGAAAACGCTACATTAAAGTGATGAGTTTGAGCTCTCTTCTTGTGAGAAATTATATCGCTGATGACATTACCCTTTGTAAAAATTGTTTAATTACTTGTAGGAGGCATGGTACAGTAGAAAGCACCCTAGATTTGGAGCTAGAGTCCAGATATCACTTCTGACACTCATCTGTGGGGCTCTGACAAGTCATCCAACTTTTAGTTCAAGAGATCTACCAGCCTCAGTTTCCCTGTGAGCTGAGATTATAAGCATGGGTACCATTCTTAGCTCTATTAACTTGATTCAAAGGCACTGTAATTTGCTTCACCCAAATTTGATTTAAGTACAGATGATTACTAACTGTATGGCACAAGACTACCGCCTAACCCTGTCCCCATCATGTGATAACTGTTGGGAGGAGTATTTGCCCATCTGTAGAAAATAGCATTGGGCTGGTTCCTATGGCCAGAAAACAGACCTGAAAGTCTCCTAGTTAAAGAAAAACTAGAATAGATTAAACCCTTAATGAATTAAGTTTCTCAAAGGCAACCATATTGGGTTTAATTTTATGGTGCTCCAGGATGACTTAAAAACGTATCATAGAATTTTGTCTCCTTTCAGGCCAACTTCCTAACTGCAAGAGACACTTGGCGGGGCCATGAGGGGAAGATGTGAGTTATTTATACATAGGAGCCCCACACTGATTTGGAGCTAAAAATTCCAACTGGAACTGAAGCTTCTGGTTCAAAGTAGGCAGGCAGTCTGACTGGTAATTCTGATTCAATCCAGTCTCTTTGTAAAGATTCTGCCAAAGACTCTCCTTCCATGAAGGCCTTTAAGAATAGGAGACAGAAAACCATATGTCCATGATGGTTTCCATGTGGTCTTGCTTGGAGGTTGGGCAATACATTATATGACCTTCCAGCTCTGTGATTACTAAAGACCTCCTTAACCCAGTGACATTTAAAAGAAGGAATCCTTCAGCATATCTGCAAAGATTAGTGATGTGTGATGGAGAAGTAGGTAATTTAAAATGAAAGAGAATATTTTAAAAATTGAGATTTGCATCCTTTCCACTATATCAATAATGTAGGTTTGGAGTCAGAAAAGCATTGGGTCTCAGGTCTGGCTTTGGTACTTAGTAGCTGTGTCACCTTGGGCAAGTCATTAAATCTCTGTGAATCTTAGTTTCTTTGTTTGTACAATGGGCAAAATGATACGTGACTACTCTTCATTTGCAAAGTGATTTCCTCACAACATCCCTCTAAGTCAAGTGTTATATAATTTGTTACACACACACACACACACACATACACACACATATGTATGTGTATGTTTGTGTATATATATATGTGTGTATATATACACATGGAATATAATTTGCTTAAAAAGTGTTATATAATTTGTTATATAGTATTTATATATATATGTAAAATATAATTTGTTATAAAGTATTGTATAATTTGAGCTCTAATTTGAACCACTGGATTTTTTTAACATGAAAAGTATGTCATAGAAACAGAACTGAGGGTGTCCTTTGAAGACTTGTAGTTATGTAGCACAGTCTTCCCATTTTACAGATGAATAAACTGTGACCTAGAGAGATTGCCCAAGGTTGTACAGCTAGTATGTGGTAGAGGCAGGTTTCCAGTCTGTGTCCTTGCTTCTAAGTCCAACTCTTTTCCTACTACACCAGAGAGTACGCTACTAGTTGTTACTCCCTTTCTCTGGACCATTCAGCTTAAGTTGGAAGGGACCTCGGGTATTAGCTAGTAAGTAATCAAACTCCCTCATTTTATAAATGAGGAGAGGAAGACCTGAGAAGAAGAGATATGTCCAAGGTCCCACAGGTAATAAACACTGGAGATGGAATCTGAATTCAGTTCTCTTCCTCCAGATCTGGTCACAGGTATTTTGTACAAGCTGCACAGCTGCCTGAGAGAGATAGAAATCTCTACCAGTGAGTGGGACTAAGGAATTCTTTGCCCGTTGTTGTTGTTATTGTTGTGTAGTCATTGTCAGTTGTGTCTCACTCTTGGTGACCCCACTTGGGGTTGTCTCGGTTGCCATTTCCTTCTCCAGCTCATTTTACAAATCGGGAAACTGAGGCAAAGAGGGTTAAGTGACTTGACTAGGGTCATATAGCTGCTAAGTGTCTGAGTTTGGATTTGAACTCAGGAAGATGAGTATTCCTGACTCAAGGGCCGGCATTCTTTGCTGTTCAGTTGTTTTCAGTTGTGTCCAACTCTTTGCGACCGCATTTGGGATTTTCTAGCTTGCCCCTATTTGCCTATTAGAATTTACCCAATTGTTTTTAGAAGTATAATACAAGGTTATGTTAAATACAGAGAAATATTACAGAAAAGAAAATCAACAGCTGTTCTTCAATTATAAGGGGAAACTGAGTTAAAGTTGTAGAACCCGGAATAAGAGGGCTAGGGAAATCAGTCTCTGCTAGACTGAATGAAATGGTAATTTTCCTTCTTGTAAGACACAGGGATAATATACACCTCCCCCCAACCCAAACCCTTGTGCACTTGAAAGAAAATGTCTTTCATAGTATTGTATTCATTCAATAAATCTGTTCAATAAGTAACTGTGACATAATATATTTATTCATGTAATGAATGATATTTTCTACAAATAATATTATCTATAACAGTAGGAAGCTGACTCATGTAGGAACTTTTCTTGTTAAAAAGTAATATTCTTTCCACAAAGCAAAACAGTGCCTGGAATCTGTTAAACCCACTCAAACCTTATAAAAATATATAAAAAAATGAGAAATGCTTTTAAAAGAATCCTTTTCCAGCTCACTACCATTTTCTTCCCAAATATGCTCTCTACAGCAAGTGAAACGTCACCTCATTGAATTTTAGGAGGGATATGAGCATGTACAGAGAGACCTTTGACGGGTTAAAATTCCTGCTCAGGTTGTCCTCACAGTCCATTTCATGTTCATTTCACCGTGAACAGGCAAAGGATCAATGTGAACATTTTTCATTAATTTCCCCAGTTTCCCAGGTCATGTTTTAGTCATAATACTTGGTGGTTTATAACCCCTTTTATTTTCTTACGGGCTCAGAACTGCTCCCAAATATTGCCAAATGCTGGTAGAGGAGGAGAGGAGAGGATGGGCCTCTGCTTGGGGGTGACTCTAGAGTAACAGGATGTTTGGGGAAGAATTCTTCAGGGTTCTCCTTCCTGCCTGCCCTCCACTGTTAAAGGCTTTGCCTCCAGCACAGACTCCTGTCCAAAGGCCATCAATAACACTCAAACATGGGCCAGAAATAACTGCTCTAGCCCAGGCTGGATTGCCCAGCATCTGCCCCTTTTCAGAGCTTCATATACCACTTCAGGAGGCCACTTTGGCTGGAAAGAGATGGCAAAATTTGAATACTCTGAGTTTTTGTTGTTTTTTTCTGGGTATCCTAATAATAATAATGACTCTCACTAATAATAATAATAATTATCATTTAAATAATACTTTGCAAACATGATCTCAAGTTATCCTTATAAAACCCATTTTAGGGAGGAAAATGAGGCAGATGGAATTTAGGCACCCAGCCAGGATCACAAAACTATTGTCTGAGGCTGGATTGAAGTCAGGTCTTCCTGCCTCTGGGTCCAGCACACTGTTCAGCATCCCACCTAACTGTCCATGTGCTTTTTCGAGGTTTGCAAAGGACTTTTCATACGTTGCTTCATTTGGTCCTCACGCCAACATTAGGAGGAGGATATTATTATCCCCATGGAATATGGGGAATATTGGATCATGGAATATCCCCATGGAGGAAACCGAAGTTTGGAGAGTCTAACTGACTTGCCCAGGTTCACACAGCTAAGGAATATCTGCAGCAGGATTCAAACTCAGATCTTTGGGACTTCATGTCCAACACACTGGCCACTGTGCCATGTTCTGACCACTTGTGTGGCTTGCTAGCAATAATGATGACAGCATCAATGATGATGATGATGGTGATGATGCATCATAGCGTCTTCATTCAGTTACAAAAACAAGTCATTGTATCTACCTGTGCACACTACTGGTTGCCGACCATTACACACAACATGGGCAGCTGGGTGGCATGGTAGACAATGCTGCTATGCAGTCAGGAAGAACTGAGTTCAAATGTGACGTCAGGCACCTCTTAGCTCTGTGACCCTGGCCAAGTCACTTAACACTTTGTCTGCCTTAACTCCCTCACCTGCAAGACAAGGACAATAATAGCATCTACCTCCCAGGATCACTGTAAAGATTGAACTACATACAATTTATAAAGTGTTTTTGCAAATTTTAAATTTTAAGATTTTAATTTAATTAAACTATATAATTGCTAGTTTTTTCATCATTATTGGGATAGCAAGGTGACATGGTGAATAGAGTGCTGGGCCTGGAGTTGGGAAGACCAGAGTTCAAGTATGGCCTCAAACACTTACTAGATGTGTGACCCTGGACAAGTAACTCCACCCTGTTTGCCTCAGTTTCCTCATCTGTAAAATGAGCTGGAGAAGGAAACGGAAAACCAATCTATTGTCTTTAACAAGAAAACCCCAAACGAGGTCACAAAGAGTCAGACATGAACTGAAAACAACTAAAAACAGAAAAATATTATTCTTGTGGTGGTGGTTATAGAACAATAGTGACATAGCCCTTTGTACTCTATCTGACTCTTTATGTTGGAGATTCTTAGCCTTGGTCCATGGGTAGATTTCAGGGAATGCATGAACTTGGATGGGAAAAAATTCATCTTATTTTCACTAACGTTTAAATGAGATTTAGCATTTCTTCTGTCAATTACTTAAGACCTTTCTTCTGAGAAGGCCTCACCAACCTGCCTAAGGAGGACATGACACCTGGCTGGTATTTGTCATTTAGTCAACAAGAATTTATCAATCACCTACTATGTGCCAATTGTGCTAAGCATGAGATTTATCTGAACTCCATTGAACATAAAGATGAAAAGAACTAAAAAATATTAAGTCACATTTATAAAGTGTATGAAAGTTTTCAAAGCACTTACATATGTCTTATCTCATTTGATCCCTTATCACCACACTCTGAGGTAAATGGTTTTATTACCCTGCTTTCCTGTTTAGGAAACTGAGTCTCAGAAGAGTAACATGACTGGCTCAGGGCCATATGCCTGGTAAATATACAAATACAAACTCAGGGCTTCCTGACTCCAATTCCAACATCAGAAGTAATGGTACAGTTCTATAAAGCAATATTTTTATAGAACAAAAAGTCCAGAATATCAAGGCAATTAATGAAAAGAAATGCTAGGGAAGGTGGCCTAGTCATATCAAATTTTAATCTATATTATAAAGCAACAGTCATCAAAACTTCTTGGTACTGGCTAAGGAATAGAGTAGTGGATCAATGGAATAGATAGGGTACAAAAGATTCAGTAGTCAATGACTAGTAATATACTGTTGGATAATCCCAAAGACTGCAGTTTCTGGGATAAGAACTCACTACTTGACAAAAAGTGCTAGGTAAATTAGAATATAGTATGGCAGAAACTGGGCATGGA
>CM053597.1:42127627-42158375 GCA_028646575.1 Pseudocheirus occidentalis | reverse complement strand
CTCTCCTCTCCTCTCCTCTCCTCTCCTCTCCTCTCCTCTCCTCTCCTCTCCTCTCCTCTCCTCTCCTCTCCTCTCCTCTCCTCTCCTCTCCTCTCTCTCACACACATGCACACACACACGCACACACATTCACCCCCACCCCCCTCCACCTCTTCCTATCTACTAACTCCTTCTCTACTGTCTACAAAAATTCCCATGTCTCCTCTATTCTTAAAAAACCCCAACCTTCACTTCATCCTGTTCTGTGCTCTTACATTCCTTCTTCCTCATTCTATCCCTCACTGAGTCTTGACCTAAGCAGTAATTTCCAATGAATCTGGAATTCCTAGCCCTCTTACTCCATCATGTCTCATGCTTTTCCAAATTCCCTTCTGTGTCACCTTCATTATCCACCTTCTCTACCCTAAATGGTATTCAGTGCTGATGGAGGAAGTCATTAAAATGTCATCGGGAAAATATACATTTAGAAAATTAGCTAGACTTTGTTAGCATAACCCAAGAGGCTGATGTCGACACTTAATTCCTGAATAGACATTGGACGTTAACCAACAAATATTGATGATTTCAGTATTAGCGAATATTTGGATTTTGGCTTTAACATGTTTAATACCAATCCTCATCAAGTTTACTTATAATTTCACAAGTCAAGGAGTTCAATACTTTGATTCGACTCATTGAATGTATCATCCTAGTATCACCAATGAGGAAGAGCAGAGAGAGGTTGGGTCAACTAAAATCCTAATTTAGAATCAGAATTTTAGGATGCGTCTAATCATCTAATTGTACAGATGAGTAAATGCAGCCTGGAAAGCTGAAGTGAGGTGTATAAAGAAATACAACTAATTACTAGCACATTTCTGATCCGAGGTCTCGTCTTTTGGCTCCCAGCACACTTGACCCTGCTGTCTTCTGGTCTTTCCATTAAAATTTTAATTTCCTCTAAATTCACAAAGCATCTTAGTAGATAAGTAATCCATTTATTTCTAATTTGTTTACACTGAAATGATCAAAATAGAGCTACATGAAAACAGCTTGGTGTTCTGCTCTTGTTAAAAACATGAGTAGGAGTTTGCCAGGAAAAAAAAATAAACTTAGACTATATGGTTTGAGAAGTTGGTTCCAAATGTCAAACTGATGATTTTAAGTTGGTTCAAAGCTTGACAAAATACATTATACCCTGGCTTCACTTTTTACCCTATTTGGGTGAATCTATCCAGCCTTTCGTCTTACGTATTGTCTCTTGCTCATGCACGTGTGCACGCGTTGTACAATGTTCTACTCATCAAAACAGATGCACCATTTCACAGTCCCCCTCAGCCCCCAGTATAACTATCTAAATTGCCTTCATGACATAATCATCATATATTATGAGCCTGAACAAGACAATGATAACTTTGGCATGGTGCCATTTTTTCCATACAGTTCCTATAGCCTGAAACTTTTGCTTCTACAACAAATATGCACTTCCCTCTGCTGTTTGGGTTAATGCCTGGAGCAGATGGGGTTGTTAAGAGAGTAATGTTTTAATAGGATTAGACTAGATTATTAAATATTAGGGACTCTTGCTTGACTACCACAGCTGTTTCTTTTCTAAAATGTTTCCATTTGATCATTCATTGTATTCAAGGTATTACTAGTGAGTGAATCAGTCTTTTAAGCTATTCAAACCACATAGTCACATTTGGAAACTCATTCTCTCTTAAGCTCATATTTTAAGTAAGTAACCAGTTGTGGTGGTTACAAATTAAATATGTCCAGAGATTACATATGTGTGTGTATTGTTTCTTTTCATCACTTCTATGATTCCATTGACATAGGGATCTCCCAGTGAAGAATTTTCTTGACCAATGCAGAGTTGCCTAGTGGTAAGCAATGAACCCAGGCTCTCCCAGTCATTAGTGGTAGGACTTGAACCTAGACATTCTGGACTTTAAGAAGTTTTCTATTCATTATACCACACTGTCATCATATCTAAACAGGAATATGTATACATGTATGTATATGTATGTCACACAGACATAAACACAAAAGAAACAGTTTTGCCTAGCAAGAGAGTAGTGGAAACCACAAGTTGAAATGTAACTTCATAGTTTGCCTATGACTTTGAGAGATATTTTGGATCCTGGGTGTGTGGTACCTTACTCTCTAGGGCAGCTAGGTGGTGCAGTGGATAGCGTGCCAGACCTAGAGTCAGAACACTAATCTTCCTGAGTTCAAATTTGACTTCAGACACGTTTTAGCTGTGTGACCCTGGGCAAGTCACTTAGCCCAGTTTACCTCAGTTTCCTCTCCTGTAAAATGAGCTGGAGAAGGAAATGGCAAGCCACTCCATTATCTTTGCCAAGAAAACCCCAAATGGCAATGTAAAAAGTTGGACATGACTGAAAAATGACTGGACTAATCCTACTCTCTAAGAAACCCAGAATTTCCAGTGTGAGTGAATGTTGGGTGAGAAAAACAGTCCAAATAGTGGAGTTAGGAGTCTATATCACACTCAGGCTTTACAAGGTTTTCTACAGTCTGGTCCTGACCTACCTTTCCTACCTCATCGCCAGTTGTTTCCTACACTCTTCATTCCACCCATACTGTTTTAATTCCATGTTTACATTACATTTTTGCTTTGCCACCTTTGTTCACACTGGTCCTGTCACCTGGAATTCTCTCCTTTATCCTATCAGTCAAGGCCCAGTTCAAGATGCTAGCTCACTTAAGAAGTCTTCATTTATTATCCTAGCTAGATCTTTCTCTCTATCCCTTTCTCCCTCTCTCCCTCCTCTCCACAACACATTTTGTACCATGGAGTAGACAGTTAATGATTGATTCAGGGGTGGTAGTAGTAATCTGTTTTACATACGTTAATGCTGGGGCTTTCTAAGTAGACCATAATGTCTTTGAGAGCATGGACCATATCTTCCAGGTGTCCTACAATCCTATTTATCACTCACAGAGCTTAGCACAGGGACACATGCATTCATACAGCAGGCAATTAAAAAAATACTGGTTTACTATAGGCAAAACCCTATCCAAATAAAATAGCCTCTGAATTTATTAGCATTGAGCTGCTCTCCAAAGGAAATCAGAGTACTTTCCAATGAATGGAAGGTAAAGAGACAGATTCTGAAATGCTTTTTAAACGTTCAGAATACGAGCTCATGGCACTGATTTCTATCACTTAATCCAGAATTTAATGAGCATCTAAATGTTATGTGCCTAACACTTATATTAAGAGTTGTGGCGATCACAATAAAGATGTAAAAAATTCTTCCTCACTCACAAAGGAACTTACTGATTGATTTTTAAAAAATTAATTTCATGGGTCCAGCACGTAGGAGATGTGGCATAACAATTGTTCTTACCACTTCCTTCCAAATCCTCACCCTATTCTAATTAACTCAAATCCTTCCCCCTTTCAACTACTATGACAATCTTTGGAACAGGTTACCCTCTTCTGCACTGCCCCCTAGTAAATTAGGCAGGTTCTGGCAGAAGATATCTGAGGGCTCTGTAATATTTTATGCAGCCAGTTAAACAGTCCCTATAGAAAAGGAACAAATGTTTGTAAGGTCAGATTGAAAAAGAAAGATATCTATGTGAAAACAAAAGAAATACTTCTAAGATAGTGGATAGAAAGAACATCCAGAAAAGACATTTCTCGCCTCCAGAATCCTTGGCACTCTTTCAATGGTTCAGCATCAGAAACTGGTATGACTTTATCAGTGGAGCTGACATTAAAGAAGATGCATTGTAATCTGCTTGGCAGCCATCCTCTAAGGACCAGGGGTCCTTTCCATCTGTCTTACTGCTGATGTCTTGTATATGTATTATATATTCTCTCCCTCACCGACCCTCCACCCCCCAAGTGTGAGATCCTTAAGCCCAAGGACTACTTTTTTCTTTGCTACTTGTATCTGCAGCATTCATTCATCAGCTTCAGTCATTCCCTCATTCCTTCCCTCACATCTGGGTTTAGAGTCAGGTGGATTGGGGTTCAAATTCTATTTATAGCATGTGTTCCAAGACTGTACAAGTCACAGTGACTCAGTGCTATAGATATTATTCTAAGACCACATGTTGCAGAAGAGGTTATGATATGCATTGGTAGGGGGAAATTCTGATACCAATAAGATTAAAGACATGGATTTTAAAAAAATCACTGCCATTGAAAATAGGATATGCTGATGATTGCTCTATATTCTACAGTTTGAAATATATATGCATTATATACACATATGTATTATATATTATACATACTATATGTCATACATGTGCTATATATATATTCACACACACACACACACTTGTAATACAATATGTTAGTGTATTTATACTTATATATTGACACAAACACCATAGAAAAGAGCCTTTTTACAGGCAAAAGGACTCGTTTCTTAGTATTTTTCTCCGCTGGCTCTTGTTGAATCCAGGGAGATTTTCTAGGGATATTTTTTCCTGTCTGGCTCAGAAAAAGAGGTCAGTGGGTGCTTCCATCCCCTCTTCCTGTCACTGTGTGAGGGGAAGAAAGGTTGAGAACCCCTTGATTTGATTGTTGTTGTTTCTTCCGATTGTGTTCCTCTCTCTTCAGGCTATGCTTTCCTTACCTGACCACGGCATGTTTACTATTAAAAGTAGTAACACTGAATTTCCTAATGCACAGGTGGTTAGCTGCTTGAGCTCTAATCCCATTTTGATGAACAGTGATTTGAATATTTGTCTGTAAGCCCAAACTTCACAATATGATCAGCGTATATTTTAATTCCACATCTTTAATGAATTTACACTCTTGCTTTCAAAGAAAGCCCTGTGAGAGGTGTGTATTTAGGGATACAATCTACCAACATGTACTCACTGAAACCAAAAGATTCCTGTGTTCAAGATCTTGGAATAAGTGTAAATGAAGTATGTGTCCATTAGGTAGCATCAGGTGTGCCACCTAATATTTATATATACATCTACATAGAAAGGGAATCCTTATGCTTTGCATGCCCTATTTCCTCTTTCATCTGCTGAACTCCTAGCCAGGGGTGGGGGACCTGCTGCCTCAAAGCCACATATGGCCCTCTAGGTCCTCAAGTGTGGACCTTTGACTGAATCCAAACTTGGATTTGTTTGGATTTTTGGATTCTGTAAAAATTTGCCACTTGTGACCTTGAGGTTACAGGTTTCCCCACCATTGAGTCATTCTTTGTAATTTTTATAAAGCTTTTATTGATGTTTTTTCAATATCACTCTTACTTACCAGTGACTTCCCATCTCCATTAAAGCCCTCATTTGTAACAAATAAGAACATTCAAGCAAAACAAACTAACACATTGGTCAGTTTTGAAAATATATGCTTCATTTCACATTTACAGTTTATCACTTCTCTGCCAAAAAGTAGGACTATTCATCATACTTTAAAAACAGATTCAGACGCTACCTTCTCCAGGAAGTTTTTCCTACGTAATAATGGACCTTCTCATTTAAATCTCTAGAAGTCATTTGTTTTGTATCTTTCTCAATATATCACCATATAATGTGCATTATGGTTATCTGTGTTTGGGTCTTATTTCATCTACTCAAATAAAAGTTCCACGAAATCAGGGGACCAATTTCTAGAAATTTTGTCTCTTTTCCATCACCTAGCACATTTCTTCATATATTAGGTACTAAATACATGTTGGCTGAAAGAATATATATATATATATATATATATATATATATATATATATATATACACACATACATATACACATAACATCTATATTATATGTAGATATATAATATACACACAGGCAATACATTTAATATATATATATCTACATATGCAAAATGATTTATGGGAAAACACGGAAAGAATTTCACATGATGAAGGAGCTATGTGATCTGCATCAATGGAAGTTGTACCCACGCTGTGTACACACAGATTCACCAAGTTTTAATATACGTGTGATTGTATAACCACATATGATTTATGTATGCATGTATTATACATGTATATAGATACATACAATAGGTATGCATATACTTCTATGAATGGATGTGCACACAGGTGCAGTGCTCACAAGGACATAAGAAGTGAAGGGGGATGGATCAGTATATTCTTCTAGCAGGCAGCTAGGTGGATAGAGCACAGACTGAGGCATCAGAAAGACCTGAGCTCAAATTTGGCTTTAGCTACACTAGCTGTGTGACCCTGAACAGTTCCTGCAACCTCTGTCTGCCTTGGTTTTCTCATCTATAAAATGGGAATAATTATAGCACCTACCTCCCTCACCCTGCCCCAGGGTTCATGTGACAGTCAAATGTGATAATATTTGTGAAGCATCCTGAAAGTTACGAATGACTATATAGATGTCATTTTTCTTTCCAGTGAAACACAAAAGCGAAAAGATTTTTTTCTGTGTCAATAAAATTAAGTTGCTAATGGTTATTATTAATAGCAAGAACATACACGAATAGAGACAAGATCAGTGGTGGAATGCTGGGGTAGAACCACGCCTCATTCTACACTCCCAATCCCCCTTACCTCTAGCGCTGGCCGTGTTCTATCAGGAAGGGACCTATGCTTAGGCTCTGCTTAGTCATTAGCACATGGTGGACACTCAGATAGCAAACAAATAAATAAATATTTAACAGAACAGTAACAAATTATGCCTGCACCCTTTTGTTTTTCTACCACTCTTCCTTCTCCCTGTTCCAACTGCGAGGAGACCATGAGTTTTGTTCCAAGTCCACAGTAATAACAACTTCTCCTTAAAAGGTTATAACACTTCTATGTTACTGTGAAATATATTAGTCATTGCACGTGCTTGATTTTACCTGGTTTTATTATAATTATGTGGATGAGTTGGCTAGGCCCTTCATAGATGATGTATATGGATGGTTTTCAGCAGTGGTTCTCAACCTGTGAGTTATGTTCAATTTAAATATGTCCTGCATATCAGATATTTACATTACAATTCATAACAATAGCAAAATTATGAAATAGTTATGAAATAGTAATGAAAATAATTTTGTGGTTGGGGGTCACCACAATATGAGGAACTGTATTAAAGGGTCATGGCTTTAGGAATGTTGAGAACCACTGGTTTTCAGCCATGTAAGGAACTTAGGAGTGAATAATTATTTCACAACTGGTAATATATACATCCTCAAATACACAAATAAGCTGTGATCTCAATAATTTGGAGGTCCTCTTAAGGGATGGAGATTAGAATGCACCCATGCCTGCCTGCCTACCCTCTTGGGCAATATTTAAAATATTATCCCATAAATTCTAACATGGCTCCACCCAAGGTGCTAGAGTGGAGACCTTCAGTGTCTTTAGCATACCTAAATTATACAGGAAAATCAGCCTCATAGTCTCTTCCCATGATATTGTAATGGTGACCTATATAGAGGGTTTTCTTATACATCATTAAAGAGCAGGGAAGACTTCTTTCCCCATGAATGGAAGAAGCACCATCGAAGATAAAAGATGCCAGATGTGTTGTTGGATCTCATTATGGGGAAAGAAGCATGACTACTGTTGGGAAGATGGTGCTTGGCAAAGAGGGTAAGAAACAGGATCATGGAATGTTAGACATGAAAAGAACCTTCCCTTCCTCCCAGTTTTTACGCATGAGGGCACTGAGGGCCTCAGAGGTAAAATGATTGTAAGATCTTACAGGTGGAAAGGTCCTGTCTTCTAGCCTAGCATGCTTCTCAGTATACCATGTGACAACAACACAACTCTGTTTAACTGAATTGGAGTGGGATAACTGTGGCACCATTATTGTGAAAGTGTCCTGTATTTATCTCATCAGAAGCAACCACTTGTAAGAAATTTCCAGATCTAGTCAGAGTTTTAAGGATGCCCAATGGCAAACCTAACCAACTTAATTTATTCTAATATGAATTAGAAATTGACAACTTCAATGCCTTAAAATCACGCTTTTGTGTTTTCTCTTCATTTTCCAAGGCCCAGTTGATTCAGGGAATCTAATTCAAGGAAGACTAGGAGTGAGGTGGGGCCTGAAACTATACCAGGCTCTGGAGACTTGAGATCTATACATCTGGGGTTGGTGGTCTGAAGAATGGGAAAATACTAGAGTAGCTTCTTCGTGAGATCACACAGTACCTCCTATTGACTGGACATTTCCTTTGGGCACCTATATTAAGACAACTATCATGGCATAGTGGATAGAGCAAAGGTTTGAAGACCTGGGTTCAAGTCATTTCTCTGACAAATACTGACTGGATGTCCCCAGGTGAGTAGTAACATCTCAGTGACCCCAAGCAATTCTTAAAGGCTATAAGTCACAAATATGCATTGGTAGAATTTCCTCATTAAGAGTCCCTTATGCCAAATTATCCAGATTAGATGGATATAAATTCCAGCAATAACCTCAGGAGTTAAAAAAGAACAATGACATTGATTGATTTGTTTTTAAGTGGCTAAGAAATACACAGATATGGATCAAGCTACAGGCATCATACTTATCAACAGCTGGGTCAGGAGAAAGAAAACTAGCCACCCATTTTTTTTCTCACAAACATGTCTGCATATTTCTATTCTCAAATGACCTTCACTCAAAAACTTTATCAGTTATTGACTTAATCAGTTATCATAAAAATTGTGTGTGGGGGGGCAATATGCCATATTTCTGTCTTCAAAGGACATCCTGGAAGACACCTACTTAATCAAAATGCAAAGAGAATCATTCAAGATAAGGACTAAGGAAACACTGATTTCCTGTATTTTCCATGAGGACTATTAGAAATGGGCCCCTGTAGCAGAGAGCTATTAGTAGAGCTCTCCCACGCCTTCAGAGAGGTTCCCCTAATCTGAAGAGATCCCATGTCTTAAGTACATATGGTAAGCATTTAATAAATGTTTATTGAACTGAATTAGAATATCCTTTTTGGAAATCTTATGTAATCAGAGTGACTCTTTAGCCTAATGTGACCTGTTCAGCTCTGCAGGAATTATTTCCTTTTCCTTTAGACCTTGAATTTATTGTGCCAAATATAAAATTAGCTCTAATTATCCTGCATTCTTATTTTGTAATTTTTAAAAATATGCTTTACTTTTAGAAATGGCCATTTCTCTTGAAATTTGTTTTTCTGTATTAATAAATTTTATTTTTTGGTATATGCTAGGGTCAACATTTTGGTCCCTACCACCCAGAGAAACACAGAGCAAAATTTATAGTAAAAATCATTGGGGAAATCAGAATAAAATGTGGGAAAAAAGACTTTTAAGGTGATATGGTTATAGATATATTCATCAGGTAATATGTGTATATATTATATAGCATATTGCATAAAAACACATAGATTCCGATGCATACGTTCTGTGAACCCGTCTTTGTTTTTGTGAATGGTCCAATCTTTTTAAGGGATATCAAATTACCACAATGGCTTCTGTGTTCATCATATACAAGGAAACGGTTGACAAGGACCCTCAGTCCAAACCTGGTGTGGGTTTGGCCACTACGAAAAGAACAAAGGATACATCCTGACTTGTCAAATAATTTTACTGCCAAAGGAAAAGCAATAATTTTCAAAGTCAAACTACAAATGGAAAGGTCTCCTTCTTTTCCCATTCCATCAAAGGAAATAAACTTCCCCAGATAATTCTTGCCATGCATTTCACAAGATATTTTATTAAGTCAATGTCTATCCAAGCTACAGACCCCACTCAAAACAACAACTTAGATTTACAAAGTGCTTTTAGGTTTGCAAAGCAGTTTCCTGACAACAATCTTGAGGAAAAGATAGCGTTATTATTATCTCCAATTAAAGGAACCTGAGGAAAAGTGGTGAAGTGACTTTCCATGGCCATTCATATAAATAAATGTCCGAGTTGGGATTTGAACCCTTGTTCAGAGTTCTCTCAAACCAGCATACTGGTTAGTTTGGTCTCCTCCTTAGATTATCCAGACATTTAGCAATATTCATGGAATTGATTAAATGTTTAATATACACACATTTTGCATGAGTTTCTTAGACCATCCACAGATTATAAATGGAAGGCCATGGGATCTTTACTCTGGAGCTTGAAAGGACTCCCTTCTAGACTAAGCCTGTTACTCTAAGGGGAGATACCAGATAACTTTCAGGCCAGGTGTTTTACAACTTTCAGTCAACATATCTGTCTTTCAAACTCACAGGGGGCCATATCAATTTTTTTTCACTATGTTTAACCTCATTAACCTTGATACACAGAATTTCCTCCTTCACAGACTTGTCTTCCAGGCCTAAGGCAGTACTAGGGATGTCATGCCAAAGACTTTTCTTTGAGAGGTCACAAGATGCCAGGGACCTTAGCGGCCAATGAACTCAACTCCTAACTGAACAAGGATTCTTTCTACAGCATATTCCACAGAAGATGGTAAGATAATTGTAAAGGAAAACCCAAGCAACTCTCAAGGAATTCAAGTCACCAGGCTGGGATGGACCATTCCAGTGGGGGCAGCTACCTGGAGCAAGAGATGGGCTTGGAATTAGGAAGACCTGAGTTCAAATATGACCTCAGACACTTACTAGCTACGTGACCCTGTGAAAATCACTTAACCCTGTTTGCCTCAGTTTCTTCATTTGTAAAATGAGCTGGAGAAGGAAATGGCAAATCACTCTAGTATCTTTTCCAAGAAAACCCAAATGAGGTCATGAAGGGTTATACACTCTTGAAAGGATTCAACAACATTTCAGGGACTGAAAGGATTTTAGGATGAAATTGATGAGCTATTTTTGGTAATCTTTAAAAGGTAAGAACAAGGATAGAAATGAAATCTCTAATTCCATTGACACAAGGAGTTCCCAGGAGAAGAAACTCC
Source organism: Pseudocheirus occidentalis (assembly GCA_028646575.1). Taxonomy (NCBI): domain Eukaryota; kingdom Metazoa; phylum Chordata; class Mammalia; order Diprotodontia; family Pseudocheiridae; genus Pseudocheirus; species Pseudocheirus occidentalis. Next base: position 42,147,576 of record CM053597.1, on the reverse strand, counting down.
CTTTAACAGTGCAGGCTGGCTGGTATCTTGTCTTCAATTTATAGTATAGAAAATGGCCTAGAATCCTGAGAAGTTAAAAGGCTTGAGTAGAGCTCCAAAGCCAGCATGGATAAGAGGTAGGATTTGAACCCAGATCTTCAAGGCTGACTCCAAGGCTAGCTCTCTATCTGTTAGACCACACTGTTTCTTTAATCTCTGAAAAAATCTGGCAGAAAAGGAAATGGGTTTCAGGATCAGAGACAAGCAAATGTCTCCCAATTAGAAAAAAAGTGGGAGGGGAATGGATTCTTTGAAGTTTAAGCTAGTGAACTTGATTTTGATTCTTGACAAAATTTTTGATGGAGAATTCAAATGGATATTGTAAGATATCCAGAAGGCAAAGGCATCTTTTCTCTATTTCGAAGACAACAAGGAAGGACTGAAAGCCTCAGAAGCATTCATAGCATGGTGGATAAAGACGACAATTATGCTGTCAAAATATGGAGTTGTATTAATTGGATTTTCAATTAATTAAAAGTCTTTATTCTAGAGAGCCTCAGGTAAAGTCCTACTCTGTTATCTCATCAGGGTCTGGAAATGACCTTGGATTCCAGAAGGTTGAAGGACATGTTTGAGCTCTGGGCTTCACCAAACCAGAAAGGTTTTCAGCACAATCTGGTGACTACTCCAGGACTGTTGGGAGAGGCTCACTCTCAGACTAGTTACTGAATTATTCATTCTTTTCAGACACAGCAACTCATGAAGACTATTTACTTAGGCTCAGAGGGGTTGCTATGTACATTGGTAGAAAGAATATCCATGCTGATGAAATAATGGACCTTTCAAATATTGAAATGAGGAAATTTGATGGACTCTGTTGTAGACTAAAATATTGGTAGAATTAGGGAGAATGATCCTTAATATCAGCCAGGACTGTTGTGAGCAAGGAAGTTGTAGAGATTGGGGGCTTCAGGCTGACTTTGCCACGAGGTGGACTGATCTGGAGCACAGTTGTGGGCCCCTTGGGCAGGAGGAACACTAAAGTAGTTTTTAGGATCTCAGTAAGAGAACTCTTCAGACCTGAGGGAAACTTCTTGCTGCCTGATTGTCACCTTCTTGCTGAAGCTTTTATCTTTCTGAATGGTTTTTAACTTCTGCCTTAGAAACTGCTTCTGTTTGGGGGCACTATAATGTCTTTTTGGCACAAAGGCCATTTCTTTGAACTCAGGCTCTGAGGGATCCATTACACCCAAAGTGGGTTCTGACTGAGACATGATGAACAGAGAGCATGTCCTGGAGTCAAGTTGACCTAGGCCTACATCCTGCTCTGACCCACCCAGTATGATCTTGGTAAGTAGATACCACGGGAATCTCCCTGAGACTTTTTTTTTCTTTTTAGGACCACTTTTAGTTGAAATAGCTCACAGGTAAGAGATCACACAGAAGACAGATAAAACTTCTATTGCTAGTACAGACAAAATTTGACATCTATACATATCCCCTTATGTAATTACAATTTATTGTCTTGCTCCCTTAACAAATCCCTTTTTTGTCCCCCCCGAATTCATTTATTTTTTTATTTTCAACATTCATTTCTACAAGATTTTGAGTTCCAAATTATTTCCCCATCTTTCCCCTACCCCCTCAGATGGCAAGCCTCCCTGAGACTTTTAACTTGCATAAAAGTTGCCAATCTGTATTAATAGGAGGAAGAAGGGGTGGTGTACTTTTCCTGCATCAATAACAGGGAAAAAAATAGTACTGAAATAGCGAAATAGAGGAGGAGTCCTTAACTTTTAGGAAGGTCAGGGATCCCTTTAGCAATCTTTGATGAACCCTACGGGCCACCCCGCCCCCTGAAAATGCTTTTAAAAACATGAAACAAAATACATAGAATTACAATAGAAACTGACTATCAAAGTAATCAAAATATTTTTAAAAATAGATTCCTGAACCTCAGGTTAATCCCAAATCCATGAATCCCAAGTTCATAAAACCCTTGCACTAGAAAGAGATCTATTATTCAGGAAAATGGGAAGGGACATGAGCTACTTCATTTTTTAAAGCCACCACCCGGGCCCCTCTACATGCTTTCATTAGTTACTATAACTTGGACTTGTCAAAGCCTGCAGATACAACTTGAGTGCAATGACCACTCCTAAGATAAGCAGACTTACTTCCCTTGGTTTTTTTCTCTCAGCAGCCACATCCGCTGTCACATTTTCTGGATTGTTAGAGGGGGTGAAAAGAGATATATGATAGCTCATAAGTACTCACTGGAACAGTGTTTACAAGAACCTTTCTTTGCCTCCATCCTTCTTTTCCTCCTTCTCCAAGGAAAAATTCCTCTAAGAATAAATTGTTGCATTTCTCAATGTTTTCTGCCCCTTCACTCTAAGGAAGTAGATGGGCTCGCCTTCCAAGAGATACTTCCTTTGCCTCCTTTAATTCCAGGCAGACCTAGGAATCACTCTATCTATCAAGATCACCAGCTGTAAGGACTGGAGAAAGAAAGGCTATGCCAAACACACAATGAAGAATAAAAACTTCCTAAGGCAACTATTAGTCTAAAATTACATTGTGGTAGTATAGTTTAACTACTCAGTCGAACATTCCACAGCTAGGAATCAGATAAGAGCACCATGGCGGGAAGAACAAGTTCTCTGCCTTGAATCTTAAAAGATCAAATGGTAAATAAATTTTAAGCAGAATACATTATAAATAGCTCATGCCTTATCATGTAGCTGACCATGGCTACAGTTATTGATCAAGTTCTTGGTTGGCATGATGTAATCTCAGAGAAAGATAAAGCTACAGCTTTGAGTTGTCAAGTAATTACTTGGGCATTAGTGTAGACATGAACACAATCCCAAGGTTTGTCCACAATGTCTGTGTTCATATGATGAAAGTCTTCTGCCAAGACTGGAAATGGGGTAGGGAAAACAAGTGCTTGTGGGAGCCCTTTTTTTTGCTCCATTACAGAGGAAAGAGAAAGTGAAAGGGTGAGAACTGGAGTAATGTATATTTAAGCAGTTGATTATTGGAAAGCTACCCTGAACCATAGCAAGATTTAGACGTGGCAAATACCAAGCAAGAGTCAGTGACTGTCATTCACCATTAGTGACTGGAGTCAAATTCATCTTGGACTTGGTGGGTAATCTGAATGAATGACAAAACAGGAACTTAAATCCAAGGAACTTCATGTTATTGGCTAGAAACTGCAGTTTTTGAAGCAAGTGTTTATGGGGAAGTATAAAAAAAATTCCATGTGGCCTGGTAAGATTCTTCTAAACAGAGATTAACTTATGTTTTATGGAGAGTTTCCATAACTCTGTAATCAAAATGAAACAATGAAGGATACTTTACTGTCTCACTCTCCATAATTCTCCTTTGCTTTGTTATTGTTTTTTGTAATATTTGTGTGGAGAGATTTTGTTTTTGAATCATTTTCGAAAATATCCATACCCTTCTCAGAGAGCCCCTCCTTGGAACAAAAGGAAAAAAAGGAGAGAGGGGGGAGGGAGAGAAAGACATAAACAAAGAGAGAAAGAAGCTGTTCAGTATGACAGATAAACCTATCTACTAAATCTGTCAGTTTAGACAATGTTTCCCCCTCCTTTGAAAAGAAGGGTGGGAGAACTGGCTCTGTTTTTCAAAGCATCATAGATTTTGAGTTGGAAAGGAACTTTGAGGCTAGGCAGTCCAACCTCCTAATTTTACTGATGAAGAAACAGGCTCACAGAGGTTAGGTGACTTGCTCAGGGTCATGGAACCAGTAAGTTGTGTGGGAGTCTGAGGAAGGATTCAAACTCAGGACTTCTTGCCTCCAAGTCTAGAGTTCTATTTACTATGTCACCTAGTTGCCCAAGCCAAATTATATAAGCTCTTTCAGAAAATCCTGAAGCAAGGACAAACATTTCTTACTTAAAAGGAGTATTACCTTCCCTCCCCCCAGTCCTATTTAGGGCTAAATACAGAAGGGACTTGTGGAAACAGCAGAAATTCTGAAGGATTTCATGCTTTAAGAACTCCTTTGCAGGACATACTACAGAGACCGTCCCCCTTCCTGTCACAGCTACTTTATTGAGATTTTGAAGAGAAAGGGGGCTTAATCTTTTTGTTCCAAAGCTGACAGGTTTTATGCTTAATGTAACTATTTAAGTCTTCCTTGCATCTCTGATGCTGTCTCTTGACAGGAAAGGGAGTATTTGTTTTGTCTGACTAAATTGGCAGGAAAGCCATCCAGAAATCATATACAAGGAGCCCCTGTGACTATATTTGAGGTTGACCTTGGCCTTTATGAAAGAGTTGCTGAAGCCTGATATGTTTTCCAGAGAAGGGACGGATGAAATGAATTCTCCTGTGGAAAGACTTACCTGGGTAATCATTCTTGTCTACATCGGAATCACCTCTCAAAGTAAAGCCAAATCCCGACGGCACGGCCTGGGAGGCCCAGGCTCCATTCAGAATCTGGGATGGTTTCTGGTTTAATCCTTCTGCATTCCCATTGTAAATGAACACTTGGCCTCTTCCATCTTCTCCAGCAAATGGCGCACCCACTGCAATGTCTACAAGACATAAACATTTATTTCTTAAAGAGTGACTTGAAATCAGAATTTATAAGATCATGATATCATGGATTTACAGTTGAAAAAGGATTAGTAGTTCAGCTAGTCCAATCTCCCCCTTATTTCATTGTTGAGAAAAAGGAAACCTAGGGAGATTAAGAGGCTTTCTGGGCTGATAAAACCAGAGCAGAGAAGCCCCCTAGTTCAACCTTCTTGGCTTAGAGAGGAAGAAACTAAAACCTAAGGAGGGTAAGAGATTTGCCCAAGTACACACAAAGAGTAAGTATCAGAGGCAGAATTTGAACCCAAATCTTCTGACTTCAGAGCTAGTGCTTTTCCCCTCCTATGCACTACCTTCTCATTGCCTCCACTTTTACTAAAGGCAGGGACTGGGTCCCTTCTGTCTTTGTCACTGACTCCTAAAATTGTGTCTTGCATATGGGAAGTGCTTGGTAAATAGTTGTTGAATTATTGATTTGATTTCAACTCCATTTTCTTAGGCTTTTAAAAATTTCTTCTGACACATATTCAGTTAACTGCAATGCTCTCAAAAGATGAGCTCCTAGTAGATAATAAGTATACTGTTGCTGAAAGCTCACTTTAACACTCACAAAAGAAGATTTTAAAATGATCTGGAAAAATCATTTCAGATTACTGAATGGAGAAAGAAGGAAGGAAGGAAAAAAGAAGAAAAAAAGAGAGAAAGAAATAAAGAAACAAAGAAACAAAGAAAGAAAGGAAAAAAAGAAAGAAAGAAAGAAAGAAAGAAAGAAAGAAAGAAAGAAAGAAAGAAAGAAAGAAAGAAAATGTATGGTATTGAATCTGAACTCAGGTCTTCCTGATTCTACACACCCAGTGCTGAACCAATTGAAATACTGATTTCAACTCCATTTTTTAGGTTTTACTATCTGCATAGCATTGAGTAAGTCTCTTAATCATGGTGTCTTATCTATAAAATGTAATTGTAAATGTGAGTCACCTCATAAGATTGTTTTGACTATTGAACTAGATAATGCACATAAAGTATGTTGTAAACCTTTTAAGCAAGAGAGAAGTAAAAGCTATTATTTCCAGAAAATGAAACATTTCAATGATTCAGTGCCATTGTCTGTAGCCTGTGATATGTAGTTTCTCACTGACTTTCAGAAACCTTTCACATGCCACATGTAACACGTATGTGCTAAACAACTGCCACTCAAAGCTTGCCCATGTCCTGAAAGTGATCTTGGTTCTTGTCCTCTCCTGGGGTGGCCTTCAGTTTTGGAGGTAGGGATTTTCTAAGGAAGCTTAAAGTGCTTCCGATTGAGACTCAGCAAAATGCTAGAGAGTTGTCATAGGAAGAACCTTAGCTTCACTAAGTTGGAACGGCTCATCACCATGTAATTAATTTTTCTATGTTGGCAACTGAAGTAGTGGCCATTTTCATCGGTGGAGTGAGCCTACTCATCATGATCTTCACATTCTATTCCCCTCCCTGTAATCTATGTTGCCCCTACACTAGCCAACTCACTGTCATTCATGTCCAAGACTCCATCTTCTGCCTCCATGGTGCTTTGATGATGGATGTCCCCTTTGCCTGGAATGTCCTCCCTCCTCTCCTCTGTCTTAGTTGTTCTAGATCGTTTCAGTACTTAATTCAAATGCAGCTTCTGGAGCAGGCCTTTCTCTGGGCACAGAGCCGCTAGTCTTCCTCTCCAAAATTATCTCCCATCTACTCTCGTCTGTACTTATTTTCATGTGTTCTTCCACATTAGAATGTGAGCTCTTTGAGATCAAGGATTGTTTTTCTCCTTCTTTATAGCCATAGTGCTTAGTTTAGTGGCTGGCATATTGCATGCATTTAATAAATAATTTTTTGACTGAAATCACAGAACTTTTACATTGTCCTGAGAACATACAAAATGTCTATTTGGGTTTTCTTACATAAAGTCCCAAATAACCACCTTGAAATTGTCTATGTTTTAATGGCTCTGCCTCAAGCACACCCAAAGATCAGTACAAAATGTTATTCTTTCCCCACACCCAACTGTGACATGAAAATTGCGACAAATTTTAAAACTGTGAGATTAAACGAAACTCACCATTGTATCCATCTTGGTTCAGATCTCCCAAATGGGTGAGAGCACTTCCAAATCTGCCAAACACTTCAGTTCCTGAGAGAACTTGGGCATCTCTGAAGAGCAAAGGTCTCTCTTGCAAGTAAAGGTAAATCTGCCCCACTTCTTTAGGGCTGCTCTCAAATTCACGCTCCATGAAGAGGGGGGCTCCAACCAATACATCATCCAGGCTGAAAGACAGAGAGGAGAGAGATAGAGGGAAAGAGGAAGAGGGAGAAGGGGAGAGAGAGAAGTAAAAGAAGTAGAAGGAGAGAGGGAAGAGAGGGAGAAAGAAGAGAGTGAGAAAGACAGAAAGAGAAAGAAAGAGAGGAGAGAGGATGGGGAAAAGAGAGAGATTGGGAGGGAGAAGAGAGAGAAGGAGAGAGGGAGAGGAAGAGAGATAGATGTGCAGACACAGGGGGGAAGGGGAAAGGGAGAGGGGGTAAGAGAGATTAAGAGAATCAGTATTCCTACAGGCTTGAAATATTTTTTGAAAGTCAGAAGAGTCCCTTGTATTCATCATTCTCCTAAAAATGTTTTGCAAATATGGTATATCCTTTACAACTTTATTGCACCTCAGTAGTAATATACTGCCAAAAAATATGGGCTATAATAAAATCACATCAAATATTTTATGATGTTAAAATTTCTCAATGGAGAAAATCATGTTCCTCTCTAAATATACCCTCAAGTTTTAAATGATTTTGTAAAAATGTACATTTCATTTAGTAAGAAAAAATCTTGCAGTTCACTAGCTGCCAGTTAAAAAAAAATAAAATGCTACGCAGTACTCCAAAATAGCATTTTAAAGACATTTCAGAAGAGAATAAAGAAGTTTACGAAGAAATAATATTTAAAATATAGTTTGGTTAATGATGGTAATATTAAAAGCACCTTATTTGTGGGACACATCTAAACTTTCGATAGCATAGAAGGGTCCATTACCTGAAGTTACTATAGTAATGAGCTTCACAAAATCAGGACTAAAATACACTTGTGTCCATCATACTGGATCCTTTCTCTTAACTGCCAATGACTTTCCAATTGTTCAATATCATTCTCTATGGCACCTTTGTGGTAATCATCCTAAAGCCATTTTTGTTCTATTGGAGTTTGCTCCTCCATTCCCATTTATTTGATGTATAAATCTTCCCTCACTCCCTAGTGCTAAAAAGTCCCACATTCATTCAGGATTTAATCCTGCATCTCCTAGAAATCTGACAAATGTCAAAAGAACAAGCAAAAACAACAAGCAAAGAGAACAAGCAAAAAAGTTGTTAAATCAACTCTGTAAATGAACAACACTGGTATAAAGTCTATACAGCTGCTTTCCCACATTCTACATGGAGCTAATTACACAGACTCTTCTGCTATTTATTAGCTGTATGGCCTTGGACTAATCAATTCACTTTGCTAGGCTTTCATTTAACTAGATGGTGTCTAATGGTCCTTTCACTTCTTGTTTTTACTTTTCTATACCCATATAGCCAATAATATTCTACTAAAAATAAGACACTATACATCTAGCAAAACAAAACTCAGAAAAGTTATGTTACAATTCTTCTTCAAATACTAGTAACAGAATATCTGATTTAGTTTTCCATATCTTTTCTACCAGTCTTTGTCTGACTAAATCCACTTTATAGTGATGATTCATTATTTTTATCCAGCACCAAAGCGTGGTTTGTGTATCACACATGCATCTCATTAACTTGCTTGCATGTTGTAATTAAGTGTTTCATGCATAAAATGGACTCCAAAATTGAGTTTAAACTTTCTTTTTGACAAGAGCTTCTTCCCTATTATCTAGTACCCCTAATTCACATTAGGCTCATGGTTGGTGTACAAAGGCTGTTGGTTAAAAGAATAAATGAAGCAATGTACAACAAAGCATATGTTTGCAAGAATTAAAGCAGGATCCAATTAATTACTCCAATTACATCATGGAATGATGAAGTTAAATTTAATTATTAGAAGCCTGCATTTCAGAAACCAGCCAGCTCTTTTATTGATCTCTCTATGTGAGACATACATATATACATACATAATCCACTTATGTAGATATAGGTAGGCAGATATTGGTGGGTAGATGCAGATGAAAATATGTGCTGTGTTTTTCTTTCAATTTGAATCTACTTTTTAAGTCTGGCTACCAGAACTTAAGCTAGGATGGGATCCTCAGGCTAAGTCAACAAGCAGATTTATTTATGCTGAGTCCTCCATATCAACACAAGTATCTAATGTTGCTTCCTTTCCAATGAAGTGGCCCTAGAATGGTCAAGTTAGCCACCTGCTGGGCTTCTCCTTTGTGTCCTGCAGGGACCACAAACAGCAGGAGGATGGGAAGCGTCAATGGGTTAAAATGTAATTTTGTGAAACCCTGATACAGTACAAATACACTAAGGCAGTGGGATCGAAATTTTGGACACAGGTTTGTTTGTTTCAGGCAGAAGATGAAAAGCACCATCTTTTGTTGTTGAAATACTTGTCCAAAGATTTGTAACCAAACATCGATGACTTCACACGAGTTGACTGGCTTCTATTTGGGAGTGCAGCTAGCATCTCAAGTTAACTTCCCCTGCCTGTTTATGTTTCCCAAATATCTGGAGTCCCTGAAAGTTCATTCATCAATCAACAATCAACATTCACCAAACAATTTAATCCAAATTGTTTAGAATTCACCCAAATGGCTATCAGGAGACTGTATTGAATTAATTTAATGTGAGAGTGGAGGAGGGGAGCTGAGGATTCTGAGAAAACGTCCCTTAATGTACTCATTAGACTGTATTACCCAATATGACTAATCAATTTTTCTCTCTTATGTCTGAGTTCTTGGAATATAAGATCTTGAAAGGCATTAGAGGGAGGGTTCCCCTAAGGGTCAGAGTACAAAGCCCTAAGTAGGGGAGTTATACACAATACACAAATGGAAAGTAGATTTAAATATTCTGATGTACAATGTTATTGTTTATCTACCTATTCTGGGTTGGTGACCTGGAAAGTTGATCTTTCCCACAGCCCACCCATAGGACAACAAAGTACTAGACTAAGAAAAAACATTCAACTCATACTCTGAATCTTATTTTGATTAACTTCATGAGGCCTTCATTAAGTACAAAGATTTAAATATTTAAAGAGCATTTTACCAACCTTAAATTGTTACAAAAATGCTCATATTAGTATTATTTGGGATCACGAGGGGGAAGGCCATAAAAAACTGCCCTTAAAGAAGAGTGACCATTAGGGAGGTGGAGCCAAGATGGTAGATTAAGGGCAGAGTCAACAAAAGATCAAGGTGAGAATTTTTTTGGCCAAAGAAAACTTAGGAGGTTGGCAGGAGAAGTTTGTGACATCAAAGTGGAAGCTTAGTGGTGACAACTACAGTGGCAACAGCAGCTTCAGGAGCTCTCAGCCCAGAGACAGTAAAAGGGTTGGAGAAATTGTTAGGAAGAGATTACAGGGAACTCTTGGCTAGCACTGGGTAAAGCTGTCACTGTCTAGCAACTCTATTGCACATACACAGCTCTGGGTCACAGTTCTAGGGTGGAGAGGAATACTGGGGGTTGGTCACAAGGGAGCAAGGGAACTGTTCACAGTTCCAAAGCAAGGAGGAATGCTAATGTTTGAAGTTGTAAGGGACCCAGATAAAGACCAGAGCTCAGGCCAGGAAAGGAGTGATTGTACCTCTTCCAGGACCACTCTACCTTGGAAACACCAAAACCTTTCAGACCCCCAGAATTAGCTTTGAAAATAGCAGCATTATAGAACTTTTCATTTCATGCAACTGAAACAATCTATTTTATTTTTTAAATGTTCTCTATATCTTGCTTGAGTAAGAATTTTCTCCAAGCAATAGTTGTGAAAATATATCATACATCTATCTATTTTTCAGTGCTATAACCTATCCAGTTTGGTCACAAGTCCATTTTGAGCTTATTATGGTATATGGTATAATATATTGCTCTAAACCTTATTACACTCAAATTGCTTTCTAGTTTTCCCAGAAGTTCTTATCAAATGCGGAGTTTTTCCAAAGCAGTTTATGCTTTTGTTTTGATTTTTTAAGTTCAATTGTAGCTGATCCTTGTTTCTAGTCTCTTCCATTGATTTACTGTTGTATAAATGAGATAACATGAGTAAAGTGATTCGCAAATCTTTTAGTTCTATATAAAATGTAAGCTATTTTAACCAAAAAAAAGGAAGGAAGGAAGGAAGAAAGAAAGAAAGAAAGAAAGAAAGAAAGAAAGAAAGAAAGAAAGAAAAAGAAAGGAAGAAAGAAAATTTCAGCATGGAAACAAACAAAGCTTGGCACAGTGCCTCCTCAGCCTTGGGTGAGCAGAGCCTAACTTTAACATAAAGTTGAAAGTCAAGAGATAGACTGGAAAATGAGCAAATAGCAACAGCAAAGTATTTGACCAAAAAAGCTACCACTATGGCAGGGAAGACCAACACAGAGACTCAGAAGAAGAAAACAATGTGAAGAACAGCTACCAAAAAAGCTACAAAGAAAAATGCTCATTGGACCTAAACTAAAAACGAAAATTCCTGGAAGAGTTAATAAAAGAGATAAGAGTGGTAGAGGAAAAAATGGGAAAACAAATGACAGTGAGACAAGAAAAATGTGAAAGAAATCTAACAGCTTGGTAAAAGAGAGGCAAAAAAAATACTAAAGAAAGTAACACCAAAAAAGCAATATTGGACTAACAAAAAAAGAGGTTCAAAACTTCACTGAAGAAAATAATTCCTTAAAAATTAAAATTGGGGAAGTGGAAGGCAATGTCTCCGTGAGACATGAAAAAGCAATAAAATAAAGTCAAAAGAATTTTTAAAATGGAAGAAAATGTGAAATATGATATTGGACAAACAACTGAACTAGAAAATAAATCAAGGAGCAGTAATTTAAGAACTATTTGACTACCAAAAAGCCATAATTGAAGAAATAAACTAGACATCATATTTCAAGAAAATTATGAAGGAAAAGCTGCCTCGATACTCTAGAACCAGAGGGTAAAATAGAAATGGAAATAATCCATCAATCACCCCTGAAAGAGGGAGCAAAATGAAAATTATTGCCAAATTCCTGAGCTCCCAGGACAAAGAGAAAATATTATAAGCAGCCAGAAAGAAACAATTCAAATATCATGGAGCCACAGTCAAGATCACATGAGATTTAGCAGCTTTCACATTAAAGGAGAAGAGGGCTTGGAATATGATATTCCAGAAGGTGAAGGAACTAGATTATGACAAAGCATAACTGAATATAATCCTTCAGGAGAGAAAAATGGACAAATTTTTCACTGCATCAGACCTAACTTTGACTTCAAATCATCAGCTCATTGCCCCTGTATCAGCCCTCTGGGAACAAATAAAATAAGTCTAATGCAATTTTCACATGAATACTTTTTAGACATTTGGTGTGCTATTCCTCTTCCATCTGATATCTGTGATGGCTTTTTGATCCCAAGTGCAGGATTTCACATTTATCTCTATTGCCTTTCCTTTAATTAAATTTGACACTATATTCTAGCCTATCAAAGTGCCCATAGATACTGATTCTGTCACCCAGCATTTTAATGATCTCTCTCAGCTATGTGTCATCTGAAAATCTGATAAACATGTAATCTATGACTTTAAGACAGATTAGCCTAACAAAGTAGGCTCTTAGTAAATACTTGTTGATAAATTGACTGAAGTAATCCACACCAACAAAACTCAATTCAATTCAAGGAACACTTACAAAGTGTCTGCTATGTACAAGTACACTAATAAAAATCCCTCATAGGACAAAGCCAGCAAAGATTCTTGAGGAATTCTGCTGAAGACCACTTTCAGAAATGACATCAACTCATTAATGAATACTCAACACTCAACAATTCCAAATTCACCTAAATGTATTATAATTTAGACAATATTTCTCTGTATAGTGTCTTATGAGGAAAGCATATACAACTTTATCAAATGTTTTAGTAAAATGGAAGTAAACTTATATTTACAGCACTAATATCATCTAATAGTCTAATAACTGATAAACCAAACTAAAACAGAACTACCAAAAGTAGCTTGGCATGTCCTGTTTTGATGAAGCCATGCTGACTCTTGGTGATCACCACCATTGACTGTCCCTGAAAATAAGAATTAACTCTAGTTAGTCAACTACTCCAGATAGCTAATGCTGATTAGAAGCCATTTTTATCATGGATAAATACTAAACAGGATGGCCCAAACTAAGCTGAGTTTTTAGGAAATTACTTTAAAAAATTATCTGTGTGCAAGTTGATATTCTATGTTACCTGCAGAGACTAAGGCTAAGGATACTCTTGCAAAGTTATTTAGCTATTTAGAATTAAGGTACATACAATGAAACAAAATGGATTTTCTTGGTTCATTTTTGTTTGTCTTTGTATCCACAACATCCAGAACAATGCCTAGGACACAGTAGACTCTTAAAAAATAATTGTTGATAAATTGATAGGACTCCATCCGATGCAACTCAATTGAATTCAAGGAACACTTACTGCTATCTGTCTGCTATGTATGTTAAGGCTCTGTTAGGCCCTGGAATTATAACAATAAAAAAAGAAACAGCTCCTTCAATTGAGGACTATTATTCTACTGGAACTCATCTATACTATCCACAAGGAATTTCTATTCCATGATGCCAAATAGCCAGCTTAATCACATTTTTCTTTTTAATTAGTTTTTTTGATAACTGGACATAAAGTCTTTAAAGTTCTACTGATGAACTGGCAATTAAGATGTAGTCTAACTTTTTCTAGTTGTGACCAGGGGTGTGGGTAGGTAGAAGTATTCATACCACACATCCAGTTTTGATAGGAACATGCACCTAGTACCAAATTGAGTAGAAATAGTTTACAAAGGTAAATAGGTGAGTATGGCCTAAATGCAGAGGTGTTCAGGTAAATGTTTAAGAGCTGAGTCTCTAAAACCTCATGACATGCTTTTAAGCTAACTCTTCATGATTAACATTTTATCTGTCCCTTTAAGTCTAGAAACAAAACTATAAATTGAGTCTTGGCTTGAGTGTAGCCTTTGCTGATTTCTGAGGTGTAAATGCTCATACATAAATTTTAAGAATCGATTCTTGAGTCTTTTATTTTTAGGGGGGAAACCAGGGCAATTGGGGTTAAGTAATTTGCCCAAGCTTACATGGCTAGTTGAACTCAGGTCCTTCTGATTCCACAGCTGGTGCTCTATTCACTGAGCCACCTAGCCACCCTGGCTCTTGAGTCTTAATAAGCTGATTTCATCATGTTTTTTACTTGATACATCTCTGTTCTGCTATAGAATCCTTTTTGCTTAAATTATTCAGATTTCTTTAAAGAAACTTTAAGTTTTTTTTTAATCCTACACTCCCCAGTTATTTAAGACAAATAAAGTCAATACAGATCTATGATTGTTCTCTACATACTAGGTTTAAAATATTTTTGACTATAGGCTTGCAAGGGCTTAGTATACTGCCATATGCTCTGTAAGGACTGAAAAATGGGCCAGGCTAGTGTAGTGAAAAGAGCAGGCATCAGGCAGTCTGGAATCTAATCTCATTTATAGCTTTGGTCAATTCATCTCATTTCAGTTTCAGTTCCTTTGTCTACAAATTGGTTTTATCAGAATGATTGTGAAAATTAAATAATACATTATATTTGAAAGAACTTTGGAGAGGGTAGGGGGAGAGATTATCATAGAAATGAATAGGGTTATTAATCTGTCTGACTTACATATTCAATTAAGATAACCCCTTAAAAATCATAGGCTCTTAGGAACCTTAGCAATTATCTAGGTCAGGCTCTTGTTTTACAGATGAGGAAAATGGAGCTGGGTCAAGATCTCATAGTAAGTTAGGGACACACTTGGGACTAATACCCAGATCTCAGTACCTTGTCCCATGCTCACCCCATGATACTTACTAGCTTTCTACATGTAGCACATAATAGCAACAAATGGTACCATATTTAAGCTGAAGAGTAAATGGAAAATGCTGGAGCAATCTGAGGAAATTTAATATAACTTGTCCAAAAAATAGTTTCATTAAAACACTTGACCCATGCAAATCCTACTATGCACCTCAGAGCATACAACCTGAAAATCTCCACTTGGAATCTCACCAGGAGCCCAGAACGATGAAAGCACCCTTCTCTTAAAAGTAAGCCTGCATGTCTTCTGCCACCTAATATCACAGCAAACTTCTGCCTGCCTAAGGAGTTTAGCAGAAGTCAAAACATGAGGCAAGATCAGCTCCCACTCATGCTGACATTTTTCATGTATCATGTACTTCAAACTGTGCCCTGAAGGTTCTAGAAAGTGCAGAAGGCATTTGTTTCAGTACCGAAATTACTGGGAGACCTTCCAAGAAGATTCACGACAGCCTTGGGCCAGTCTCTATGTTGCTACAGACAGCCTTAACATTCAACTTTAAAACTTGATACAAAAAAGAGGTCACAGTTTTTCCTGTTTTAGTCTATTGCAATGCTAAGCATCCAACTTGTAAAAACACAGGCACAGAGGCTGATCATATAATTATTTTAAATCAGGTCATTGGCTTTCTATCTCAGTTGGAGATAAATTGGAGTATTTTCTTTATGAGCCATTCTTATCCATGTCCAAAGAGCATTTTAACTATGTGTATACTGATACGGAATTTACGTGGCACCTTAGTATTTTAAAATATCAGAATATACCATCTCCAGGTACTCTAGATTATCTTTAAAGGGACAATATTAAGTTATCGGAGACATTACTCCAGGCACTTGAAAGCATTTAGAATGAACTGCCTAATAACCAACACATTGCAGGTAAATTGAGTATGGACTGGATGAGCCAGAGGAGCATTTTTTAAGGACAAGAAAGAATGGTCTGATTATCACTGTAGAATGGCTTGCGTTAGTTACTTACAACCACCTTGTTTTGATCAAGGGGTACCAACAATGTTTTCCTCACAAGGTTTCTTTTTCTTCTTCTTTAAACACTGAACACAATAAATGGTATGTATCACAAAACTTTGCTACAGACTAGAATGAGTCTGTGGAAATAATGTGCTGCAGTGTATATTGTGAAATAGGGAGGGAAGTTGAAAGGAATAAAAAAAGTGGCTGATCCATGAAAAGAAACACATTGAGTCAATTTATTCCCTATAAAACACTATGTGCAAGACCCAGCAGGAAGGCATCCCTGTGTTGGTTGCAATACCATTTGATGGGTGGTTGGCCATCATGCAAATGCATTTTCATTAAAGAAACTGAGACTTTATGATAGTTTTGCTCTTAATTTATTTTCAGATGCTTGTCCCTACCCCATACTGGGGAAATCCATCCTTTAGCCAATGTATTTATTCTTCCCACATTGAAAGTTTTAGTCTAAGTAGATATGGCAATTTGTGCTCGCAGTGTAAGGTGAATGATATAAAAATGACTGAATTTTAAAAGGATCACCACTTAGTCAGTCTTAAAATTTAAATATCTGATCATATGAAGTCACAGATTCTCAGAATTCCAGAGTTGGAGGAAACTTCAGAGACCATCTAGCCCAGCGGTTCTCAATCCGTGGGTCACAACCCCTTTGGGGGCTGAATAACCCTTTCACAGGGTTCACAGGGGTCACCTAAGACCATTGGAAAAGACATATTTCCAATGGTTTTAGGAACTGAGATGCTGCTTCTCTATCTGTCTCCAGGCAGGTCCACCCACATGCAGATATGCCCACACATGAGTATTAAAGGGTCATAGCATTAGGAAGGTTGAGAACCACTGATCTAGTCTATCTGATACCTGAGTAGAAAAAATCCTTTCTATGACATACTTGACATGTGGTCACCTGGGCTTATGTCCAGTCATCAGAAACTTGGTATTGTGGAAAGATCACTGGATTGTAGAGTCAGAAGACCCAGGTTTGAATCCCAGCTTAGACACTATCTATGTGTCCTTCGGTTATCAAGTAAGAGTTTTGGAAAATTACAAGTAGGGAAAGTTACTTTAAAATCATACTTCACCACTGCCACTATTATGCCATAAGTGTGTGCTGAGCACTCACTGTATGCAGATCCTTGCCAGAGGGGCCCTGAAGACACACAAGGAGACATGAAGAAGTCTGAAGAACCTTACATTCTATAAAGGATCATTGACTGAATGGGCACAAAGACACATGAAACTTACAAATAGAAACATGTAAAACACAATCAGTCCCAGCTGTACAAAGATGGTGCACCTAATGGTCATTCCAAAAAATTCCATTGACATTTCTGTCAATTTATCAGCTCCTATTAGGGACTCTTAGCATCACAAAGGTACATTTTTAAAAACTGACTGTTCTCTTTAGAAAGAGTAACCAAAAACCACAATTTAGCTCTTTGTCAAGATCACATTATTTGGTTTAACTACTGACCCCTAACAAGAGCGTACCCATTACCAAATTAACAGACCATTAGAAGCATAATTTATTAATTTGTGGATTGTTGATGGATGTGTATAGGTGTGCAAAGAGGGATTACTGGAGGGAGCTAGTGTGGGGATTCAGAGGGGTTAGTCCTCCAAAACTTAATGTATGAGATAAATTTTGATGGATGTTTTAATGAAGGAATAACCATTTCTGTAAAGGTAAAGTTGAAATCAAAGCAAAGTAACCTCCTTTGGAATGACAGCTTAGAAACTTGGGGGTAAAGAAAAAGAAGCTAGGGAACAGCTATTTGACAAACATATCACCCTGTCATAATGTAGGATAAACAGGGGATTGGAGAACAGATGTTCTGTGTTCAAGTTCTGACTCAGCTTTACAAACTGTAAAACTTTGAGAAAATAATTTCGTATCCATAGGCCTTGGATACCTCCAGCTCAAGAATGTCATTTTTTTTTTTTATCTGGGGCATAAAACATTGAGTGGGAAGAGAATGAATTAACAATGCTGAGGACAGCATAATGACATGTACAGTCATGTTGAGAGAGATGGTCTGGTCTTCATTATTCTGAGAATTGAGGGAGAAAGTAAATAGCACCTCAGCAAAGGGACTCTGTGAAATTGCAGTCGAGCCATGCGTGGTTGGCGGAGAACCATGAGGTAAGGTCTGCAGATGGTAGCTGCCTACTAGGAAGCATATGTATCCCCTTGGTTGTTGATTTCTGGGGCTAAACCCAATTTGACCAACGCTTGTCATACCTCTGATGATTACATCTGTAAAACAAGGAACTTGGGAGAGAAAGGATCTCTAAAATTCATTCCAGTGCTTAGCATCTATTAGGCGCTTAATAAATGCTGGTTGACGGAATGACTCATTTCCAGTTCAAAATCTATGAGGTTAAGAAAATAGACTCTTCCTTCTTCTTGTTGAGGAGTCATAAGTAAATTTTACATAGGAAAAATTGAGTATTTCTACATAAATTAGGAAAGAAAATTAGGAAATTAGTAAATTAGGAAAGAAAAAATAATATTGCATGCAGTCACTTACCCATCATTGTTGACATCTGATACTGAAATAGCATATCCAAAATAAGATGCCATCTGCAAATGAAAACCAGACGCTATTACATACTTTGTATCCCCAAACGATTTTTATATAATCACCCCTTATTCACTGCAATAAAAATATATCTCCAATGCACATTAACCACAAAAATCATGTTTTTGAATGATTATTTCCTCTCGTCCTTACTTTCTGACATATCCTGTAGCACAAAGGCCATTTCTAACTAAAATACTTAATTTTCTCTCTCAACTGAGGGAAGAGATGAGGAAGGGAAAGACAGCAATCAGGAAATTCAATTTAGGTTGCTGACCCTTTGTGTTAAAGGTCAAGTGGTCAATATCCAGCATGAAATGGAGAACAAAGAGAAGTTGACCTCAGATGCATCTCTCTCTTCAAATGCTACCATAAAAAGAAGAATTTCAAAGTCAGAAAGAAAGTATTTTTTGGACTAGTCATCATTTTGGATTTTCAAGCTTTAGATCCTTTTTATTAGTGGGATAATCAAAGCATAATTATTTTCTGTAGGCAATTGTTACATCGAATAATATGCAATAAAATATAAATCCAAAGGGTAGAAGACTATATGAAACTCAGACATTTTTGGTACCAATCCTCATTTGGTACTAATTTTCTCGTCTAATGAAAAGTTGATAGAAAAGATCAAATAGTAAGATTGACATATTATACTGCTCACACACAATAAGTGTTAAAATGTTGAAAATGAAAATTACCTGTTCTCCAGTGAAATTCTGAATGAAGGTCATATCGGTTGAATTAATGATTGAAACCTAAAATCATAGAAATTAGATGCTGCATCACCCAGAAGCAATAGAATAGCCTGATTTCAAGGTTTTCTCTTTCTTCTACCATTCCCTCATTTCTGTATATGATGTGAAGATGTTAACAGAGGTTTCCAATTGGCAAAGTGGATGCAGAGACCACAAGTTCTAAAAAGTCAATGAAGCCTTTTTATCCCAACAAGAGGATTCTTTCCAGACAGAAGTTTTTCTCATGTCCCTACAATGGAACAAAAGGGGGGGGTCTTCCCCTTCCTCAAGTTACCTTGTACTCTCTTCTAGTGGGAGGTTAGTTCCTAAAAGATAAGAAACTATTTTGTTGTATCTCCAATGTCTTTTGGATCGAAGGAACCCAGTAAATGGTTCCTCTGATTTCCAATTCCTTCTTCACTTATTCAACATTTATTAACCACCTACTGTGTGCAGAGCACTATACTTATGTAACAGGTAAAAAATATAAAGTGAAAACTAGAAATGGTTCCTGCCTTAGACAGTGAGGTGGCCTATTAGATAGAGTGCCAGACTTGGAACAAGGTGGATTTGAGTTCAAATACAACCTCAGACATCTGCCACTGTGTGACCCTGGGCAAGTCACTTATCCTCTGTTTGCCCTGAGTATGGTATTTGTAAAATGGAGATAATGATAGAACTTACTTCCCATGGTCATTAATAAGATGACCCGTGTGAAGCCTTTTGCAAATCTTAAAGTGATAATAAATATCATTCTTACAATTGTTGTTGTTGAAATTTTCATTCCTTTATACTGGTAGAGGAAATTTCTTCATGAGAAACTTCCTATACTAATGCAATCATAGATCCAGACCAAAATAGATTTTATACATATATGTGTAGATAAATATGTGTGTATATGTGTGTATAAAATATAAGACATATATGTATATCCACACAAAGAGAATGAGACAGAGCTAGATAAAGGTATCTCTTTCTTCGATGAACCTAGAGATGCAGTCATGGTACTTACATATCCAAAATTCTGTGCACCTCGTGGAATGCCAGCCAGGATTTCTGCAAGGGAAAA